>CM052709.1:86030950-86064492 GCA_028551405.1 Uromys caudimaculatus | reverse complement strand
CCTGGTGAGCTGTGGGGCGTGTCTTTGGCCCTCTGCTGGGTCTTGCGATCTCCGGCGAGGGATCTTTGTCCCGGCGCTCCATAACTCTGGTTTAAAGTTCTACTCTCTGTTCTATGGCCTCTATGCTAATTGTACATCTCTATGGTAATTGTCCATCGTTCTGTCCTCTCTTTATCTAAGTCTGCTTTATTCTGATTTTTTAAAAAAAGAAGATATATAGATAGATAGATAGATAGATAGATAGATATAGATATAGATATAGGTATAGGTATAGGTATAGGTATAGGTATAGGTATAGGTATAGATATAGATATAGATATAGATATAGATATAGATATAGATATAGATATAGATATAGATATAGATATAGATATAGATATAGATATAGATATAGATATAGATATAGATATAGATGCAATCATTACTGAACATATATTTAGTTTTATGTTCGCAGTCAAAAAAAATTAACCGAGGTCCAAATGCCCTTTTCTTCAGTGTTTTCTATTTTTGAACACAAACATTTTTTTTAATCTCTCCAACTCTCTCCACAAAGATTTTTATTTTATTTCTCTTTCTCTCTCTTTTCGTTGGAGATTTTATTTTATTTCTTTTGCTCTTTCCTTTCTTCAGAAACCTTATTTTTTATATTTAAACTCAGTGTTTCTATGACTGTGTTCTTGGTTTTTTTTTTTATTATTTAGCATCTATGCACCTTTTAAAACGTTCCTTTTTTTTTCTCCTCTTCAGAGACTTTATCTTTTATATGTATTTATTTCTCTTAACACTTTCTAAACTTAGTGTCTTTTTCTCTATTTAATTTCCTCTAAACTCTTTCCTCTGGAGAATTCTTTCTAATATTGAATTCTATCTTTGGGAACTTTATTACTTTCTGACTAAATATTTGTTCCTCTTTTACTGTTTTTAAACTGATACATTACTAGTTTGGAAGTCTGGGGCTTTTCAGACTACTGCAGCTCTAGGAAAATGTTTCTTCTGCCCTTCTGTGATTCTGCAGGCTCCTCAGGCCAGAGTGTGTCTGTGGCAGTTGGCTCTGCCCCTTCAGCTCTGTCTAGCAGCCCCACCCCTGTGGGCCTGAATTGCCTTTACTACAGACTACTGGCTCTTTAGCGTTCTTCCAGTCCTTCTCTGCTTGGGGGAAGCACACAGGAAATAATGTGCCCTGAAGAAGAGCCAGCTTTTCTACTCAGCAAGGGCTTGTTTTTATTATTATTATTTTTTTTTTAACAGACCAGACCTTATCCCCCTCCAGGTCCACCCTCTGACTGTTCCACATCTCATACCCCACCCCCCACCCCCGCCTCATCTCCAGGTGGATGTCCCCACCACCCCACCCTCCACCCCACCAGACCTCTAAACTTCCTGGGGCCCCCAGTCTCTTGAGGGTTAAGTGCATCTTCTCTGACTGAGTCCAGACCCGGCAGTCCTCTGCTGTATATGGGTTGGGAGCCTCATATCAGCTGGTGTGTGCTGCCTGGTTGGTGGTCCAGTGTCTGAGAGATCTCAGGGGTCCAGGTTAATTGAGACTCCTGGTCTTCCTATAGGTCCGCCCTCCTCCTCAGCTTCGTCCAGCTTTTCCCAAATTCAACCACAGGGGTCAGCAGCTTCTGTCCATTTGTTGGGTGCAAATATCTGCATCGGACTCTTTCAGCTGCTTGTTTGGCTTTTTTGAGGGCAGTCATGATAGGTCCCTGTTTATAAGCACACCATATGCCGGGCAGTGGTGGTGAACGCCTTTAATCTCAGCACTTAGGAGGCAAAGTGGTGGATTTCTGAGTTCAAGGTCAGCCTGGTCTAAAGAGTGAGTTCTAGGACAGCCAGGACTACACAGAGAAATCCTGTCTCTAAAAACCAAAAAAAAAAAAAAAAAAAAAAAGCACACCATAGCATCAGTAATAGGGTCAGGCCTTGGGGCTTGAGCAAGGCTTTTTTGAGGAGTCACCTTCTGCACTGACTCTATGGTTTCCCATTGCTTGACCAGGAAACCATCTTCCACCCAGGCTCTAACCTTGGATTTCCAGCCCCATGTTCAATGCACCATTTGTAACCTCAGGTTTTTTCCCTCATGCCCCAGTTCCTGAATACCAACTCAAAGGCTTATTTATTTATGAATAAATGCCTAGCTCATAAGCTTGTTCTTTGACTAGCTCATACTTATATTACCTGCTTATGCCATTCTATGTGTGCCTCATGGTTGGTTACCTCTCCTCACTTTCGTACCTGCGACTCCCTCCAAGTCTGGGTGGCAAATCATCCCCTCTTTCACTAACTCCCATAGTTCCTCTCTCTACCAAAGCATTCACCTCTTATTCCCTGCCTTTTGCTAACAGGCCATCCGCTTTTTATTGATGATTCCACACAGTACACAAGAGATTTTCCCTTCAGCCTACTGTATTTCGTTTGGGCTGAATAAGCAGGAAAGTTCTCAAATAATGGAAGGAAGGCTACAATGCATTGTGACAAAAGGAAACCTCAGCCTGTGATTCAATTTCCAGACTTGAACCAAGTAGCAGACCCCAAACCCTTTGAATACAGGAAGGCTAGGTTCCCCTGAGGCTGAACCTTGACAAAACAGCTAAGAGTTTTACTGTTAGCCCTTTTCTACTGCTTCCCAGAGGGACCTACAGCCTTTTACAATGGTGAATGTACACAGGGGGAAAGGAAACAATCAGAGTTTTCAGGTTCTGTTGGATACAGGTTCTGAATTGATGTTGATTCTGGGAGACTCCAAGAAACATTGTAGCCCTCCAGTTAAAGTAAGAGCCTATGGAGGTCAGGGGACTAATGGACGTTTGACTGAAGTCCGACCGACTAACAGTAGGTCCAGTGGGTCCCCAAACTTATACTATAGTTATTTCCCGTTCCGGAATCTAAATTGAGATAGATATACTTAGAAGTTGGTAGAACTCTTCCGTTGGTTCCTTGACCTTTGGAGTGAAGGCTATTATGGTTGGAAAGGCTAAATGGAAGCCTTTGGAGTTGACTCTGCCAAAGAAAATAGTGAATCAAAACCAGTATCACAACCCTGAAGGAAGTGCAGAAAATGGTGCCATTATCAAGGACTTGAAAGATGCAGGGGTAATGGTTCCCACCACATCTCATTTTAATTTTCCTGACCAGCCAGAGCAGAAAACAGATGGATCATGGATAAGGCCTGATAGCTATTGAAATCTCAGTTAGTGGCTCCAATTGCAGCTCCTGTATCAGATCTGGTGTCCTTACTTGAGCAGACACTTTTCCTGGTACATGGCATGTAGCTATTGATCTAGGAAATACCCTTTTTATGGAACCTGTCCATAAGGACTACTAGAAGTAATTTTCTTTAAGTTGACAGGGCCAGCAACATACCTTTACAGTTTTACCTCAAGGATATATTAACTCCCCTGCTCTGTGTCATACTTAGCTCAAAGGGAACTTGACCATCTGTTCTTCCAGAAACAATCACATTTGTGCACTACCTTGATGATCTTTTGCTGATTGGACCAAGTGAGCCATAACAAACATTTTGGTAGCTTGTTGGTAATGCATATGTATATCAGAGCATGGAAAATAAATCGAGCCAAAATTCAAAAATCCTCTACCTCAGTGAATTTTTAGGAATTCAGTGGTGTGGACATGCAGAGATATTCCCTCTAAGGTGAAGGATACATTATTGCAACTGGCCCCTCCCACCACCAAGAAAGAAGCACAACACTTTTTGGGCCTATTTGGATTCTGGAGACAGCATATTTTTCTTCACTTGGGTGTGGTACTCTGGCCCATATGCCAAGTTACTGGGAAAGCTGCCAGCTTTGAGTGGGCCTGAAACATCAGAAGGATTTTGAACTATGCAATCCAGCAGACTCAGTGGTACTTAAAGCAGCAGTGGCAGATAGAAGTGTTGTTTGGAACCTTTGACAAGTCCTATAGATGAATCACAGAACAGATCTTTGGGATTTTGGAGGAAGGCTCCACCATCATCTTCAGACAAATATTTTCCCTTTGACAGCTCTTGGCCTGCTATTGGGCCTTAGTGGAAACTGATCATTTTATCAGGAAACACCAAGTGAACAAGCAACATGAACTGCCCGTCATGCGCTAAGTGTTATCTGACCCACCAACTCATAAGATAGGATAGGCCCAGAAGCAATCCAACACCGAACAGAAAAGTTGTCCGAATGTCTATGGTTCCTGCCCCTGTTACAATGCCATCTGCTGCCAACCATGAGCCTATAACTTCATTGGGTGTGCCCTATGATCTATTGACTAAGGTGGAAAAGGTGAGGGCAAAGTTCTGCACATAAAGCAAGCTCTACCCAGAAATGGACAGCTGAAAAATCATAACCGCTTTCTGGAAAAACCCTAACAGACAGCATAAGATGGAAATCTTCACAGCAGGCAGAACTTCAGGCAGGTCACATGGTCATACATTTTGTTTGGGAGGAAAGATGGCCTGGTGTTCATTGATTCATGATCTGTAGCTGGTGGATTGACTAAATAGCCAGGGGCGTGGAAGGAGCATGGCTGGGAAACTGGCCAGAAATAGATCTGGGAAGAAGTGTGTAGAGAGATCCGATCTCTCCAACTGAGCCAAGGATCTGAAGCTATTTTTCGTCCCATGTAAATTCTCATTCAAAGAACTTCAGCAGCAGAAGTGTTCAGTAATCAAATAGATGGGATGACCTGTTCTGTGGACTGTCAGGCGCTTTCCCCAGCCATCCCTGTCACTGCCCAGCCCAATGGGCCCATAAACCAAGTGGCGTGATAGCAGTGTTTGAAGTTACACATGGGCTCTATAAAAAGTACTGCCACCATCAAAGGTGACATGACTATAGCTCCTGCTGAGCAACACTGAACCTCAGATATGACATCAATTCTCCAGGTGACCAGCTGGTGGTCTGATGGTAGGTTCACTCCATTGGACTACTTCCTCCATGGAAATGACACTTTGTCCTTACTGGAGTAGATGCTTATTCTGGTTATAAGATTGTCTTTTCTGCATGTAATTCTTCTGTCAAAACCATCATATATGAACTTATGGAATGCTTTACCCACTGTTGTGGTATTCCACAGCACTGCTTTTGACCAAGGAACCCACTTCAGAGCCAGAGAAGTGAGACAGTGAGCCCATGATCATGACCCACTAGGAAAATTTTTGCTTCCTGTTCCTATGTCTTTAAGTTCTGCTAGCCTAAAATATTAGGTTCTAAATAGGGAGCAGTTCTGCCAGGAGACACAACAGATATTCCATTGAACTGGAAGTTCAGACTTCCCCTGGTCACTTTGGGCTTCTGATGTCCATAAGCCGACAAGCTAGGGAAGGAATAACAGTGTTGGGGTGAAAATGCATTTGATCCAGAGTACGGAGACAAAATTGGATTTCTGCTCTATAATGGAGGTAAGAAAGACTATGACTGGAGTGCAGGAGATCCTTTTAAGATCCTTTGTGCTATTATGTCCTATGATTAAAAACGATAAGAAACTACAACAGCCTAATACAGGAAGGATGTCAAAGTGCACAGGACCCTTCAAGTCACTCGTCCAGGAAAAGAACCAAGACTTGCTGAAGACCTCCTGAAGGTGGAGGAAGCACAGAACGGATGATAGGAAAGGATTGTATGACATGCTAGCTGGCAACGTGACCAGTTGAAATGAAGGTTATAATTGACATGAATGCTTCCTGTCATATCTTGTTGAGCAGGTGTTTTGTACAGATATTTATCTTTTTTATTCTTGAATATTTATCATGTAATATAACATCAATTAAGAGAGTGCCAGTGGTTATCATATTTAAGCTTAAAGTACTTAAAAGAATGTCCCTCAAAGACATTGCCACCTATTCTAAAATTTATAGTGTGTTTATGTTTTATACAAAGGGTAGCATGTTAGGCAGAAATGTGGCATGGTTAGCTATATGATGCATCTGTGACTGTACATAATATAATCACATCATGATAGGCATCATTTTGACCTGATTCTTGTTTTCATTTAGAAATTAAGCAGGACATAAGGAGATATGATTATGTGTGAAGTTGACAAGGGGTAGAACTGAGGTGGCTAGTCTTGGTTGCCAACTTCACTACATCTGGAATTAATTAAAACCCAAGCATCTGGGTACATCTGTGAGGGATTATATTCTTAACTGAATCACTTGAGGTGAGAAGATCCACTTTTAATATGGATCTTTGGAGGTGGGAAGATCCATCAGTGATCTGGGTCACACCTTCCATTTGCAGCCTATGTAAAGAGCAGGAGAAAAGGATGCTTGCTCTTTTTGCTTGCTTGCTCTCTTCAGCATATATATATATATATATATATATATGTGTGTGTGTGTGTGTGTGTGTGTGTGTGTGTGTGTATATAAGTGAATATATATGTGAATGAATCATACATAATAAATGAACATATATCATTATATATTCAATATTATATATAATATTCATTCATTTATATACATACATGTGTATATATGCATATATGAGTAGGACTAGGATTCCTCTTATCTGGACAGACCAAGAAGCAACGACAAATGAGAGTTGATGTTTATCTGCTTGATATCTATCTTCTTCTTCTTCTTCTTCTTCTTCTTCTTCTTCTTCTTCTTCTTCATCCTCTTCTTCATCTTTTCACTTCCTTCTTCTCTCCTTCCCACTCTCACTCCTCTCCCTGTTCTCCTTTTTATTCAATTTGAGACCCAAATCATGGGTGGAATAGGACTACACACATTCATTTCAACCCAATATTCATTCTGTACTTTCTGTTCCTGTAGAGAATGCTGACTAATAAACAGGCCATGGCAGCAAGAAAGGCAGACCAGGTATACTAGCAGAGAAGGCAGGATACAGCCCATGGTGGCAGGGGTATGGGACAGGGCTCCTCATATCTGGGCAGACCAGGAAGCAAAGACATTCCCTCTTTTCATCCTTCCTTCCCTTCCTCTCTCCTCTCTCTCTTCTCTCCCACTTCTCCTTTCTATTCGATTTGAGACCCAAGCCAGTAAACAGAATAGTTCTGCACACATTCATCTACACCCAAGAAGTATGTCTCCTTGGTGATTCAAGTCAATTTAATCATGAAAATCCACCATTACAGAGTTAATTTCTGATATCTTTGTAACTATTCAGTTGTGATGGTTAACTGTATTTTTGTCATTCTAATACAAAACAAATAATACTGTGTGCTCTGCAGGGAACTTTTAATTTACTGGGCCCTGAGGTGTTTTGCAATAAGAAAGCTGAAGCATCTTTTTCTGTCACAGAAATGCTACAATACATAGTTAACCCAGGATTTTATTCAACATAAGAAAGTGCTGCCCTGGCAGGGATGTGTGTAGCTGCTGAGTGTAGTTCTCTCATTTTTTTCTTAAATGTATTTCTCAGTGCTGAGAATCCCTCTGAAATCCATTGTCTGCTCAAATCTACTAAATGAGGGGTTGAGGGACTTTAAAATTACACAGATTTTCAGCCCTTCCGAGAATCTTATTCATACTATAAAACATTGTTCTGGATGCAGTACAGAGGCTTAATTACACACTAAAGATGAAAAAGATAAAGAGAAGAGACCTGTAGGTGGGGTGGAAATGATTGCCCATAAGTATACAGAGTGTGGGCCTGCTTGGCACTTACACAACTAATTGCCCACACCCGGCTGGCATCTGCATGAACGGTTTCTCTGAAAGCCCGAGCGCCTGTGAGATCTGTTGGCATAAACAAAAGAAACAGATGTTTCAACTTTGATAGCGAGCAGACGCGGAAAGAAAACTATACATTTAAGGCAGGATGAGCAAGGGAGGAATTGATGAACAAAGCCTGACTTTCTCGAGCTCCAGAATGGAAAATGCTACTGTTAGACTACAAATTTCGAAGGGAAAAGTGCATCCTTTCTTTAAGTAGAAGGTTTTCAGAATCTGCATTATATGTAAATATGCATGAAAGCATGAAGTAACTTCTAGTTAGCTTTCCCTAATGAACGTAGAAGTATATCTATTTGGGGGCAATTGCAAGTTTAGAAAGCCATAGTTGTGTTTTTCTATCACCTTATACCTTCCTGAGCAATTTATGTTGAATAATTCTGTACCAAGACCAGCCTCACATAGGGCAAGCATTTGTGTGCTGCATTATCAAGTCACCTTGAACCATCTCTGTCCACAATAGAGCCCTGATACTACAGCTCCCGCATCATTATTAGATACAGATGAATCTTCTAAAATGCCTGACAGTCCAGTACAACAACTAGTGCCCACTATTTAAAACTAAAGGTGGATCTAAGACCAGCCACAAGAGTGGCTATTTATAATAATTCCCTACCAATCATGATTATACTTGGTATCATAACCAATAATACAGAGAAAATACAATTTAAAATGAACAGAGATGTGTATAGATATTTACCTGAAGAAGATAAACAAATAATCAATAAACAAATTATTGGGTTTCTCAACAGAGAAAGAAAAACCACAGACAATAATTTTACTCACATGTATGATTAGAATAAAAGTCTAGATAATTAATACTAGCAAGAGTGCAAAGGAATCCAGAACAACACTGCCAAAAAAATAGAGTAAAAACATCAAATGGTATAATCAGGATAGAAGGATCTTCATAGTGATAGTCTTTAAATAAAAAATTGTTTTAAAGCAAATTTTACTTGGAAAACTTACTATTAAGCATGTACTTGGTTTCTGATTTTCTAGAGTTTATTGACTTATCTAGTGAATCACTTAACATATTGATTAGTACAAATGCTCACATTCCTTCTATTGCCCTTCTTCTCCTGAAAGGAGTCCTCATTTTTCTTAATGTCTTAGACAGACTAAGATTAATTATGATGCTATAAGAGTTGCTTTTATGGCCTCAGTATGGAATGGTGATATTCTCTTCATGTTGAATTTTTTTCTTCTTTGTCTCTCTATGTTTCTCTGTCTCTCTGTCTCTGTCTCTCTGTCCATTTCTCTCTCTCCTCTCTCTGTGTATCCATATGTTTCCATGTGCAAGCATGTTGTGTGTGTGTGTGTGTGTGTGTGTGTGTGTGTGTCTGTGTGTCTGTGTGTCTGTGTGTCTGTGTGTGTGTGTGTGGAATTGTGCAAGCCCGTATGTGCTCATGAATGTTAGTCAACATCACATGCCTCCCTTACTTGTTTTCCACCTAATTTTTTGAGACAAGTCTCTCGCCAATCCTTGAGTTCACCATGTTGGACTGATTGAAGCCCCTGGAATCCACACTTCTTGTGTCTGCGTTCCCAATACTACGATCACAGCTGCCCACTGCCACACCTAGATTTTTACACAGAGGGTGGGCATCCAAGCTCAGGTTTGCATGCTCTCCTGTACCAGCTAAGCCCTGTCTTTCTTGTGGTCTCTATTGACTCTCTATTTTCTAAGGTCTATCTGCTCTGACTTAGGTATATTTTTTGACCAGCCCCCTTTCTCTCCCTTACTACTAGTAATTATTTCTTTTTTTTATTTAATCTTCAGTGCTCTATATTGCTCTCCTTACATTGTCTGAGTTATGGATCTATTTGTTGGTTCTATCTTAATGCCCATGCTTCAGATCATCTCATTTTGTCTGGACGAAACCCTGGCCTCACTCCTGCTGGGCAAACAGTCTACCACTGAGCTGCTCCCCCTTCTCAAACACATTTTCCATTCATCCCAATGAACATTTTAAATTATATACTCCATGGTTATTTCAATGTATCTGAAAGCAAACACACATTCAACCAATGTTTTAAATTTTCCTTCCATATAACAGAGCTTAGAAAATTTACTTGCTGGTGGGATGTTTATGGTTCATTAAGGGTAGATAAGCAGGTGTCCAAATGAGTGCAGCAAAGCATTTCAAGTCATGTGACAGGTTGGTATGCTTCCACTAATCTCTAGAGTTATGTTACAGGGTTCTATAAATTCTAGTAATAATATCCACACTGGTCGGTTTAACTTAATCTCTCTCTATTATAAACTAATCTTCCTAAAGCCTGGAGTATAAAGCCTACACCATGTTTGCAATGTTTAATATCTCTCCAGTGTCAGAGGATCTGGTAAAATTTGTGTGTCTTCACCGTTAACACCCTTTCTCTTTTGCTTGACCCCTTTATGTTATCACCAAGGCGAATGCCTCTTAACCCACAGCCTCTGTGCCAGCTCTCCTGAGTCACTAACTTTGTCTGTATACCTTTGTTTAGAATACTAACTGGTTGGGGTATGCTGGTGTTTTGAAATTATGCTAACTGGACAACAAAAAGATAAGCATGACTCAAGACAAACAAAACAAAAGGTTATTAGCTATGGTAGTAGTTTAATGTGGGTAGTCTTTGGAGAGAGTTTTACCTCCCATAACCTTTCATGATCTGGGTTCCATTTTCTCTTATGAATCTATCATCCTCTAGAACTCTGAAGTCACTGTATTTTCCAGACAGATGGAAAAAAGAGAAGGAAAGGGTGACTTTCCTGTGTTTTTAGAGTCTAGGCCTATAAATGGAACCCACTTCTGGTCACATTCCAGTGGCTAGGCCTTTTTCATATTGTATGCTCAACTGCAAAGGAATCTGAGAAAGACTGACCAACTGTGAGCCCAGACAGCAAAGGAGTTAGGTTTATATAGCATTAGCCCAACTGTGAGCCCAGAAAGCAGAAGAGTTAGGTTTATATAAAACTAGCAGTCTCCACCACTCGGTCCTCCTTAAGACTCATCATGAAACAGAATTCACTGAGTCAGTAATGTCCGAGTCACTAATATCAATTAATATTGTCCTTTCTCTGAAAGGCATTTTATAATCACCATGAGTTGGAGTGAGAATTCCTTTCTCTACAGTCACAATATATATCTTCTTTGTAATTTGTTTTATATCTGTCACCTGCTATACTACAAATGAAATTGCCTTTTCTGTTCTGCTCCTCCTTTCTTTACCAAGAGAATTGAAGGTCCCTGACAATAAGAACTATAGCATATAATTTGGAGTGGTTCGTTTATCCATTCAATATCGATTTTGTTGAATGACTGTTAACCTTTAAGACAATAGCTGGTATTATGGAGAATATAGAAAATAATAAGAAATTTCACTGGATCTATGTTGTTATTTTGCAATGCCATAAACAAATTTTCTGAGCCCTTTAAGACAATGAAGCAACATATTCATTGCAATTGATTCAAATAAATCAACTATGTACCATGAGATGTAGCATCCTAGAAGCAGAATAGTAGATAAATGAACAGGACTATCAAAGGTTACTTCATACCCCTTTCTGAATTGAATGACCCATGGCTTATTAGTCATGTTGCCCTCAGCAACTGAGTCACATTTTAAAACTAACATTCTTGCTCAGGCATTGTGACTCATGCCTCGATCCCAACACTCTAGCACTCCAGAGGCAGATCTCTCTCTCTCTGTGAGTTCGAGGTCAGCTTGGTCTACAGAGGAAGTTGCAGGACAGTCAGGCTACACAGAGAAATCCTATCTCAAAGAAGCCAAAGATTAAAAAAACAAACAAACAAACAAACAAACAAACAAAAAACCCATAAATTAACATTCTTTGGTTCTAGAGATACGGCTTGATGTTTAAGAACACTGACTGTTCTTCCAGACAGTATTTCTTTGATTCCCAGCTCTCCATGGTGGTCACAACCATCTGTGTCTCCAGTTCCAGGGAATGTGACTGCCTTTCCTGGTCTCTGCAGACACCAGACAACCACTTGGTGTATATACTCCCGCATGCACATCAAAGAGAGGGGAAGTGGGTTTTAACTGTATGAAGAAAGAAGAAGCAGAATGAAACTACTTGCTATAAGAAGAATTTTGGTCAGATCTGTAGGAGACCACATTTTTTTTTTAATGAGAATTAACCTTAAAATAGCATATTGACTTTTAACTCATAGTAAATATGGAAGTCTGTTGCGGAAGAGAAAGTGATAGAAACCCAAGGGACAAAGTACCCCCTGGAAAGGGCCTCCAGCTCTCTCAGCTCCGTCCCCTAAACCTGAGGCTATTTTCAATTTCCTATCTGAAACGACTCAGAGAGGAGCCTAAACAATTCAAGTGAAAGCAAGTCCCGCACTGTTTCTTTTCTCAGCCCCGCCCCCAACTACTCCAAGATCTGTTTTTGCCACAACTTCATAAGTATTTCAATTACTTGTTCCCTGAACAGTCCTGCGGAGAGGCTCTGCCCCCAGCCCCCTTCATAGAGATGAAGATATTGAGGTTAAGTGATTTTTCTCAGGGTTACAGAGAGACCTCCAAGCAATGGGGACTGAGAAGCAGTAGTTCAACCTCCTGGCGGATGAATAGATTGAGTTTCGGAGCGCTTTGCTATTGTATTGCAAAGGAGCCTCTCAAATGCCTGGCTGAAAGTTTAAGTCCTAGAAAACAAAGGGAGGCCGCTAGGAGAACACTTTCATTCTTATTAATGACATAAGCAATTGTCTAACTTTGGAAAGAAAGACCTATAGAAAAAGTTTTTGTTTTTTAAGTACAAACAGCGAGACACTCAATTTGGGGTGCTCTTTTAAAGAGACTGTTGTCTTCTGTCTACTAACAGACAGCGCTGCTGAGGAAGCTGGACTCCAGATTGGAGACGTGGTACTGTCTGTCAATGGCACTGAGGTCACCAGTGTTGAGCATGCGGAAGCTGTGCACCTTGCAAAGAAAGGTAGGTGGGCCAGTTACAGACTGCACAGTTCACGGAAAATGCTGGGAGCTCAATACACAGGCAGTTCAAAGGTGAGAAGGTGGTGGCTAGAGAGGGGTGCCTTTATCAACATGACGCTGTACCCTAGTAATTAAATCTCGCTTCTACACCAGGCATTGCCGCCCACAAGGTGAAAACAGAAAATATCAGTAAGCAAAATACACTCTACTTCTAAGACATGTCTTTAATTAAAAATGTATATCATCATTATGAGAATTCATTTATAGTTTCATTTCATTTCTTTTACATATGTTCCTACCCTTCTTTTTTCCATTTGTTTGCAAAATGTTTGTGGAAGTAAACAAAATCTTAGAATTTTAGTATGGTATGTGTGTTTGTGAGTGTGTGTGTGTGTTTGTGTGTGTGAGAGAGAGAGAGAGAGACAGACAGACGGATGGACGGGTGGACAGACAGAAAGACACATGCCAGTTCTGAAGCTTTTAGAGATTCTCTTAGGACAACTTGAGGCCTGTGTGTCAAGCAGTTCCAACCCAGTCGGGACCACCACTGGATTAGAGATAACAACAATCCCCCACACCCTTGCATCCATTCACAGTAAACTTGTGGACAGATTAATGTTATTGTTCTCTCTGACAAATAACTTTCTTTGGACGCATTTGATAAGTCCTTAAAGTCTCACAGAAAAAGAGATTTGACTAGAAAATGTTGAGTTCCATCGCAGGATTATTTGATATGGTATTTTCTTCCCAAATTCCTGAAGGTTAGGTGGATGCTGTGGTACCCTGCAGGGTTATTAGTCAATGAGGGAGTATTTAAAATGTGCATTTGGAATAAGCCACAGGTGCCCTGATAAGGGTCACTTGCCTTCTTTCAAGCTGTGGACTTAGCAAGAGCCAAGAGTTCTCTGCTACAGACTAACCTTTGACAACCATCGATGAATGCATTCGACTTAACTATTCTGAATTGTTTCCAGGTAGAACGTGGCTTGCTATTATATTGCTCTGTAAGATGTGTACTGGGTATGCCAGGAACACAAGGACTTTATCAGTTAGCAGGTACAACAACTCTCATAGGTCTTACCCGAATATTTTTCCTTTATGAAGCACAGTTTAGGAATGCAGGATTTATGATCATGATTACACTAATAAATTGATAACATAAAACAGTGAGACAGTGTTATTCATTACTTTTCTACTTAACTGTTCTCAAAGATAATTCCTTGTTATTTTATTTTCAGTGTTAAATATTTTAGTAATAATTTTATTTTATTTTTTTATTTTTTTTTTTTGCTCCAAGAAGCTTAATGTTTTTTTTTATAATACTTAACCATTCCTGGAAGTTAAAGGCAAACAGAGAACATCTCTAAACCTTGAATGGAGGAGTTTCTGGCTTTGGATAAAATGGTGAAATGACATTGACAGTTGGAGAAAAGTGACTTCAACATCTTAGCTTGAGCCACTTGCTCCTGGGAGTTACTTGGAAGAATGGGTTATATACTCTATTATAATCTGGGTTTAACCTTAACTTCCCTCTCTTAAAAAGTCTATGACCCCTTATCTTTGCCAGCGCTCAAATTCAATACTAAAGATACCTTCGAAACAGACCTTACATTGTGGATCTGAGCTATTAAAGAACATAGAGAGAAAGAAAATGGTGGCATCATGCTTGCATTTGTTGCAAGGGTGAGAATTCCATTAAATACCAGAAGAAGGCTCAGAATGTCCTGCGAGGAATAGGCTGGGGGAAGCATTATTATTGATTTTGTCATTCATAGATTCCTAGCAAGACTTGATCTACTTTGATCTACCACTGAATACTAGAAAATTGACAGCACCTATTATGGACAGTCAATGAGATGCACCAACCTGGATGCAGGCATAGATCATTCCGTATACATGGATGATATCCTGCATATACTTAGGAGTAACTGACTATGGCACAGCTTTTAATTCAGAAACAGTGAAATCTCTGGTACAATAACCAAGAGATTTTCTGCGACTCTTGGTCACCTGCCATGAGGGCAAATAAGGCAAACACAGCAGCTGGACCAAGATTGCAGCCCAAGAGCTTCGATGCCCTGAAGAGCACCACCACACTCACCATTGCTGGGTTAGGGGTGCCAGAGAGGATTGATTGCAGGTTTAAACTTGCTCCAGTGCATATTTTCCAAAATAATTTTAATAATCCCAAAACAATAGGTGTTATCTGGTTAAAAAAAAAAAAAAAAAAAAAAGAATCTGAGAAACAGTGCAGTACAGGGAAAAGGTGTCAATGTATGAACAATCTGTGATAAGCAAGGTAGAACAAATACATCTAAGAGAACAGGCATTGAAAAATGTACAATAAAATCAATATACATCATTGAATTGGTCAAGGAGGACATTTATAGGATAGGAAACAGAAAAGCGGTTATAAAGAAGAACCTGTTGTCAGTGCTAAGAATAAAGAAGACAAATGTTGAAAAAAGTAGTATGTGAACAGAATAATAAAATAAATACAATGAAAATATATTAGGTAGTCCAAAGTAGTGTATAAATGCTCACAGAAAGTGTCAAGGAGAAAGTGAGGAGGGAGGGAAGAAAAAGAGTCTGGCAGACACAGTTAAACACAAAGGACAAAACCAGAAGAATAACAAAAACTATCTTAGTCAAGAATGCCTGGGAGAAAAAATTAAATATATGGAAAGGAAAATTTTGCATGCGCTGTGTGTGTGTGTGTATGTGTGTGTGTACATACATGTATTTGTTTCTGGTGGGGTGCACATGCGTATGGATATGTGCTTATACATGTGGAAACCAGAGATCAACTTCAGGTTTCATTCCAAGGGTACCCCTCACCTTATTCTGTGAGGCAGGCTCTCTCAAGTGGCATGAAAATCACTGAACCACAAGGTTGGGCCAGTGAACCCAAGCTACTTGCTGGTCCCTGTTTCTCCAGGACTGCCACCATTCATGGCTTTTAAACTCCAGTTCCTGGCTGCCCAGCAAGCTCAGTCTGTAGAGCATGAGGCTATCAAAATATAGTTTCTGGAGATCAACCTGGGTCCTTATGCTTCAGAAAACTCTTTACAACCAAGCTGTCTCCCAGGCCCATGGGAAAAAAAATTATAAGGAACAAACAAAATGTTTTCAGGATTAACGAAATAAAGAGAATTCAGAAAGTGCTTGCATATTAGCAAATATATGGGTGTAAAACCTCTTAGGCAGGCAAACTGTAGTGAAACTTAAGAATATTAAAGATAAAGATAAAGTGATTTAACAATCCAGGAGGAAACAGTGCATCACCTCTAAAAGACCTGAAATGCAATCAGAGTTTTTAACAACAGCAGATTCAAGAGTACTGTGGAGTAATATTCTCAAATATTAAAGAAAATCAAATGCAATATCCAAGTAAAGGATTATTCTATGTAAGTGCATGGCAAAGGATTGTTGGCATTCATGACTTTGCAGAGACTATCTAAAGTAATCTCAAATAAAACACATTGCCAAGAAGAAATATAAAGCAGAATAGCTTCATGTTAAGCATAGAAAATAGGTGTAAAGAAATCATGTTAAAGTCCCTATTAATTCTATTAGTTATATATTGAGCAAAAGAATTCCTCAATAAAGATCAATGTAATTGAACAATTTTTTAATGTTCTAAACATAGAAAAATAGCAATTTCCTCTCATACCTGATAAAGGCTACCTAACTATATATCTTTTTTATTGCTATGACAAAATATTTAAATAGCAAGCCTACAAGAAGGAAACTTTATTGTGACACATGGTTTCAGTCCATGGTTATTTGAACTTGATGTTTTGAATTGTGGAGGTATCTGTTGTGTCAGTAACATGGGCAAAAGGGTGATGTTCACCCAGTCAGAGCCTAAAGTCAACAAGCAAGAGGGGAAACAAAGGCCTGCAGTCCCAGTACGCTCTACCATCAAAGAACTAACTTCCTTGCATTGAGACCTACTTCCTAAGGTTGTCCACCCCCCAATAGTGCCAGAGGGTGACACCCAACCTTTGAACATATAAGATTTCGAAGAACATTTAGGTTCTAAACCATATATAACCAAGACAATTAAAACAGAAAAGCACATGCATATAAACAAAAATAGTTAACAGAGAAACCTTGGAAATATTTCTTTTGCAATCGACAAGAGCAGTGCTACTTATAACAAACCCGCTCATCATAACAGCAAAAATCTTAGCCAAGCCAATATAATACATGCAAGAGAAACAGTGGCATACACTCTAAGAAGAAACAGAATCATTCTTACCGAAGACTTTGTGACTACAACAGAACAAAACTTACAACTAAAAGAGGACTCATCAAACTAAGGTCTCCTATACAAACTGGTTATCTATGGAAAGCCCTAAAAACATACACACACAGACTGGGCAAGTTCTGCATATATTCATGGAACAACAATTAATGAAAAATGAAGTCATGACTTTAAAAGAGAGCAGAGGGGTATATGTGAGGGGTTGGAGGGATGGAAGGGAAGAGAGAAATAATGTATTTATAATTTCACAAATAACATAACATTTTAAAAATTAGCAGTATATACCTGTACTATCAACAGGAAAAAAAAAAGAAAGGAAAATTTCACATGACTAAACAATAGCAACAAAAATTTGAAATGTTTAGAATTAATCTATCAAAGAATGAAGAACTTTATAGAAAAATATGATTCAAGGTCCCTACAAGATCTAGGATAGATATATAGCACAGTGTAGAGTACAGAATTTAGAATTTTATTAAAATATATATATATGATTCAAGGTCCATACAAGATCTAAGATATAGTTCAGTGTGGAATACTGTGTGCCGTGTTCAAAGGTTTAGGTTCAATCCTGTTTGACAAAGGGGACTAAATGCCTGGAATAAACACTATTTTTATGCATTCATAGGTTAAAAAATGGAAAGATCTTAATTCTCCCAAAAATCACTCTAAAATTTCTATTCTAGTATCACAATAAAATTTAATTAAAATGAATGGGTAATATAATGGCTATTCCTGGTTCTCAACTTGACTATATCTGGAATGAACTACAATCCAGAATTGGAAGGTTTACCTGTGATCCAGATCTTGAGGCTGGGCGATACAAGTTTCTGACCTGGATCTTGGTATGGAGATCTTGAGACATAGTGACTATGAATGCCAGGAGACTAAGGGAAGGAGATCTCTGAGTTCAAGGTCAGCCTGGGACAAAACAAGTCCCAGATCCAGGAGTGGTGGTACATATCTTTAATCTGTGCCACACCTTCTGCTCAAGACATACGGACATTGGAAGAAGGAAGATTCACCCCTCTTTGCCTGCCTGCATTTACCTGCCAACACATCTGTTGGAATCTACTAGCCTTGTGGAACTGAGCTACTACTAGATCAGTGGACTTCCCATTCACAGCTGACCATTTTGGGGTAGTTGGACTACAGACTGTAAGTCATCATAACAAATGTCCTTACTATATAGAGACTATCCATAAATTTTGTGACTCTAGAGAACCCTGACTGATATAGGTGGTTTGGAAAACATACCTACAAACACGCAGAAAAGCAAATGTCTTTAAAAGCTACATTATTTTTAGATAGGGTGAGATAGCAAAAGAAAGGTTTGTATCAAGCATGAAGGTATATTCCAAACTCATAGTAACATATAATAACGTGGCTGTTTTGTAGAAACATAGATTAGTGATCTGTAAAGGACTAGAAACTTAAAAATCTACTCAACTATTCATCAAATTTTTGACAACGATGTATGTATTATTCTACACACAGAGGTGGACTTCCGTCGTATCAGACCTCAATTTTGAAACTAAAATCAGTGTCAGTAAAAGAAATTATGGACCAGCTTTGCCACTGATCAAAAACAATATGAATTGTCAACAAGATGATGCTTTAGTTTCTATATTATTTTAAAGTGTCACATAATAGCCAGCTTTGACAGGGGTACAATGGTAAGAGAACGAGACTCTTTGTGCACGTACTGCGATGTGGTAGTTTAGAGAGGGATCTGTGCTTCCTTGTGAAGTACCTAATAAATCTCAGGTCCTAGCAGTTGTACTTCTGAACAGATAAACCCCAAAACTACTTAAGGGACAGCTCCAAGGGCATTTGTATTTTATGTGGTAGAAAGGAATTAGAGTCAGCCTGTGTGACCATCACTAGGGGAATGTATAAACCTATGTTGTAATGCATGCAGGCTCTGCATTTCGACTCACTTGAAGCATCATGGGTAGAATTTTTAAAGATGGTTTCAAGTCGAAAAAGAAAGAAAGAACAAGAAAAAACAAAATGGGCGATGGAGAGGGGGAGACATGCCAGCATACAGAAAAAACAGCATGACGTCACTTACGTAAAATAAGAAGCCAGACGTACACAGAATAGCAAGGTGACATTCCTGTCCGCATCAAGCCCATTTTGTGAAACCTGGCGTGAAAGACAAAATAAATTAAATAAATTACTGAACTTGAAGAAAGAATAAAAGCAAAGCAAGGAAGTCAAAACTCCAAAGACAGTTCTGGGGCATGATCGAAGCATTATGGCTGCTCTCTGCCCTTGATTTGACAGCAACAAGAGAAGCCCCTGGATGAATCCTACCATAGATAACTGTGGCTAGAACAGTTCTGAAATACATAGGCAGTGCTGGTGAAAGCAAGCTGAGCAAAGCAAGCCAAGTCGCTGAGAAACAGTGGTTCTGTAGGACATACCTGATCGACCTAGACACAGACAAAACTGATTTTTGAAAGGTACTCTGTATCATATCTAAAATGGTAACACTGTATGTGCCCCTTTGGGGCATTGTATGCTTGCCTGCTTTTGGAGACAACTTCTCATTATAGCAGGCCAAGGCAGCCTTCAATCTGGGATGCTCTTGCCTGACCCTCAGCCATCAGTGCTAGGATTAACCCTACACCCTGCTGAGTCTTTATTGAATTGGGTCACCCTCATACAATGGTTTTGGCTCTGTACAGGGCCGATAGCTGGCAGACTCAAAGAGATTTAGTCACCAGTATACACAGGATAGTATGGTGACATTTAATCACCAGTATAGCTAGTGAAGGAACACACTGAAGCTCAATGAACAGTCACATGTTTGCTCTGTGGGGACTTTTTTTCACTAAGTATAGGCTTTAGGAAAATCAAACACACAAGTTCCCCTTGAGGCCAGGTTCTCTGCTGCAGCCCCTGGCGCGCGCCCTCAGGGACAGAACACGTCTTGCACATTTCTCCTTGTCACTTGCAAGGGTGGTAGAGTTTGTCTGACAGCGGAGGTGCGACTCTGACACAGTTTAAGATTGGTGGCATAATAAGACCGTGAGCCAAGGAGAGAGTGTGAATTAGAAAAAGAAATTATTTTTCTGTTCCCTGTAGCTGTCAATAACCTCACCGAATACTACACTTCCCAACATGGGCCAACATGTGAAGAAAGAAGAGATTTCTGGGAAGCGTTTGTTTTGAAGCACTCTGTCACTGAAGAGCTGGGGTGGGTAAAGAGAGGGCTTTAAAACTTCTTTATCTTATGAAACTGACGATTTTCTTGGCTCTTTCACCACAGGCTGTGTAGACAGTCATCTATCTGCATTCTTCATCCCACATACTACTCAAAGCAAGCAGTGTCCAGTAGATAAAGGCAACGGTTATGCAGTTCCGTCCCCAGAGTCAGGAAATTGATAAGCAGATGTAATATGGAGAGAAGGAACTAATCTTTTTGTTTTCTTTCTTTCATTTTTTTAAGGAGATATGTTAGGTTTAGAAATAAATTTGGTCAAAGGGAACTAAACCCTAGTCAAAGAAAGGAGGAAGTACTGTAGTCAGTGGCAAAGGCAGGCAGCAGGGCCTCCTGGAAACAGGAGTGCCTGGAGACTTGCAACTGGAATTGTATTTGAACATCATCTGAGAACTTGCTACAAATACAGAGTGCCAAGGCTCATGCTGAACGAAGGCACAGAGTTTAATGAACC
This sequence comes from Uromys caudimaculatus, assembly GCA_028551405.1. Lineage (NCBI taxonomy): Eukaryota > Metazoa > Chordata > Mammalia > Rodentia > Muridae > Uromys > Uromys caudimaculatus. The sequence goes on along the minus strand of CM052709.1, from coordinate 86,043,902 downwards.
ACTGGCTGATGTTTGTGAGGTTGTTAAGTATCAAATCAAGACAATTCCAAATTTTAGGCTTAGTAAGTGAATAACCACGGGAGGTCTAAAATGTTGACCCTTGAATTTTTAGTTCCCTTAATGCATAAAGTACAATGGCTACAGATATTATGTAAAACATCGTATCGAAAGCCCAAAACTCTCATTCAAGTTCTTCTGTGAATGTCAAGCCCGAGTCCTCTGGGCCCCAAGTAGCATGTGGTGAAGAATATAAAACCACGGTCTCCCAACAGCTGTTTGGAGCTCAGCGACTCCCCGTGCACCAGGCTCATGTCCCCACTCTGGGTATGAGCAACCTTCCTCTAGCATGATGGAAGCATGCAGCAGCAGAGCCAGCTGCATCCTTTGCCCCAGAGAGAATTTTTCATGCTGCACCAACTTATGTTTATGACCAGGCTGGAGCACAAGCTTAGTCTGATCGGTATCAGAGAAACTAGCATGCAGTCTGTGTAAGCAAGAGAAAAATGACCTCAGGGGCAGCCCACTGCTGCAGTCCATAAATAAATTGGCAGATGTGTCAACTGCGCACATTGGTCCAGGAGTGCAGTTCTTTGGGGACCGTAGTCCAAAGACAAAGACATTTGTGGGTTGCCGGTCAATCTGGAGTATTTCTTCTCATTTTTCAGGATGTGTTTTTGACAGGAGCTTAAGGGCAGTTCAATAAATTAAAATGTATTTACATGGCAATGAAGAATTATCTTGACATACTGAGAGTTATTTAATTACCAAGGTACTTTGCGTGCTGCCAAAGTTAAGACTGTGTCAGCCTTTCTGGGACAAATCTTTATTTTCAGGGCCATGTGGCTCAGCCAGGAATGATCCCCTGGGTTGGAGCTTGTCAGTTAAAGAAGATGAGTCTCCTTGCTGACCCCCATTTCCATAGACAGTTCTAAAAAGATCGGTAATCTCAATGTCAGACATCATGATGAAGCCAGCGCTGCCAAGGCCAAATGTCCTCCTTTAGGGATGTGGCCTCTCTCTCAGAGGAATTGTAAATGAAGTCATACTCCATTTGCAGTCTTCAAAGCGCGTCAGGGTTGCTGTCTGTCTGCATGGCATTCAGAGAGCTGTCTTAAGGCATCAAAAGGTAGGTGTGTAGCATCCATGCTGGTCGCAACAAAGCACAGTGGGTGGGCAGCGACCTCAGATTAACAAGAACAGAGACAATTTCCACAAGCTGTACTCCATAGCAGTCCTGTGTCATGGAAGTCCAGCAAAGAAGACATTCCCAAGAAAGACCATAACTGGAAGCTCAGGTAAAGTCCTGACTTAACCTGGACAAAGAAAAGGGTCAGGACCTAGGACCTCCCAGACCTCCTGTTTCTCAACTCAAGAATTATGATGAGGGACAGTTTCAGCAACAGACATAAGTAGTGACTTAGATCAAGGAGGCTAATTGTTGAAGATAAAAGCAAAATAGAAGAGGGAAGCACATCTCCACATGTTTCTTAGGAAGTAAATCAGGGTGCTTAAGGAATTGGCTTGATATTATAACTAGTGACATTGCACGGACTTGACTCGGTCATCAGAACCATTGCAGTGATGTTGATTGTGGTTATGATGGAGGAGTTTAATACAGCCCAGGAAACCTGGGTCACAGATAAGTTCCATCACTGACATATGAGTCAACTGAGAGGTAACTGTTCCGTTCTTATTTTCTTCATAAGCACACAGGTTTGCATGTCGAAGAGACCTGGTTTAATCTAATGGTGGGATTCTGTTTCTCCGTTTTTAAGACCATGACGGTTTTCCCAATCATTCCTTCTGCATAATCACTGCCCCTCCAGAGGATTAGAAAATGTCAAGCCACTGAGTTCTCCCAAATTCGTGCCTGTAGGTCCAGACATCTTGACTATGGTGGTGGCATCCGACATCAGCCGCTGTCCCAATACCCCGTGGCCCACCTGCCGTGGTTACCTGCATAAGAGGACTCACTCGGGCTTTGTGAAGGGCTGGAGGAAGAGGTGGTTTGTGCTCAAGCATGACGGGTTTCTCCTCTATTACAAACACAGAAAGGTAAAGTGAGGCGGGGAGACCGCTGACATGGGTAAAAATGAAGGACACTGGGAAGGAAAACCTCTGTGGACTATGCCATGTCCAAGAATTACCCCTCGAGACGTTATATTGCAGAACTCTGGAAACAGTCCTTTCCCATTGGACTGTCCAGGAATTGTTCTTTCAAAAGTCAGAGAAGTATAATTTTCGCTCTCTTCTGCTGCATAAATCAAGGCGTAGCTTTCTTCTTGTTTACTTCGTTTTTGATCCTGCCTGAAGATGTCCTTATCATTATAAAGAAAATAAGAACAAAACTAAGTTTCTAGTGGCATTAGTGACTAAACGTAGGTGGTTAAAACATAACGCTTCAGGCCACAGTGTGGATAGTCTACCGTGGTTGGCAGAACTTCGTGCTCTTGAGGCTTTTGAGGCAGAGAGCAGGGCAGGTCACCTGGAATACCTATTTTGCTTTCCAGATTTCATGAGAACAGTAATGTCTAACTCTAGGAGGAGGCTGGGATCCCATAGAGAATAACCCCAATCCTAGGCTAAGGCAGTCCTCCTCTCAGATGTTTTTGACCGAGTGACTCTGGGCCGGATGGGACAATGCGCTGGGAAAGATTTTCTTTAGATGAGTCTAAGACACAGTTTATATCTTGCTATCGTGTACGTTTTCTCGGTTAGATTTAATCCGGCGTCTAATTTTGTTAAGCCATGGCAAGAACGCTTAATAACGACAACAGAGATTTCATGTAGAACTCCTACTTTCCAACTTCTCATTAAATACTTTCAACAGCTGTCAGGAGCTAAATAGACTTGCTGTCATAAGGAGCACATGCACTCTCCCAGTCAACAAAAGATGCACTGTGCGTCCCGCAGCCTTGTGGTTCTGTTGGCTTCACTCCAGGGACATTCACGACCCACCTCTAATTGGGGTTCAAAGCAAGAATTTTGGCTATTTACCTCATTCATGATACAATCTTATTTTCCCCTCTGCCTTTATTTTACATTTCGTGTGTGTGTGTGTGTGTGTGTGTGTGTGTGTGTGTGTGTGTGTGTGTACACATGCACTTGTGTGCAAGTATAAACAATCTTAATTTCTTCCTGAAAATAAAAAGCCAGTAAGGAAACCAGTGCATTGTGAAAGTGAAAGATGATCTCCCATTGAATTATGATTATAATGTGTGTTCTCTGAGGCAGGGGTTTCTATTCCCGCATTATGAGCAGGAATTACTTGTGGAACCCTGGCAAGTGCTCTGCCTTTCGTAGGAAAGTCAACCATATGGCTCCTTTGAGAAACTTTGTCTCCCTCCAGTGCAGGAAAATAGGATTTTTCTCTAAACAGGATGAGAAATTGCTATCTGTCCTCAGTTTCTATTTTCTTGAGTATTGAAGTAAAACAGACACGAAATTTTCAATCTAGAAAACATTGTGGAAACATCGGACATAGTTTCTAATTTGTGGAAACATGTACATTCATGTTTCAGAAGCCTACAGGAGTCCCTGAGCTATGCTTACAGTCGCACAGACTCGTTCCCCTGACCTCCTGAATAGGCAGGAATGTAGCCCTGGAAATTTGATGGGTTTTGTTTATTTTTTTTTTTTCGTTTTAAATGTTTAAAGGAAATTCTAATTTGTAAATTGAGTAAATAGCACAATCAAGTGTCTTCCAAACTAAAGCCAATAGACAGTGAACAAGAAAAAAAGAATGAAAGAAAAGAAAACAACTAATTCAGCTTGCACATTGGCATCTGGAGACTATAACCCTGAAGTTGTCTGTCTTGCCCTGCACTGGCAATTTCTGTCTCCTCTTATAAAATAAGACTCGTAGTAGATGTTGATTTTTAATGCTCTTCTTCAACAAGTAAAATAAGAGACATCGTCGAGTTACACATCTCGTGTTTTAAGATCTTTGATTGCTGAGATTCACAAAGGCCCCAGTATTTTCCATCTGGGTTTTCTAGGTCGGGCACTGGTGCTGTTTTTGGCTCATGTGGACTCTTTGAATTAAGTGCATGCAGAAGAAGACTATGCTGCACAGTTCACCATAGTTCCCACTGTTCTTCATGTCCTTACCTACTTATTTTTATTACCTACCAAACTTTTGGCTTTTGAAAGTATGAAGCCTGCAGTGGAAGGGTATGTGACAATTATAAACTATAGTAGTAATTTTAGTTAAATTTAAAATACTTTTACCTGCTTTTAGTCTTCTGTGTAGGAGGCAAGGTTGTGGATCTTGTGGTTAACACACAGGTAAGAAAAAGTTGCTATGAAGAGTGTGATTGTGGATATCATTGCTGTATTAGCCTTTGATGTAACTAAAGTATAAAAATATAAGTTTATTTCAGTTTTAAAGAGCCCAAGTCAGATGTGCTGCAGCACTACACATTCCAGAACACATTATGTCTGATCTGCAAAATAGATAGCCATGCTTGAGGAGAGTTAATGAAGCGTACCATGGACATAACAGAATAAATTAGCAGAAAATGAACTCCCCCATTCTGAAGTCATTCGTGCAACAAGTATTTCTTAGATAGTTTTTATACGCCACACATTATGTAAGCGCCCAGAAGAAAGCAAAACAGACACGGTGCCTGCCCTGTCTGTGCTTACAGTTCCATGTGAGAAGCCAATGTAAGGAAACAAATCCACAAATCAATGTGTCATTGTGATCAGTGTTACAAATAAAGCTACAGAGGGAGAGGAGGGTTACAGCGGTTTGCAGCAAGAAGTACAACCACACAGTTGTCTGCCATTGTTAAATGGGGAGAAAACGATAACTATAGGAAATAACTGAGTATTTTTCAAAGAAGGCGTATCCCATGAAGGATAAACTCAGAAGGGGTCTGTCCCCTCTCCAAAGCTGGGGTTCGAGGACAAAATGAAATTAATCAAATGGACAGCCTGTAGCTCACCGGCTTACCAGGCTAGGGCAAGTTACAACCCCGGTGCTCATAGGAAGCAACCTTTTGGGGGCCCCACAAGGCAGGAACTCTTCAGTGGATGGTTGGTGTATAGATGTGAGAATTCTTGTATGGCTGAAAGATCTGGAACATGAGAAGCCCTCGTCGCGAAGCCTCTGTCAGAAGAAGTGCTGATAAGGAGCAAACCTTGGGGAAGAGGGATGTAAGCAGGAAAAGTCGGGGCATCAGAGTGTACAGGAGACCTGCACACGTTCATCCATAGAGCAAGGATCACAGGCAGGCGACCACAGACTCTGCTCAAACTGCAGGGTCCCAGAGGAACAGTATATGCTAACGCATGGCTGGAACAAAGTACCTGCGGATGGTCACTTACCCACACTCCTGACCTACCCTGCTGAGACTGGACAGAGTAAGAGCCTCCCTTCCCTTACAGTGTTCCTCTAGCGCCCTCTGCTGGGAAATCTTAGCAGCACCTTGGTTAGTACAGAGCTAGATAATGAAATGAGTTCATTAGCAAAATAAAAAGTGGTTTCTTTAAGGAGCTGGCCACTGAGAGTTTAACCATGCTCCAGTGAGTAAGTGGGAAATACAATATGGATATTCTTTTTCTTTTTTTCTTTTCTTTTCTTCTTTTTTGAGGGGAGAAAGTAATGGGGCTGGGACCCCGAAAGACAGGGAAGTGAATGTGATCAGGGCACATTATTTCAAACATCCAGATAATCAATAAATCACCATGTTGGGAAAAAAATCAGAGAGTAAGGAATGATTAGAAGCTAGGAGACACTGAGAACTAAGTTGACAACTGGGAAAGGGTAAAAAGTTTGGATACATTAGGAAGCTATTGTGAAGACATAATTAATGTGTGTGTGTGGTTGTGTATGTGTGTGAGTATATGGTATGTGTGTGAGTGTGTATGAGAGTGTGTGTGTTGTCTGTGTGGTTGTGTGTGTGTTGGTGTGTGTGTGTGAGTGTGTGTGAGTGTGTGTTGTTTGTGTGTGTAGTGTGTGGCTGGGTGTGTGCTGGTGTATATGTGAGTATATGTGTGGTAGTGGTGATGGTGTGTGTGTGTGTGTGTGTAGGCAGAAATGTAACATTTCAACGGAAACCCAAGAGTTGAGTAAAAGTTAGCCAGACAAGAAGTTGTGATAAGCAGACAAAAACAAAGATACATGAGAGCTGTAAGCTGTATTTAGAAAGAAAGAGAAAAAGAAAGAAAGAAAGAAAGAAAGAAAGAAAGAAAGAAAGAAAGAAAGAAAGAAAGAAAGAAAGAAAGGAAGGAAGGAAGGAAGGAAGGAAGGAAGGAAGGAAGGAAGGAAGGAAGGAAGGAAAGGGAGGGAGAGGGGGGATAAGAAAAAGAAAGGGTGTGTTGCATTTCAGAAACTTAAAAAAATCTCTCCTGTGACTAAAGTCAGAGTCTAAAAGGCGAGAGCAGAGAAGGAAGGAAGGAAGGAAGGAAGGAAGGAAGGAAGGAAGGAAGGGAGGGAGGGAGGGAGGGAGGGAGGGAGGGAGGGAGGGAGGGAGGGAGGGAGGATGTGAGTCTACAGAATAAGCAGGAGGCAGCCATGCAGGGACCCCAGATAAAAACAGGCTTTGGGGAGCTCTTTTGACTAAAACGGAAACCCAGAAAGTACCCCAGGTTGTGGGATAGTCTCAAATTTATCCTAACTGTTTTGCTGCAAATGATTTAGACGGAGAGAGGAGCCGATGGAACAGCCAAAGCAACAGGCCATCGTAGTCCTGCTTAGGTAGAACACTCCACTAAGATGTTTCAGGACAAGAATCAACAGGATGGAGTGATGAGTAGAATGGTAAGCCATCTTATTAAATCCTGCCAACTGGCGCCTTACAAGCAGCTGACAAGTATTTCTCACAGTGGGGGGGGGGGGGGGGGTACTAAATCCTAAAGCAAGTCACCAGCAGATTCAAAGCCTGCTGAGGACTCACTTCCTGCTTGTCTCAGAGCTATCTCCCCGCTGTGTCTTCACAGGGACAAGGAGCATCTTGGCAGCTTGATACACCCTAATCTCCTTCTTGAGGGATCACTCCTGTGACCTAATCTTTCAGGATCCCTACCTCTGAATTTCTTCTCAATAAGGATTAGGTTTCATCGTATGAACCCAAGAAGCACGGATATTTAGTTTACAGTATAGGAGTAGTAGAGATGACTCAGAGTTTTCTGGAAAGAATGATTAGTGAGGTAAAATTCTAATAATTCACTGAAATAAGAGCAGATCAAATGAGTATATAATCCGAAGTTTTCGTTTAACTAGTGGATTATTGTGATTGGCAGTGTGATTAGCATGCCTTTGTAGGGTATTCAAGGTTAGAGCTAGGAAGAATATATATATATTCAATGTATATGTTATAATATGGTAGATGGTAAGTGTACTCAGTTATAATAGTTGATAAAGGTGTTAAGGGAGCCACCTTTTTTCATTGGATATTTTATTTATTTACATTTCAAATATTACTCCTTTCCCGATTTTCCCTCCAGAAATCCTCTCTCATCCTCCTTTCCCCTGCCTCTATGAGGGTGCTCCCCCACCCACCCCCTCCCACCTCCCCGACCTGGCATTCCCATACACTGGGGCATCAAGATTTGACAGGACCAAGGACCTCTCCTCCCATTGATGCCCAACAAGGCCATCCTCTGCTACATATGCGGCTGGAGTCATGGGTCCCTCCATGTGTACTCTTTGGTTGGGGGTTTAGTCCCTGGGAGTTCTGGGGGGTCTGGTTTGTTGATATTGTTGTTCTTCCTATGGGGCTGCATTCCCCTTTAGCTCCTTCATTCCTTTCTCTAACTCCTCCATTGGGAACTCCATGCCCATTCCAATGGTTGGCTGCAAGCATCCGCCTCTGTATTTGTCAGGCTCTGGCAGAACCTCTCAGGAGACAGATATATGAGGCTCCTGTCAGCAAGCACTTCTTGGCATCCACAATAGTGTTTGTGTTTGGTGTCTGTATATGGGATGGATTCCCAGGTGGGGCAGTCTCTGGATGGCCTTTCCTTCAGTCTCTGCTCCACACTTCGTCTCTGTATTTCCTCCCATGAGTATTTTGTTCCCCCTTCTAAGAAACACTGAAGCATCCACACTTTGGTCTTCCTTCTTCTTGAGCTTCACGTGGTCTGTGAATTGTATCTTGGATATTATTCCGAGCTTTTGGGCTAATATCCACTTATCAGTGAGTACATACCATGTGTGTTCTTTTGTGGCTGGGTTACCTCACTCAGGATGATATTTTCTAGTTCCATCCATTTGCCGAAGAATTTCATGAATTCATTGTTTTTAATAGCTGAGTAGTGCTCCATTGTGTAAATGTATCACATTTTCAAGGGAGCCATCTTTAACTTGAGCTTTGAGGGGCTGCAGAGAAGGAAGTCGGCAAAGCCACCACAAAAGTAGAAGCAAAACCCAGGGGAAAATGTGTCATAAAATAAGACAAGTTTGCAGTTTCAGGAAGGAAGGTGATGAGCTCCCAGACAAGATGAAAGTGCAGAAGAGGAATACAGAAAGCAAAATAGTAGCAGCATTTTCAAATTCAATTAATGGCACGGATTACAAACAGACTAAACATTCTTCAGTTATTCCACTATTCCCACCTCATCTCTTTCACTGTATAACTTTTTTAAAGCCTGGACTTTGAATGCTGCTTTCAACTATTAACTCACATTAATGGGTTGGCTCTTACCAAACTCACTCAACATTACCCAGACTGCTTTTGGGTAAAGTGATCAATGTCTTTTATGTTGTACAGTGGAGTACATGTTTCCTACTATTTCTCTTCATTTTCTTTCTTTCGACAGATTAGTTTTATTGTGTCATTTTACTACCTATCTAAAAGACCGTCATACCGTGTTTAAACTGGTAAAAGAGTATGTGTGTTTTCTTAGAGTATGTACACTATTTAACGTAAGGCGTTTAGTCTAACCACACCCTATGTAATATGTTCATAATGCCGTGTATTTTAGTTATATACAGATTATAAACCTATGAGGTGTTAATATTCTTTTATATGCATAAGACAATATGTACTCCATTTTTAACTATATTTTTGACACAATCTCCCATAATTCGTTCTTTCCTGGATCTTCAAACATGTGGCCTCCGATCATTCTTCTGTTTTAGCACTGTGTAGTGACTAACCCATCAATTATTTTAGCTTTCCTTACTACTTTCTGATGTTTAAATTGGTTACAGAACCTTCAATTTGACCACTACTTCTTCAAGGAATATTTTGAACAGTCTCTTTTCTATGACACTAAGAAGCTAACTTATCCACAGAAACAAGAAAATCCAAAAGAACAGCCTCTTCTGAGAGCCGTGCATGTCTTTGGCTCACTTCCAAGCTCTAGTTAATAGCTTATTTGCTCCTCAAAGTTCTTCATTTAAACCTTCCGTTTCGACTTTATTTCCCATTTAATTCTCGTCTACGGCCTCTTGTTTATGGTGCGGTTATCAATCTGGCCTTTATTTCTTTTGAACATACTAATCACAGTCATATTAACCTCTATTTCTATTCATTTCTTTATCAAGATTCTCTATAAGTCTTTCTGTTGTATTCTCTGCAATTTGGTTTCAGTTATGTACAAGAAACGAGTGCTGTAGATTCCTATTCAGTCCTTGTGAGCCTTTGACCTGGTACCCTTGCTTCCAGGGTTGTCCATTAAAGGTCTACCTTAGAGCCTTATTTACTAGGCTCTTTTTTAAGTTATCTCTAAAAAAATATTTTCTATTAATTCCTTGAGAATTTCATAATGTCCGCTTTCCCAAAGCGAGTCTTCTCGTAGCCCCCCTCCCTTCCTACCCGACCACTGTCAACTAGCCCCGCCCCTGGAGTCTTCTTTGTGTTGCCCAACAATCAAATGCCACCTCTCTGATAGGCTCTCAACTCCAGGAGTCTGTTGAGTGCTCTGCTCATTTCTTTTTAGATGGGAGTGTTGCCCTCCTTAAGCTAATTTCTGCTAGACTTTGCATTCACTTGTCTCCGTTGTCTCCCTCACTCTGTGAGATATTCAAAGAGCATTTATATACTCAAGCTTTTTGTCTGTTTCTTTTTTTTAAACTTTTATTGGTTATTTTGTTTATTTACATTTCAAATGTTATGTCCCTTCCCAGTTTCCTCTCCGAAAACCCCCATCCCACCCCTCCTACCCTGCCTTCATGAGAGTGCTCCTCCACCCACCCACTCCCACCTCACCACCCTGCTATTCCCCTACACTGGGGCATCGAGCTTTCACAGGACCAAGGGCCTCTCCTCCCATTGATGCCAGACAAGGCCATCCTCTGCTACATATGCGGCTGGAGCCATGGCTCCCTCCATGTGTACTCTTTGGTTGGTGGTTTAGTCCCTGGGAGCTCTGGGGGGGGGGGGGGGATCTGCTTGGTTGATATTGTTGTTCTTCCTATGGGGTTCAGCTCCTTCAGTCCTTCTGCTAACTCTTCTATTGTGAGCCCCTGCTCAGTCCTATGGTCGACTGCGAGCATCAGCCCCTGTATGTGTCAGGCTCTGGCAGAGCCTCTCAGGAGACATTCATATCAGGCTCCTGTCAGCAAGCGCTTCTTGGCATCTGCAATAATGTCTGGTTTTGGTGACTGCACATGGGATGGTCCCCAGGTGGGGCAGTCTCTGGATGGCCTTTTCTAGCAGTCAGATTGATACCGATCAAGCGACGCTGAGCTGGCTGCTGGTATGAGGGCAGAGCTGTTTTCGTCATAAAATTCAAGTTGTCCGATACCAGTTTAAGTGTGAATGCTGTCAGGGGCTACAAGAATCGAGCAGAGAAAAGAACGGAGGTGCAAAAGAAGAGGAAGAACAGACAGATATAATTTATCACCTGTTCAAAAAGTAGTCTGTTTCTAGCCCATCGGCGACAGCAGAAGATTAGACTACATAAAAGATATGGCTGAATTTTCAAACAGGCTCAAAAGAAACAGGGACAATCCTTGTGCGTTATACAAAGAAACCACTGTTTGTTGCGTCCTATGAATCTCTGCGCACAAAGCCGAATGTGGGTGTGGGTGTAGGACTGGGAGGCATGGCATACACGAGGATTTGGATGCGCAGAGAGAGAAGACACTGTTTTGCTTAAATTTCTAGACTCTTTTTCAAAAGCCGTCCCATTCACCGCGCTGGAGGGGTAGTTTGACCACGTCATGGCACACGGTGAAAAGAGAGTTTCTTCGGAAGAGGAAGCAAACTTTAGCGCGTGGAATCAGATCGTTTTCATTTGTGTGTCTTAAATGTCTCTTGCAACTGTGGCTTATTCATTCGTATTTTCTTTCATCAAAGCAAAGTGCGTCACAAATTGATACTCTGCTCTTTTACCCTCCCATTCTGGGTATCCAGCTGGGGGCCTTGTGCCTGTTAGCCAAGTTCTCTGCCCCTAAGCTACTTTTATTTCCACGCACTTTCCAAATCTACTGAGTTAAACAACTATACGTGGGCAGAGCAGAAAAATGCAACAGCGTGGGCTCGAAAGGTCAGGCTAGCTTTGCAGCCCACAATCTTACAATGAAGAATTTATGTCACAATTCCGGGTTAACTATCAGTTACCAGAAAAACACATAGCTGTTGGGCCTAGAACTGAAATTCATCAGAGGAAAACCAGCACCAAAGAACAGCCTTGGCTGGATTGTGGGAGGAAGCCGTTTAGTTGATTTCTATAGATACCTGAGATTTCTATTTGTCGCCTTAAATATGACTATTAGACACACCCAACACCCGGTGAGAAGGTGGTGGTCATGGCTCTGGAGCTCTGAGAGAGATCTAGAGTGAGATTCAGTTGGGCTAGTTATGTGAACAGGTAGGTGATGTTACGTGGGACAAGGTCACCCAGACCCAACATAGGTGTGTAGGAAAATGCCAAGGACCAAACCCAGGTGGAAGTCTCTGGCAAAAAGCAGAGGCTGCATCAGCAGATTGTGAATGAAGCAAGAGCAGTCTAGAGTTCATGGTCAACTGAGTGAAACATAACTTCGATGCAGCTCTCCAAGAACCACAGCCTTAGCAGGCGGGTGGATCTGTCCTTCTGACTGGCCTTTCCTTGGCTTGGCTTCTCTGTTTTTCTTTTTGTTTTGGTTTTTGCTATTCCTGTGTGAAACATGGTCAACTCTATCACCCCTGGGGGAAAGGCATAAATCCCCGAATAAACATTTCTAAGAACTAGCTTCCTATTTATCTTTCTTAATGATTCAAAAATCCAGTTTTTTAACTGTAATTCAACACCTACTGTAATGAAACACTTGAGCAAAGCAGGTGTGGTTTGGAGCTACGAGCATGCCCAAATGATCCAGGAACAGTGGAGAGAAAGAAAAGCCATGAGCTACCAGTGTGTAACAGGAAATCATATTTTCCTGATAAATGTTCTGTGTGGGTTAAGTTAACAGGTAAACCACTTGTTACAGGATATGAGACATAATTTCAAATATTTGGACTAGAATTCATCTTCTCTTTTCATTTTACCCTGTTCTCAGTAAACTCCCCGTGTTTGTCTCATAAATAAATATGCCAAATTGAAATAAATTCAGATTTGCTTTTCTAAGAGGTCCTAGGAATTCCTTCCCATAATGCCACACTTCCACCCTAGAGCTTTGGTTCCAATTTTGTGCCTACTCAAAAAATCAATTGTAGGTGGAGACTATAAACTCTGACCTAAAACCCTCCAAGGTCATATCTCAAGGCTGTGTTTGTGCCTCTATTCCAAACTTCAGCTTTCTCTGTCTTTTTATCTCACCTGCTCACATATCTTGATGGCATCCTTCAGTACAGGGCTTTGTAAGCTTTTTCCAGTAAGGTCTCAGTTCTACGCCCAAATTTTTTGTAGTACTCTGGGTTGGAAAATACATAAAATAGATATACAGAACAAACTTATGAGGTAACTCCTAAATAAATTAATTCTAAAGCAACTTCTTAGTATGCAGATAATTTTGCTGTTTATTAAATATTAAAGCAAATATTCATATCAATAAGATGGATATCAGCCTTTAGTT
>CM052709.1:85976740-86030850 GCA_028551405.1 Uromys caudimaculatus | reverse complement strand
GTTGGGAGGGAGGGAAGGAAGGGGAAAAAGAAAAAGAATTGAATATTTCATTCATCAGTGTATATAACACCTGAAATTTTTCTGATTTTGAGTTTAAAATGATGATTGATGAAATTGTTGTTTTATATGAATCAAAAGTCCAAAATGGCAAAAATATGTTTAGGGCCATTTCAGAATTATTGGAAATCTTGTCTTAATAACAAGCCAAAACTCAGCTATTGTTTTCGAATAAAATTCAAGTCAGCAACTGAAACAACGAAATTTTAAAATCAGAAATTTCTAACATAATTCTAAAGATAAAACTTGATACCCGAGTAACGATGGTAAAAAATATTTATCAATTTTTAAAAATTATATCCTTCAATTTATGTAAGAACAGAAAACTCCATGCTTACAGTCACTGCACTGCAACTTCTAATACATAGTAGTCTCAAATCTGAGGCTGAGGTGCTCGGGGCACTGTTTGTTAGCACTGTGTGGTGTGGTCGCATGCAGAGAACAAAGCGATCATCCGTGTTCAAAACCAAAACTGCAATGAAGTTGCAGGTGCAGTGAGGGCAGATCCTGCTAGAAACACCAGAACTCACTCCATGTTTGCGTTCCCTGCCAAAGTTTGTTTTTGTGCATTTGGGAACCTTTTACTGTTGCTTTTAGTCGTCAATCCCAACTTTCAGTTCCGTTAGTTTAAAAAGTTGGGCTTGCAAAAAGGTCTAAGTCTACAAGAAGGTAAGAAAATCCTTAAGTAAAAGTTGAGCTCATCATTTTCTGAGCTCACAGAAAGAAACCAAAGAAATACATAGTGGGGAAATATCCATTCAGAAAGAAGGGAACGGGTGGGTTTGAAGATAGGAATTTGCTCCAGAATCTATCTTCAAGTCTCCTTCCCTAGACCCTTCCGTGTAATTTAGAGAATGCCCGGTAGGTGGCGCGGCTTACTCACAGTTAGCTTTCAAAGTTACCGGCATGTAGTCGTTAGAAACAAATGTCTTGTAAATGCTGGAAGAAAAACTGAGAACTAATCAAGAAAAGAAGAAAATGAATGCTAAAGATGATACAACATAAAGTCCATTAATTAAGTTAGGCAATTGCTCGCTTGAGAACCCCTGCCGATTCCAACTTACAGGCTCAGGCACCTTCCACTATGAAGCCTCTGTTGGGACAGGCAGCCACTTCTGGTATGATAGTCAGATAGTGGGTGATTGGATGAGCTTGTGTCTGCTCCGATGCTCCATTGGAATTACTTATACAGTACTAAGAGGCCTTTTCCCTGAAAGGCGACTTTTCCGGGATAGGAATAAATCTTCCTTGGTCTCCTGTACTCTCGTCCACCGCCTTCTGCTTTTCCTCTACAAGGTTCCTTTTACAAAATCAATGTTCAAGGCACAGTTTATAAGAATATTTTCCCAAATGACGTTCTTCCCAGACTGACCAGTGCTCGGAATTCTCAGGGACAAAAAAAATGATTCCCTGTTCACCTTTCAGAGATCTATTCTTTAGATAATTTTACATGTTTTCAGTTATTCATCAATTACTTGTTGACAACTTACTTTATAACCGGGATAGAACTGTAAAAGTGTCTCTATGGGAAGATAGAAAAATAACACAAGGTAACTTTAGACACTGGCATAGTGATTCGGAGGGCGGGGCCCGAGGCCGGAAGTGTAATTCCTCCAGTGTCAAAGCAGCTGGTCTCTGCAATAAGAATGTGTCAGGTATAATAAAGATCCTAACGAAGGATGTAGTCGGAAGAAACTGGAGACCTGAAGTGAAACACAGAACCGTTTTAGTCAGCGTTTTCTGAATAAGCATTGAGAATCCATTAAGTTGCTTCTCACGGGTTGTTACCTGGTACAAAGAAAGATACCCACGGAAATAAAAGGAGGCATCCTCCTGCAATTCAGTTGCTGTGCCTCTTTTCCTACCAAGACAGAACTAAGCATTCGAGATGACTCTGATGACATGCTGAAAGGAACAAAACAACAAAACAAAAACAAACAAACAAAGCAACAAACCAAAAAACTCACTAAAAGAACAAACTGTAGGACTGTGGCATTCAGATGCTTGAGAAAGCCTTCAAAATGACCTCTTCCCATCTCCTCTCAACTTTTTCCAAAAATTTTCCAAAAATACCGATGGAAAGCTACAATCAAACTCACCCAGAAACTTGTCATATATCCCAGGCGTCATCGCTTCAGGTCCGAAATACAGCTGAAGCTCTAGTGAATCTTGATTTTTTTTTTTTTTTTAACCAGTCCTTTGCCTCTCAAAAAACAAAACAAAACAAAAAACAAGAAAACATAACTCCTCGTGCTCATAGTACAATTTTTCAGAAAATTTCACAAAATTTTCATGCACACACACACACCACACAATACTAGTGTTAAGAGAGTCTTGATTTTCTCATTATAAAGAACTAGTAGTCTTGGTGATTTTCACTTGCTAATCTGCAAAGAGGTACATTTCTTTCTGAACTTGAGCAAAGTTGGAGCATCAGGCACTCTTTGGGACCACGATATTATTTTTCCTATGGATGGTGTAGTTTTGAGATCAGTGATGTACTATTCCTAACCTCATCCTGTACTTGGGGCTCAGTGAGGAAGAAGCCCTGGTGGTGCTGAGCCTGACCCACAGGGTTGGAAAGCTGCCCCGCCCACTCCTGCTACAGAAGATGCTGGTGACAGAGCAAGTGCTTTAGAGATAATAAAGGACATCACCGGATCCTTTGAGTGTACTGGTCTGTTCATATTTGCCTTGGAAGGCAGATTCTGAACAAAATAAGCTAAAGTAAATTTGAATTGTTTACCTACCTCCTATTTTAAATTAAGTATTGGGATGTTTGCGAACCCTTCTATCTGTCAACTCCAATAATCAAAGGAAAAGGTCAGGTTATCTGCTTGGTTGGTATGTGGTCATCAGACAAACTTAATGATTTTTTTTTTTCTTATTGCTTATATCCTCAAAAGCAGGAAGGGAGACGATCTGACTTCTTTTTTTTTTTAACTTGGTCATTTTATTTATTTACATGTCAAATGTTGTCTCCCTTCCCAGTCACCCGTCTGCAAACCCCCGTCTCATCTCTCATGCCCTTTGCCTCTAAGAAGGTGCTCTCCCACCCACCCCTGACTTCTTTCTTGTAATGAACTTTCTAGTAAGTTGTAACTGACAACAGCACCTTTGTAAATCTTGGTCCAGATGCCTGAAAACCCTTTTCAAAGACGAGGAGACAGCTATGCATATCCTTCAGAGGCTTCAAACCAAAACTGACCATCAGGAAAGAAATCATGTTATGACTCTTCTTGTGGGGATAGCTGCCTCTCGCTGGAATAAAATATTTGCTACTTCAACAGGAGAGTCAGTCAACTAAAATACCTTTGTTTATCACAAGAAAGTCATGGACCAAACATTCAAGAGCGGACTACTAAGATAAATTACCCGTGAGGTGTAATTGTCCTTCTTATTTTCCCTTGGGGAGAGGTTTGCCCTCGTTGTTTACATGAAATGTATCCGCTTGCAGATCTGCCCTTTTGCTTCAGGACGAAGATAATGTTTCCATTTAAACTGAGTCATCCTTGTCCTAAATATTGCACAATGTCACAGTCTGACATCTCCAGTTTGCTTTGGCCAAGGCCAATGACAAGGAAAGCCAGGCTGAGGCTCTGAACTCTCTTGCACGCTCTGCCATTTTGTGTGGTGGTCAGATGAGTGCACTAGATTGTGAGGAATTACAGGACTGAACGAGTTACACAGAGTACTACTCAAGGAATCTTAAAAAGAAAAAAAACAGCTTGGAAATGGAGTGCCTGGTCAAACTATGGAAAAAAAAGAATATGCTCTGAAATCACAGGGGGAACATCTGAAATTTGAAGCTATTTTTAAAATCAGAAATAGAGCTCAAGGTCAATTTCATATGAATTCTCCTCCAGTCCTTTCATCCAGATATCAGGTTGCATTTGAATCCGGCAAAGAGTTATGAATTTTAGGTCAGTTTGGCCTTCAAAGCAGAAATTTCTCGATAAATATTCTGTATCTGTCTATTTGGTCTTCAATATCATTAGGTTATTTTAAAGTGAAAATGACCAAAACTTGCCTTCTCATGGAAGGGAAATTCATTTCTGCTAAGTTGAAATTGCTTCTGAATAATTCATAGGGAACGGTGAATTCGTCAGATCTGATACGATCAGCAGCTCTGAAACGGCATTGTTCTATAATGGGTGCTATGGGAACAGAGAGGCTGAGTTGGCTGGCATGAGAATTTCCATCCAGAATCTCATGTAGGTCACAGGCAGGCAATATTTTAGAAAAGAAAATCCCAAGTTAAAACTATGTAGAAATAACTTTAAAAACCCCTCACTGTAAAAATATAAATAAATAGATAAATACATAAATAATAAGGATGGTATTCACCTTACTGCTGTGAGACTCACTGTGACCAATATATTTAGTCTTTTTCTCAGATTATCCTCCCAAAATGAGGAGATAATAGTAATGAAGAAATTATGACATAAAAACAAGGGCTAACAAATTAAAGCATAACAATGTATGTATAAAATAAGGTTTAGTCTGCTGAAACACAATGTATTTAACCATGTCTCCTCAATGAACTAATTTATGGTATTAGGTGTCCTGTAAAGCACCATGTTTAATCTCCATCTGTTCATTAATTTTTAAATGTTTTTTATTGATAATCTTTTGTTTGTGAAGGATACAGATGATTATTATTTTAGAAACAAGGCTTAATAAGAAAAAGTCTGTACTCTTGTATTCAGTGTAGATTGATCTGAAACTTCAAACGTGAGTAGGATTTGCAAGAGTATTAGGAAATGGGGCAAAAAGAACACTAAATAGATAGACCAGGGTAAGGAAAAGCTAGACAGGCTTCTGCTGGGACCAACCAAGATGTAGGTGCGTCCACTTGATTGCTTTATGACTAAGAACAGACCAGAGCCCTGTGCTGAGAAGGCTTAATTCGGCCAGGAGCTGACCCTGTGACACAGGGCTCCATACCCAAATACCTCCGGGAGAAAGCTGGTCTCCCAGGAGTGTTGACACACCTGTGAGCACAGGTGAGACCACTACTTCTGCTCAAATTCCTGGCCCAAGAAGGACCTGCCCAGAGCCATCAGGACACAGGAACCAATGAACAGACGGGGACAGGATCCTTCCAGTTTCCTTCTGCACCCCAGAGCTGACCCTGTGCCACAGCTCTCCATACTCAAATTCCTCCTGGAGAGAACTGGTCTCCTAGGAGTACTGACACACAGGCTTGCAGGAGGGACAAGCCACAGTCAGAGACAGCAAGACCAGCTAACACCAGAGACAACCAGATGGTGAAAGGCAAGGGCAAGAACATAAGGAACAGAAACCAAGCCTACTTGGCATCATCAGAACCCAGTTCTTCCACCCCAGTGAGCCCTGGATACCCCAACACACCAGAAAAGCAAGACTCAGATTTAAAATCACATCTCAGGATGATGATAAAGGACTTTAAGAAGCATATAAATAACTCCCTTAAAGAAATACAGAAAAACACAGGTAAACAGCTAGAGGCCCTTAAAGAGGAAACACAAAAATCCCTTAAAGAATTACAGGAGAAGGCTTAATTCAGACTAAAAAGCTCCACTGTACTTGATCCCAGAAGCATAAAATGAAGCAATTCTTTGGTATTATGGGGGTGATTCTGGGTGCTTAGATGCAGGGTAAGCTAGGAACCTTTTAATTAAGTCAGAGAGATAAGATAATTGAAGAGATAATCCAAAAGAGATGTGACTGAATTCAGATGGTGGCACTAAGAACCCAGGGAAGAAGACTGATGTCAACGCTTATGGTAAACTGGTGTCTGTTCATCTAACTTTTCCTTTTCCCGGCACCTCTCTCCAGTCACAAATTCTCTGGCACTCAGATACCCTCTGATACTGTTCCATACTGTTCCTTGACTACTATAAGGAATCGGTTCAAATAATACATTATTAATGAAGTAAATACTATCCCCTCGTATGTCTGGAGAATGTGGACAATGGTGTTTCAATACAGTTGGTTTGCTTTGAAATCTTACATCCGTTGATTCACATATTTAATAACATGTGTCTGAGCTGGATCCCAGCTTGGGCCTGTCTCTGGACCTTCTTTTCCTCAGGCTCCTCTCCATTTCCATCCCTGCAGTTCTTTCAGACAGGAACAATTATGGGACAGAATTTTGTCTTTGGGATGGCAAACCACTTGACGCTTTGACTTTCTGCTGGAGGTGGGCTCTACAAGTTCCCTCTCCCGACTGTAGGGCATTTTGTCTAAGGTCCCTCCCTTTGATCCCTGAGAGTCTCTCACCAGCCAGGTCTCTGGTACATTCTGGAGGGTCCCCCTAACTTCCTACCTCCCAGGTTGCCTGTTTCCATTCTTCCTGCTGGCCCTCAGGGCTTCAGTCCTTTTCCCCCACCCAATATCAGATCAGGTTCCCCTCTTCCCTACCCCCCCCCGTCCACTTTCCCTCCCAGGTCCCTCTCTCCCTCCCCACTTGTGATTGCTTTCTTCTCCCTCCTAAGTAGGACTGAGGCGTCCTCACTTGGGTTCTTCAGCTTGTTGACCTTTTTGAGTTCTGTGGACTGTATCCACTGTATCTTGGGTATTCTGTATTTGGGGGGGCTAATATTCACCTATTAGTGAGTACATACTATGCATGTCCTTTTGAGTCTGAGTTACCTTACTCAGGAAGATATTTTCTAGTTCCATCCATTTAGTCAGAGAAGATGCACCTAACCCTCAAGAGACTGGAGGCTCCAGGGAGTTTAGAAGTCTGGTGTGGTGAGTGGTAGGTGGTGGGGACATCCTCATGGAGACAGAGGATGGGGAGGAGGTATGGGATATGGAACAGTAGGAGAATGGACCAGGAGGAGAATAAAATCTGGAGTGTAAATAAATAAATGATTAAAAATAATAAGAAGAATATGGGTCTGAAATCCCCAGGCTGGGCAAAGATCAGGACTCTGTAGTTTCTTCAAGGGTCTAGGTTATGGTTTGAGTCATGGCTGGACTCACGGTTTCCAGATTTCCAACATCTGGGTTTGCACTTGTGGGAGAACACTGTGAGACTACTCAGTTTCTGAAGGCAGCCTTGCCGTTGTCCATCACCCACAGAAGCACCTCTCGCCGCCACCTTGCTGATTCTATGACTTTTTTGTCTTTGTTGGAGGCTCTCTGTTGCATGAGCATGTCTTTGAAATGCCTTTAGAATATCATTGCCCTTGAAGCTAACCCAATCTTAACGCCATTTAATCTTCCTCTGCATAGCTGCTTCCATAAAATAATACGCTATGTTCTTCCTGGATCAAAGTCCGTTTGTTACTGCTGCCTACCAGAAGCTAATATCTCTTGAAGGTGAACGCCAAGTCTCCATTGATTCACTTCCTCATAGGTGGGAACAAGAGGAAGAAAGGCTTCATAAGGCTCATAAGACCATTGAGAATCCGGTGGTGGAGAGAGAGGGGCGTGAAGGAAACTGTTGACAGGAAAATGTTCAGAGAATATGAGGGGCAGGGACTGTGCCTGACTTCCTCTCAAACCGACTCTTGGCTGCCCTACTGAGTGACCTGTGTGTTGAGGATATTGACACACATACATAAACTGATATCCTCTGCTATGTAGCTTACCAAAGAAATTGACAATAAAAGCACAGTTAATCTTCTACTTTTTACTTCATGCTGAAAATTATGATCATTTCAAGACCGTGTGTCCATAAAGTCCCCGTGCGTTTACCTCACTGCCTGTAAGTATAAAATGGCATGGGTGATAGAAGACTGTGCACGCTCTAGGACTTGGAGAGCTTGCTGCTTTATTTTTTCTTTTAAAAGAAACATAAGTTGACTAATAAACAAAGAGCCGAAAGCCAGTCAGTATTTTCTTGTGTTATTAGAAGGGAATGGTGATGGTTCTGACGTTGTTCTGAAAATCTGCGCCATGCCTTTCTTAACAATAACAAGAAAATGGTTAGAGAAGTTTGATCATAAAGACCAGAGCCACGGATGTAAGGCTGTGTCAGGTCATATAAAGTAGGTTTAGCATTGGAATGACTTTCAACTTTAAGGCGTGCACTGATATATACTGGGGGGAGAGGCAATGGATATCTATCTATACAGGACAGAAGTGGCAAAGAGCCAATGTAGCCAAGTGTCTTTATTATGTAGAGATTATTGTTTCATAGATGAGTCCCATAATTTAAGCCAACTTAGACATTAACACTGGAAATATTGCAAACTCTCTTCTTTATAACATGAATTTCTTTCAACATGAATTTTTTTCTCATCTATGTTTAAAATGTAACTTTCACTTTCAAAGGGAAAATCAAATCTCTTTTTTTTTCTCACATATCTTCACTCTAGCACACAACTGACAGGTACTTATCAAACACACACATATGAACATACATGCATATATGCACACATATACACACTCCTCAGTGGATGTGGAGGACTGGTTATTATTTAATTTTAAATAAATAAGGAAAGTCATAAATGGGCGATTCATCTTAAAGTTGGAGAATCTCTTATGTTACACGACAGAATACTTCTATGCTGGGTGCAATATTGCAATGCTCCACACCATACAAAGCATCATATTTTTTTAAATAACGAAAGATAATTCATCCATATACTCAACTACAAGCTAATTAAACATTACACTGAGGAGAGTGGACCCACATCTGGCCATGAGTGTGCAGGCGCACCTCCATATTGTGGAATTCACATCCTACTCTCAGTCATTAGAGTTTTAAGCACAAGGAACTTGAACTGTGCCTTTTTGTATCTCACAGTCCAGAACAAAGTCAACAGAGTGTTCATGGTCAAGTTTCTAAGAGCCTGAAGGAGAAATCAGTCGTCTTAAAGCCATAGCTAAGTTATATTTGCACAGCAGGATTACAATAATATTATCAATTGACTTAGAAACAGAGCCTCAGATTAACTCCAGAAATGCCATATTGCACAGAGCATCAGGACAGCTGTGACAGAAGAACAAACTGTATGACAGTATCGTAGACAAGCCACATATGAAGTGCTCCTGAAGCTGAATTAATTACCGTGTTTTAGACAAATATTAGGATATATAAAAATACAAGTTACATTGTTTTCTTCCTATATCTAAGTCTCTGGGACATGTATCACAAAGATGCCATGATCTTAATCTGGCTAGTTTAAAAATCTAAATGATTGGCAAACGCCAGTGGGGTCAATAATATCATCCATTTATTAGTGTTTTCTGTTTTATTCTTGGGCACAGTAACTCTTATAGACAGTGTGTTCCTAGGTTCTGCAATTCTACCAAAAACAAAATAAAAGTAAAAATACATCAAGACTAGAAAAGAATTGTGGGTACATTATGACAACGAATGTTCTGGGGGCAGATTTCCTTTAAAGATCTTTTTTTTTTTTTTTTTCTGTGAATGACTATGGCAGGGGGTGACTATTGATCTGGAAGAGTTACAGTAAGTTTTGGAAAATAGGCAGATTCATAAATATGAACTCCCCAGATAACAAATATCTGCTGTTCCTAACAAAAGCATTGTGTACTAAATAAGCTAATTATTTTATTTCATCATTACATTTTACTTTTTAAAAAAATATAGATATAATAGTAAAAATAATAGAATAAGAACTTATTATATACAAAATGAGAACTCAGGAAGCAATTAAACAGCATTACATTTTAACAACCACCACTTAACAACACTGTTATCCCATTTACAAATGGAGACTGTGAGACTTAGAAAGAAAGTTGCACCCCCAGCTCATGTAGGTGCATCTTGACTGAGCCCAGACTCTATCTAGATGCAAAATCAAACTGCCCTGCTACTCTATGCAATATGGCATTTCTGGAGTTAATCTGAGGCTCCGTTTCTAAGTCAATTGATAATATTATCGCAATCCCATTATGCAAATATAATTTAGCTATGACCTTAAGACAACTGGTTTCTCCTTCAGCCTCTTAGAAACTTGACCATGAACACTCTGTTGACTTTGTTCTAGACTGTGAGATACAAAAAGGCAGAAGGCTGCCTTTCAGATAATGTTCCTTTGCATTGTATTTCCTTGGGAACCCATACATTTATGTTTATGATGCTTTCTCAGACAGACACTTAAAATACATACTTTAAGAACATAAATGGTAAAAATGTGTTGTACTTTAAATGTGTAGCTGGCTCCTCCCTGTGATTTTTTTATGTAAATAATGGAAAAATTATAGGACATCTGTGTCTAAATGTTTCAGGAATCCCTCTTCATTCATAGAACCCCATCAAACTCTTCAGTCTGGCATTTATAATTTTTATAATTTGAACCTAACCTTCAAACCTTCCTTGGCTGTGTCTCTCTTCAGATTTTTCTCCTCTAATCCACTGCTCAAATGCTACCCCAGCACACAAAAGTCCTGGCCCATTCCCTCTGCTTGGTACCTCTCAGCTCTCAGTTCCCACAGTTGCTGAGACACAGCCTGTGCATGAAGGACTTCAGTTTCTTCAGGTCTTATTTATTTCTACCCCATTATTCTATGTGCCTCTGCCCTCACGAAAATGCTTACACATGGGAGTTGTCTGGCAACTGTTAGATAAAGGAACTGAAAAGACAGAGCCATGAACGTCTGCAAGTCACGCCTGTCCCTTAGGATGGTTTCTACACAGGAAATTGAGATATTTTTAACTCTGGCTCAATAATGGTTGAAGTTATTTAATCCCACCATGGAAGAAAGGGAAACATGATCAAAATATATGGAATTCTCCATAAAAAAATAACAATATTAAATGATTGAAATTTTCACAAGAACAGAGTCCCTTTGAGTACTTGGTAATTTACTGAGTTAAAAAAAATAACTATAACGTGATTCTCATTCTCGTAAGAGTCTAGACCATCCCTGCAGCTTGTAAAAGCATTTACTACTCAGAGATCAGAGTTTAGGGCCTAAGAACTCTGCTCTGCTGAAATGGACAACACTCGTTCATGCAGTTCTTGTGAACATAGAGGTTTCTGTATAAGGTGCATTGAATTCCCAGTGTAAGGAAGTAGCTATCAGAATCTTCTCCATAAAGAACAGAGCATGCTGAACCAATAGGGATTGAGGTCTTGAGCCAAGAAATCGAATTCTGAAGGTCTGTTAAAAAAGAACCATAGAGAGACATGAAACAGTGATGTGTTTGAGATTTATTCTGAAAGTCATCAAGACTTGTTGAGGTGTCTTGTTGTTAAAGATTTTTCTTTTAGACAAGCCAGCATGAACTATATTGACCAGAAAAGAAATTATTAGCATACAGGTTTAAGGTGTATGCTTCACTCACTATTTTGGGGGTGGGTGGGTAGAAAATTCATAAAATTCTGGAAGTGTCTCACAAGAATGTCCATCCTAGGAAAATGAAAGGCAATTTTCTGTCATTCGCCTTGAAAACTCTCCAGCACCCTTACCCCCCTTCTTATCATCTACATGAGCTATTTCCTCAAAGAATATTTTGATGCTGGTAAAAACAAAACAAAACAAAACAACTTTGTCTCTTTCCTGTAAGTTCTGAGTCGGTTGCACAATGTTCGTTACTGGTGAGGAAACCTGTTTCAGTAAGTTTAAGCTTGAACACAAATGTAACAAGAAGTGATGACAAAACGATCGCAGACTATTGGCCAAGTGACTGGTCAAGTTTCTCACTCAATTTTCTTATACACGAGAGGATAGCGAAGAAGGAACAAGTCCCCCTTTGGGGGCCACAGCTTTCTGTTAATGGATACTTGGATCTACAACACAGGAAGCCTTTGCTTTACAACCAGTCATTGTATCGGACAGTTATTTTTTATCTTAATGTTATTCAAAGCAGTAATATATGCTATAGAAGTACAGATATGCTCAAGATCACACAAATGCCAAGAGTCATGGACAGGACTTCAGTCTAAGCCCATCCCAGACCTTCGCTCTTGGCTGTGTTATCTCTTACATGTAGAGACTTATACAATTGAAGGTACTGAATTAGGTCTCAGAAAATGTGTATTTAAACTTCGCTCTACTAATCATGTAAATCTAAGCAAGTTGGTTAACATGAGCCTTGGTTTCTTCTTTAGGAGAGACTCTGAATATTTCACTGCCAGAGTCATTGGTAGAGCTACTCAACTGACATAAGATTTGTCAGTTAGCAGTGAATCCTTTGTCAGAATAGTAAATATTGGCATCTATCACCATTTCTCACTAGCTGATCTAGCACTTATGACTTCTGCAAACCAATTGGAACAGCATAAGTCAATGACATAAAAAGGCGAAGAATATATTCTATACTGAACTTCTCCTTAAGATTCTGAAACTATCTGTTTCAACAGTCAGATATTTGGTGGAGGCCAAGTATTTGCCAAACATTGTAGGCATTGGGGATACAACTGATAAAA
The DNA here is from genome assembly GCA_028551405.1 of Uromys caudimaculatus. Classification (NCBI taxonomy): domain Eukaryota; kingdom Metazoa; phylum Chordata; class Mammalia; order Rodentia; family Muridae; genus Uromys; species Uromys caudimaculatus. Next base: position 86,018,455 of record CM052709.1, on the reverse strand, counting down.
GAAACTATGCCTGCTCTTATTGCACTTGCATTTTAGTGAGGTAGATCGCAAACACCTAACTAACCTGCAGACAGAGATGATGAAATGGCCAACATAGTTGTTCTCAAGAAGGTTCTTTTGGAAAATAGAGTGTTTGGCAAAGAGGCAAAAGTGACCAGGCAGCCACATGAGGAGCGATTCAACAGAAGAAGCAATGGTTTCTGACACTCCAACCAGGAAAGGGTCTGAGGCTTCATTCCTGGAAACTATGAACTGGACCACTCATGTTATGGGAAAGACTGGATTTTGCTTTAGTGTGGTAAGTCAACAGTGTATCTTAACCAAATAAGAAGTACAGTATTTATATGGGAGAACATCTGTCCTGCCCAGCACAGATAGTCTTCGTGTTATCTACTATGGTGAAAGGGAATTGGTGACTATGATCAATTTAGTTAAGAGTGTTGGCATGGAGATTCTATCCTGGATATTCTGTGTCATCTTAGAGTCCTTATCAGAGGGAGGCTCAAAGAAGAATATGACAAGGGACACAGGTTAACTGATGACATAGGGACCTAGGAATTCAAGCAGCCACTAGAGTTGTAAAAGACAATGATGTGTCTTCTCCCCACAACTTCCAGAAAATAAAATCCTCAATTAGTATGTTGATTTTTGTCCACTGAAACTAATTTTAGAGCTGGCCTCCAGAACTATAATAGAATCTATTTTTTTGTGCATTTAAGCCATTGTATTGTAGCATATTTATTACAGCTGCAATAGGAAACTATTAAAACTCCTATAGATTCCAACATAAAGATAGCTAGAAGAGGGATCAAGAAACTAAAAGGCCTGTAGGCATGTGACTTCAGCAATCCTAACAGTGTTGACCTGTGTCGAATAACCATGAAGTATACTAAGGAAAGGAGATTCCCTCAGGGGTGTATTCTGGAAGTAAGGCTGACTGGACTTGCCAGATCCCCTTAGCTCCTAAACCACTCTTTGCTGTGGCAGAGCAGGAACCCCTGGGTACTATTTGGCGTACTGCAGTCATCAGTCTCAGAGAGTAAATGCTGTTTGGCTAGGTAACTGATTTGACAAGTAACTTACTTACCAGCCAGAAACATCTAGCCACTGGAAAAGAACAGAGCTCATAGCCCAGAATCTCCCTAATGAGTAGCAAAGCAAAACCAAGAACGGCAAGTAGAACAAGTGTGAATGCCTTTCTGGGTGAAAAAATCATAAAAATTCCAGGTATATAGAACTTCTTGATATGAAGTGAGCACAATATTCTTCATAATAGATAAGAGGAAACATCATAATTTGGTTATACAGTGTCATTTCTCACAGACCTCCCTGGGCACTGTGTTTCACCCTTTGCTTTGTTCCAATGAGGTATCAACCTGGCTGACTGTAATGTGACATTTCTCTATGCAAGATTTCAGGCTGTGGCCTCTGCCCACGGGCCTGTCACTGAGGCTTATAGCTGTTTCAAAAATCCCAACTGGAAGACAGAAGAGAAACAGACCTACAGGAAGACAGGAATCCCTGTAGGGGACCAACAGTGTTGCCAACCCATATTATAAACACCACAAGACTACACCTAAGCCTTTTCAGGATCTTGCCTGCAGTATTTCCTGAAGTCCCCCATGTTCATACCCCTGTAGTATCAATCAATTTCATCAGCAGTAGCAAGCTACATGGATTTTTTTGGATTTGGGTTTCAAGCACTTTATTGAGAATTTTTGCATCTATGTCCGTAAGAGAATTTTGTCTGTAATTCTCTTTCTTTGTGGGTTCTTTATGTGGTTTAGGTATAAGGGTAACTGTGGCCTCACAAAATTAATTGGGCAATGTTCCTTCTGTTTATAATTCATGGAATAATTTGAGAAGTATAGGCATTAATTCTTCTTTGAAAGTCTGGTAGGAATTTGGTTGGGAGACTTAGTGAGTGACTGCTGCTATTTCACGAGGGATTAAAGGTCAGTTTAAATTGCGTATCTGATCTTATTTAACATTGGTGTGTGGTACTTAATGAGAAAATTATCCATTTCTTTTCAATTTTCCAGTTTGATGGAGTACATATTTTTAAAGTATGTCCTTATGACTCATTAAGATGACTACACCAGTTTGCTTCTTGGGTGCATTTGCTTGGAATACTTTTTTCCAACTTTTTACTCTGAAGTAATATCTGTCCTTGATGTTGTGTGTTTTCTAGATACATCAGAAGAGTGAATGCTGCTTTCAGATGCATTCTCTTAGTCTGTGTCTTTTTATAGGGGAATTAAGACATTGATATTGAGGAATAGCAATAACCAATGACTGTTGATTAATGCTATTTTGTTTTTGTTGGTGGTTGTGGTAGTGGTGGTAGTGTGTGTGTGTGTGTGTGTGTGTGTGTGTGTATGTATGTGCATGCACACACGCTCATGTGCATGCACACATACTTGCCTTCTTTTGCTTTTGCTGGTCTGAGATTTATTAACTGTGTTTTCGTGGTTCTAATTAACCAGTTTAGATTGGATTTTTCCTTCTAACATCTTCTGTAGGGCAGGATTTGTAGATAGATACTGCTTAAATTTGGTTTTTATCATGTAATGTCTTATTTTCTCTACCTATGGTGATGGAACATTTTGCTGGGTATAATATTCTGGTATGGCATCTGTGATCTCTTAGAGTCTGTAGCAATCTGTTCAAGCGAATTAGTTTCAATCTTTTTGGCTTAATGCTGGGTCCAGTTGTTCTATAAAACAAAAGAAGTGCTATACCTCAGTACCATTTGCTTTTATGTATTCAATTAGGAAACATTATAGAAGCATGTTCTTCCTAGATATTGCAAGAGATGAAAGGGGATTGTCCTTCATTCAAGAACTTGACAGCATAGATGAACAGGAAAGCCTGTGAGCAAAATATGATATCCAGTATTCCCAGAGTTTGTTTTGAAAAAATAAAGGATCTTCTTTAGCAAATTACATTAGGCATAGTTTAATGTAGCAAGGATGCAGAGGTTATGAAGAAAAGAAAGTTTCCCATCCTACTGGGGCAAAATCTTCTTTACATTAATAGAAAGTTAAGTAGAATGTTAACTTTAAAAGTGAGACCACAATTAGTGGAATGGAATTGGACTTGAGTGGAGTTTGGCTAAGAACAATTGTCCAGGCACACCTTTCTCAGAACAGCCCTTCTCTCTAAGTGGTGGGACAGCTATAGCCAGGTGAATCCACAAATAACAACACAGAATGATGAGGAAACTGTGCAGGCCACAGGGTGACAATCTGGGGTCTCATGAGCAACATGATAGTTCAATGTCAATGAATGTGTAAAAATGACAGAAGCTAAAGACACACTTAGAAAGAAGCACCGCGAGTCAGAATCCATTAGCAGTTCTTAGGTGTATTCAGCTGGATATCACAAGAGATGATGTGACCTCAGTTGGAAGTACAGAAGCTTGTCTTGAAGCTCTAAAGAACTGAGCTCACCTTCCAAAAGTTAATAATTTGTCAGCTTCTTCCCGGCCACCCTTCCTTTTACTGTGTCCAAATCCACCAAACAATCACTTATTTATTACCCTCTAGATAGAAAGAATGCTCTCCCATGCTTTCTAATATTGCCATCTGTCCTGAGCAGAAGGCATTCAAGGCTAGGCTTCGAGCTTAATTAAGAATTAAAATGAAGGAACACTACTAGCCATACCCTTCAGCCAACTTTAGGGAGAGGTGATATTATCAGAGTCAGAATTAAACCTACTCACTCCTATAGTGGGTGACAAATACCATTGCAAAGTAACACAGCAAGAAGCCAGGTACTTATTCCACAAGAAACCTTCATGTTGGGTCCCATGCATGAAGTCTCCTTCCTCATCATTTCCTCAGGCCTGGGTCCCATATGCGCAGGCAGCCCAATCCGACTGTGGTGAGCTCATGGCCAGCAGGTGAATCCACAAGGCCCAGATGAAACAGATTGTCTAACAAGAGATTAAGAAGGCCAGTGCTAGGTTGTCAAGACTGAGATACAAGCCCCAGCTGCCTTGCGTCCCTGAGGATCTTATACAATCTTTGCTCTAAGAGATGGGAATTAATGACATCTCTGGCCTTCAGGGTTAATGTGAATGTGGCATTTACAGTGTCAGGCATTTATAAAATAAATCTCATTTCATGGAGACAGTGGTTGAGTAAATTTTGGTTCACATCCTGATTTTTCCGTCTATTAGCTGCATTTCCTTGGTCAAATTATTTAACTTCACTTGCCTGTTTCTTTGTTCGTAGAATATAGTTCATGCAGTGCTCACAATGTACAGCTTTATAATGCTGTCAAAATCATTTAGGATTATTAAGATAAATACTTCAGAAGGAAGCATCTGGGCCAAAGAGTTAATTTTCACTGGAGAAAAAGTGAAACACGATATAGAAAGTATCTGCACTATTGTTTATCAGTGGGCTAGTAAGATTTCCTATTTGATAATGTCTGAGCTATTTAGGTAACTTCTTGAGATTAGACAAAAGAATTTGATAGAAATGCCTAGCCAGGACAGAACAAATATTGTAGTTAGACGGGTGTTCTGACCCTTTTAATCTCCATGAGACGTCACTGTGAATCACGGACACAGTCTCCTATTCTGAGAAACTGTGAAAGGGTTTCTTATCATTTATTAAAGACACTGAATCATCAGACCTCTATAACTTTTTGAAGTATGAAGATTGACCATAGGAATTTAGCATGCATTATTTTCTCTTGCCTGTTTCTATTTATGTATCTATATTTTGATAAGGAGTACCCTAATCTTAAGACTTCGTACTTGAGAATAATAAGCCATATTCCCAATTTGCTCATCTCATTTGATGCCTCAGAATGGGAAAAAGGAGAAGTTTTAATTATACAGTGATTGTCAAGGGAGTATATAAGCCTAAACATAAAGTTATGATAAAAAATGTTCCAGAAAAGATGATTAAATAATAAAAATCACTGACAATAGAGTTTAAGTATTCTTTCCAAAGAAAGTATATATATATATATATATATGTACTTTACAATAAATACATATTTTCATACTAATATATGTAGAAAAGCCTATTAAAATTAATTGATAAAAATAAAAGCATAAAGCCAGGTGGTGACAGCACATGTCTTTAATTCCAGCACTGAAGAAGCAGAGGCAGGCAGATCTGAGTTCAAAGACAGCCTGGTCTACAAAGCAAGTTCCAGGACAGCCAGGACCACACAAAGAAACCCTGTCTCAAAAAAATAAATAAAATAATAATAATCAAAGGAAATGGAGACTCATTTTTGGTGAGTCGGAGCCTCAGCTTATGAGGATGAAGAAAATTCTTAATGGTGATGGTGATGGGGTCCCTCAAAATGTTTAAAGTTGTAGGTTCTATATAGTGTGTATTTTACCATGGTTTTTAATAAACAAAAAGTTTACATCCAGTTCCTCAGCTGGTCTAGCTCAACAAACATCTCGCAATATTTCTGTCAAGACCTAGCGAAAAGGGAGTATCAAGCTGACCTGAGTTGAATTTTCCTCCTACTGAGGATTTGTCCAACCCCATGCCGACAGACATGTATGCTTCATTTTCCTCACACAAAATATGGACAGTCTTTTACTAAGTCAGAGAATTAAGCAAGACCTTGTAGAAAGGGCTAACAAACAACAGTTCACGCTAAGGGAATTGCTTATTAACACCATCAGCTCATGCCTCCACCTTAAAAGTCATCATGGGGGGAAAATAGTGCACAGCAGAATCGCTGTGCACAAGAAGAGCGCCACATCAGGTTGCTTTCAGAGAAGATCCACGTAAAGCCTACATCATTCACACTGAGTTGTGCCACCCAGGCACGCTTCATGAGAAGGCGGAGATTGGTGGAGGCTACAAGGGCAAGATTTCAGGAAGAAAGAAAAAGATTTCAAGCAGGACCCTGAACGATGGTCAGGGTGGCCAGAATACTGAAGGGGGAAGGCAATGGAAAGGTGATGATGGGAAACTGGAACAGAGCCCGCGAAGAACATGTGACCCTGTGACACTCCTCATTGTTCGATTAATGGAGTTCATGAAAAGGAAGGTTGGAAACCCAGAGGAAAGTACTTGATTCTGATGTGCTCATAAATTCATCAATAGGTGGACAGAATACAGCGGGGTTTGAGGTGTAGCTTAGTTGTTAGGCAGCAATACGTCTGCGGAACTAACCCCAAGCACAGAAAAAGAAAGAGAGAAAGAGGAAAGAAGGAAGGAACAGAGGGAGGGAGGGAGGGAGGGTGGGAGAGAGGGAGGGAGGGAGGGAGAAGAAAATTGAAAAGACTGATTTTGTCTTTGTAGGAGGTCAGTCTCTCTTCTTTAGTATTCAATTAACTGGATGAAACACTTCCAAATTACGGAGCTAAGCTGCTTAACTCAAATTCTCTTGCCTCAAACATTAATCATGTCTGAAGGACACCTTCCCACAACACTGAGGATTGTCTGGCCAAACAGTTACTACAAAGTTAACTAAGAAAATGAACCATCACACTAAGTAACTCAAACAGGAAATTTAACACAAAGAACTATTGCATGGGAGAGTAACTATAAATGTCAACAGGTGTCTTTGTTTTTTCAATAATTTATTTTTTTACTCACTTTACATCCAGATCAAAACCCACCTCGCTCCTCTCCTCCCAGTCCAGCCCTTACAAGCCTCTCCCCCATTACCACCTCCCCTTCTCTTCAGACTCTTCACAAGTAGGGGATAGAAGCCCTGAGCTCTGCCTGAGGTTTGGCTGTGGGTCTGTCTATCCATCTGTTTCCATTGGCTGCTGAATGAAGCCTCTCAGGAGACAGTTATGTTAGGCTCTTATCTGCAAGCATAGCAGAGTATCATTAATAGTGTCACCGATTGGATCTTTCACATGGGCTGGATCCGCATTGGGTCGGTCATTGGTTGGCTGTTCCCTCAGTCTCGGCTCCATCTTTATTCTTGCACATCTTGTAGGCAGGACAAATTTGGCGTTGAAGGTTCTGTGGCTCATTTGGTGTCCCCACCACCACCACTGGAAGTCCTGTCTGGCTACTGGAGGTGGCCACTTCAAGCTCTGTATCCCCTGCTGGTAGACATCTCAGCTAGGGTCATCCTCATAGACTCCCCTTAGCCTCCCCTGTTCCAGGCCTCCGGCTAGTCCCAGAGATGCCCCCTACCCATTTCCATTCTTGCTCCCTGCTCTCTGCAGCCCCCTCTCCCCACACCTGATCACCACTGCTGTCCCCCTCCTCACCTCTTCTCCGACCCAGACCCCTCCCTCCATCCACCTCTGGTGATTATTTAGTTTTCCCCTTCTGAGTGAGATTCAGGCATCCTCCCTCAGAACCTCCTTATTACCCAGTTTCTTTGGGTCTGTGGATTGTAGCATGGTTATCCTGCACTTTATGGCTAACGTCCACATGTAAGTGAATACATATCATCCCTATCTTTTTGGATCTGGGTTACCTCACTCAGGATGATATTCTCAAGTTCCATCCATTTGCCTGCAAATATCATGACATCTTTGTTTTCATTAGATGAGTAGCATTCCATTGTGTAGATGTATCACATTTCTTTATTCTTCAGTTGAGGGGCATGTAGGTTGTTTTTAGTTTCTGGATATTATGAATAAAGTGCTATGAACATAGTGGAGCATGTGTACTTGTGGCATGGTGGAACATCTTTTGGGTATATGCCCAGGAGTGGTATAGCTGGGTCCTGGGTTAGAACTATTCCAAATTTTCTGAGAAATTACGAAACCAATTTCCAAAGTGGTTGTACAAGTTTGCATTCCCACCAGCAATGGAGGAGTGCTTCCCTTTCTCCATACATATCCTTGCCAGCAGGGACTATGACTTGAGTTTTTGATCTTAGCCATGCTGATGGGGGTAAGATGGAATTTCAGAGTCATTCTGATTTGCATTTCCCTAATGACTAAAGACATTGAACATTTCTTTAAGTGCTTCTCAGCCATTCAAGATTCCTCTTTCAAGAATTCTCTGTTTAGGTCTGTACCTCATTTTTCAGTTGGGTTACTTGGTTAATTGATGTCTAATTTCTTCAGCTCTTTATATATTTTGTATAGTAAGCCTCTGTCAAATGTAGGGTTGAAGATCTTTTCCCATTCTATAGGTTGCCATTTTGTCCTATTGATGGTCTCTTTTGCCTTGGAAAACCTTTGCAGTTTCACAAGGTCCTGTTTATTAATTTTCGATCTTAGTGTCTGATTCTTCAGGAATTTGTCTGCTGTGCCAGTATATTCAAGGCTATTCCTCACTTTCTCTTCTACTATAGTTAGTGTGTCTAGTTTTATGTTGAGGTCCTTGATCCACTTGGACTTGAGTTTTGTGCAGGGTGATAGATATGAATCTATTTGCATTCTTCTACATGCAGACATCCAGTTAGACCAGCACCATTTGTTGAAGATGCTTTCCTTTTTCCATTGTATGGTTTTGGCTTCTTCATCAAATATCAAGTGTCCATGGGTGTGTGGGTTTATTTCTGGGTCTTTGTTTCTATTCCACTGATCAACCTATCCTAAAAGGTGTTTTAACACAGAAGAAAAGTACTCTCAACAAGACACATTTGGAAGTGAGAGTTGAGAAAGCACTAAAAATATTTGTTTTGCTCACTGTAGCTAGGGTGCTCAGCCAGAACCAATCTACCATCTCTGGGGAAACAGAAACAAAACAAAAAGCAAAATAACAGTGCTCAGGTGAACCAAGGCTGCTAAGCAGGTATGCAGCAGGTCAAGGGGGTGAATGGTATCAGGTTACTGAGGCAGGATTGAAGCCCAGGGAACATGAGCTCTGTATTAGGGCAGCCATCAGAACTCTCAGAGCTTAAGGAAGCCATGGCTGATGCTTCAATGCAGTAGGAAGTCTGGTGCAGTAAAGAATTTGGGGGATGGTCCTATTCCACTGAATCTAGCAGCTGGTGAACCTGTCTTCTTCTTCAGGAGTCCAGGGTACTTTTGAGTAATTCTTAGGGAGTGAAAGCAGATTCTTAAATGTTCAATTTCAGGTCATACAAGAAAAGCATACAGAGCAAAAATCTGGACTAGCACACAGGTTTGAATCATCTGGGAATTACTACAGTAAGAGTCAGGAGAAAGCCCTGAACGAGCTGCACTTAACACTAGAGAATCTCTCAAGGCCACAGAATAGGAAAAGACAGCATTATTTAGGCTCTTCCAAACATCCACAAGACTCAGAAGGATTGTCATATTAAACTACCAAAAAGCTGACACAGAGAAGCTAAGTTCTCATCTATAACTAGTTGACTTCTGTGTCCAGAGCCCTGCAATGTAGTGTCAGAGTCTTTCAGTTGTGAATTGTAGCCCACACTTTGAAAGGCAGAGGATTCAGCACTAAACTCTAGATGAACCAAATGTCAAGGACTTGAGAAAATTTACTGTCAGGAAGAAATCATGGAATTGGGGTGAAGACTTCAAGAGTAAAGCAGAATTTATCTTTCATGTTATCAACTCATTTTGCAAAAAGCAAAAAAAAAACAAACAAAAAAAAAAAAAAACAAAACTAAAAGGACAGGACACTGAGTCATGTTTCCTATGCTCAAAGAGATGGAGTAACCCATCATGTTTATAGATAAGCATCGGAACCCACTGCAAACGAGAACAGGGCCAAGACACGTCTTTCCCAGCAAGGGCACAGTGCTTAACCAATGAATACAGGGAATGGAAACACTAGCCTTGGGAAAAAATCCAACAGTCAGAGAACAAGGCCAGAAAAGAGAGCAGAAGTTGGCATGAGCAGGAGAGTACTTGCAGCTCAGTAAAAGAGCAACTTGCCTAGCATTTGCAGGACCAGCTCCTAAATTGTGAAAAATAAAATGAATGAATGAATAAATGAATGAATGAATGAATGAGTGAGTGAGATGCCTAATCAGAAATTAGTCTAACGCTAACTTCCAAGTAGGACTTGAGTGCTCAGTGTAAGAGCTAGCAGATGATACAGAAGCCACAGACTGGTGGAGGAATAGATGGGGGGAGAAACGTTATCAGTGCTCAGGTTGTTAATCCAGGCTTGGGAGAGATGGGACCTGGCAAGGCTCCAGAAGTTACCCCCTGTGAGCGGCTCGGCAGTAAAGGCTTGCTTCTCCGTGGTGGAATCGACCTCTGTCTGGGGGTGGCAGGAGCTTCTTAGGGCAAATATTTATGTATCATATACATTACCTTAAACACTTTACACGCGATCAACTCTTACAACAGTCCCATTTTGCAGATTAGAAACTGAGGCACAGGGTGAGTATGAAGTCGGTAGCAAGTCATTTAAGGGACACACTGAGGAGTATCATGAGGCTCAAAGTCCATGCTCTGGCTGTAGAGCTCTTCTACAAAGAAATAGCGTGATAGTTCTCCCTTTAACTACTGTTTTGCTTTCTGAGGTTTCAGTGTTTCCGTTACCTACAGTCAATTGCGTTTCAAAACCCCTAAATGGAAAATTCCAGGAATAAATAATTCATGTTATACCGCATGCCTTTCTGAGTAATGTGATATCTTATCATCCAACTGCATCCCTCTCTGGACATAAATCATAGGTTTTTGCAGTATACTTACACTCTACGTGCTACCATCTGTAAGTTGCTTCGTAGTTATTTCAAGGATCTGGTTGTTGTGCTCATTATGTAGAGAAAGATTGATATAAATGAGTGACACAAAACTCAGAAGGATTAATGTAGTCTGGTATGAGGTGGCTACACAGACATACAAGGCTTATAGAAAAGGCTTAGAGTCGGGGTTCTTCACTTGCTGCTTCATGAATCCACTGGAGTCCTCAGAATGCATCCTCTGAGGATAAGTGAGGATTGTTGTGCATTGCACGTAGACACAACCCTTTAAGACAAGCATATTTCATCTAAGAGCTTTTGGTGCCGATGCTTGTGTTGTATCGATGACTTTCAGGCTGTTAAACCCACTGCACTGTTTCATAGGCATTTTTATTTTCAATAAATAAACACCTATTATTTTCAATAGTGTAGGTGTTGAGACAGGGCCTTGCTATGTACCTCAGATTTTCCTTTTATTCTCTATATAGTCTAGGTTTGCCTCAAACTTGTCTAATCTTGTCTTCATGCCCTGAGCACCAAGATTTGTGGCATAAGCCGCCATACCCAGTTCTTCATTCATTCATTCTTTCTTTCTTTCTTGTTTTGAAATGGTAAGTATTGCATGGTACTAGTTATCCTCTAAGAGCAATTTAGGAGCCAAGAAAAATGGTAACAAATGAGCAACTCAATTGAAAGCATAAATTTCTCTTCAAAGCTGTAGAGCTTGGGTAGCCCCAACTCACATACTATTGGCAAACCTCTCTCTGGCTAACTTTCCAGAAGAAACCCGTTTGTCTGGGCATAGCATCAGAATTCGTCCGATGACAAGTTCCTTTAGCTGCATGGGCTTGCAGGGCTTCCTGGAGTCTGGAATCTTGCTGCTGCCAGGAAACAACATGGTGCAGTCAGCCTGTATTTATCATACAGAAAACCCGATTCCCAACTCCAGGAAAACTGAAAGATAAAGAACAAAATTCTCAGTTGGTGGCTAGTGGCCTCTGCTGATGTCATATCTGCAGTCAGATATGTTTGTAAAAACAGGGTAAGAGCCATCATAGCTCTTGGAAAGGTAAACAACCTTATGGGTACACTTCTGCTAAAAAGGTGTGTGGCTGCCAATTTAGAGTCAGTCAAATGGCCTTCGTGGGTTTTCTGTTTTGTTTTGTTTGATCAAAATAAGAACAAAAATGCTTCAACTGGGAAACTCATTACTCGTAAAGAAGGGTGTGATTCTCATGCCCATTTAACTTTCTGATTTCTGACTTCTGACATTTCTATCAGGTCTTACCTGCCTGGAGAGGAAAGATGAAACCATACACACACACACACACACACACACACACACACACACACACACACGATGTCAAATAATGTAGGGAGGAGCTTGTGTAGTTCATCAAGCGTCAGGACTTCTGTTTGTCCATGACACAATGATGACAACAGGCACAGTGGTGAGATCCTTCCTCAGCCCCTCTTCCTTCTCACCACACCCTTTATTGCTCTCCTGATCTGAGGGCATAATTGGTCATATGCATCTTTTCATGGCCATCAAGGAGTGGTGATTTTAGTTGCTGGCAGGGAGAAGGTGCTACAAAGTGCCACCTAGAGATAAAGGGTGCTCAGTGTCAACAAAGCTCTGAAGGGCACTCCTCAGCTTAGCTCCAACTCTCCAGTTTTACACCTTCTCAGCTCTCCATTTTATTCACCCTTTCATGAGATGTTTCGCTTTAAGGCCAGACTTTTTTCTGTCTAGATTTGTCTTGTCTCTTGTTTTCTTCATTCAGAATGATCTGTTTTTCACATTTTGGGGTTTTTTTGTTTGTTTTTGTTTTTGTTTTGTTTTGTTTGAAGACTTGGAGAGCTGGCAACAACAAATTTTTATCATATTCAAACCAGTTTTGACCAAAACAAAACTTTCAAAGGCATCTGTAGGTGGGTTTATTTTAGCAGAGAATCACACGAACCCACAAATGCCCTTGTCTTCGTTCTTCTGCATTAAAATCTATTTTAGAAGTGTGTTCACTCTAAGTTGGGTTTTATCCTCATTATTGCTTGGTGTTTCTCTTCTCAACAGTCTGACCTTTGTAATTCATTCGGTAAAAAATATTATTTCCATGAGAGAAAACGCCAACATTATCCAAGGATCTCTGACAAAGACAGCCCGAGTTCCTTTATTCTCAGTCTATAGCCTTTGGACATCGCTAAACAATTCCTATTTAAATCCCCTCAGCATCTGTGCTATTTTAATCAATCCTGCACACAGGCAGCAGCTGAACCTGTGAACTGACTCAGGAATAGAAAGCCCTGCCAGAGGATTTCTGTGCCTTGGACAAAAGAATAGAAAGTTGTGGCGAATGCAGCCTTGAAGAACTTTTCATTGCTCCGTCCAGGCAAAGAGGGACTTTTGGCGGAGCTGTAGGGATAGGATCAAACAGAGTCAATTTAATAGTCATTGCCAAGCTAAAAGACTGAATTTTGCTTAAGGAAGTCAGTTTTCAGATTTGACAGTAAAATACAAGCTGGATTTTAATTGTTCTTTATCTCTGGAAACCATTTGATTGGTGAGAGTGGCACCACAGCAGTCTTAGGATTAGAGTGAGTGTGGTCTCCTTTTCAACATCTGGATCCCACCAAGAGAAGGACTTAAATGTTCTTGTACCCGTGAAATCGAGGTAAAAGTCTAGGCACAGAAAGGTTCAGCTGCAGGAGAACCTGCACCTGCTGCAATGCCCCATGACCAAAGTGTCCCTGCAGCTGCTACCAGGGACATAGAAGACTCCTCAATGAGGAACATGAGACAGCAGCTGAGATTAGTAAAAATGCCATCATTTTACTCGTGTGCGTGTGACTTGAGCAAGCAGGGAAGACCTCTTAAATGACTAGAGGCTCCCATCCTGGTTATATAGTGTGCCACAAGTAAACTTTGTCAAATTCTCCTATATCAAAGGATGTGGAAGGATCCTGACATTCGCTGAGTAATCAAGCAATGCTGACAGGAAGGCCAGAATCTCCTTGTCTGTAAAATAGGTTCACACAAGGCAGATGCAATGGGAATTTGCTTTCAGCAAATGAACACCTAAGATCTTTAGATTTCATTTCTATTTCTAATTCAACTTTAAAATGTTCCTGGAAATGTAACTACGTAACCAAAATGTCGAATGACGCATGCATTGAATATTGATTGCAAAAGCCAACAGTCCCTCATATCTCAGTGATCCAAGAAGGCAGACATTTGACAGATGCAGCGTGGAAAGCCACTGCTGGAAGACAGGGGCCATATTCTGCTTCTATGACACCCTGTAATACTGGAGCATTGACTGAATCTAATAGTCTTCCCCTAAGAAGGTGCTGTGAAGATTAAAGCACAGTCCATGAAAGCTCCACAGAAGGATGAGGTAATGCTTGTAGTTGAAGAAATATCTTTGCATTTATTCACCTATATGCCCAAGGCATGTATATAAATAGGTACAAAAGTGCTATCAAAATAACCCCACACCAAAACAAAAACAAAAAAACAAAAAACTGTCAACTTATGCATGGAGAAACAAAATGTGACATCTCCTACAATAGAATATCATCCAGTCTTTAAAAAGAATGAAGTGATAATTCCTGCTGCAACTTAGTCATTTCAAGACATCACACTAAGGGGGAAAAAATCACAAGTTATATAGTTCTACTTCTATTAAACATCCAAGAATGCCGGGTGCGTAATGACCAAAACATGTCTGTTTATCTGTGATTTGGGAAATGGTAGCAACAAACTGAAAATAAACTCAAAGGAAACTTAGAGGTTAATGAGAATATTCTGACACTAGATTACAAGGTGGTTTCTTACCTCCATAAGTATTCTAAAGAGTGATGTCCATATAACCATACCGTGAGTGAAGTCATGCTGTGTAAGTTACATCTCCATGCAGAGATAGTAAAACAGATATGAATAATGGTGATAAAAATTTGAAGAACTATAAAATAAACAAAATCAAAACAATTCACTTGTAAAGTTATTTTAGTTTTACATTAATATCATAGTATGTTAAAATGTTTCCTTTATAGAAAAAATATTCTTTAGTGTTTTTGTACTTCTGTCTTCTGATGTATTATAGGAAGATGATAAAGATAATTGTTTCATGAGCATTTGTCAACTCAGTGAATGGATGGAAACAATTCAGCAGGGAGCCTGACACACAGTAAACATGGAGCCCATCTCTCCAGAGATGTCACATCATCACCCAGTGTATTGTGTGATGCATGTTTCTTTTGATGTCCTGTTTCTGTGGTACGAAAGCTGCTATTAATAATACTTTCCCAAGTGGGAATAAACAAAGCTCATATTAAGGACAGCTACTCAAAATGTGTTTAAAAATTACATACAGAAAATTTGGAATACTGTGTCATATATTAAGTAGAATAAAATCTGCAAAGTGTATTGTACTTTCTTTTCATCTTCAAGGAAAAAATAATCAATTTAAAATAACCATTGTGATATCCATTCCTTTCTTTTTCATTTTCCCCATTAACTGATCATCTTTTTTTATCAATTATAGGATGAAGGGAAGTGGCCACCTCTAGACATAATAAAACTAGAAGGAGCGGATGTTGATGTTGACAACAGCTTGGGGAAACCATTCGTATTTAACTGTATGCCTCAGTCTGGAAGCAGAATATTCTGCCTCTGTGCAACTTCAAACCAAGAGATGAAGAGGTAACTCAGTAATCTCCTGCCTCTCTGGTTTACTTCTAGAGAGGGAATGTTTCGTAAGGAGTAGATTGTATAGTCTTGGAGGCAGAGATAAGAAAAATTACAAAAAAGTGGTAGCGTATGCTATATTGAGTGCAGTAAGTTTCAGATGTTGCTATTTCTTCTTTCCAATCAGAATTTCCAAAGAATCCTCGCATCCTCTGTTAGCATGACTACTGCAACTCTCCTTCCTTTTTTTCAAAAAAAGATGGAAGCCCAATAACGCCACAGCTTCTTAACTGTGCACACCTCTCATTCCTATCAAATATAGTAAGATAGATAGTTATTGGTCTAAACTAATGAAGCATGACATGCAACAACACAGTATAGTGAGATGAGCTAAACGCATGACAAAGAGGAAACAATGGGGCTTTGAGTGGGAAGACTCTGTTGACATTGTGTAAGCACACAATCCACAAAGAGAGAGTGTTTCAGCATTCTACGAAGGTAACAATGGGTTCTGGCCATTAGGTACACACTGTGCATGGCTCCCTGAGAAAATAGAGCTCACTGGACATTTCAGTGAGCCAAGTGAAAGCTGTAATGAAGGAACTGACCAGCTAAAGTAAGGGACGGGACTGTGTGCAGAACAGAAACTCAATGGAGACGGCAGTGTGCCAACATGTCTAGACTAAATGAATGCCTCCTTCCCCCAGTTCTAACCTTAAAGGGAGTACTAGGTCAGAAATATCTTGGGCAAAGAGTATTCTGTCCCTATTTGTGGAATATTGTATATTTAAATAAATATACAGTAAAGAACTACCAGAATAGTATGATATGAACAGCATTTATTTATATCTAATATGCCTAGGCTGCATTTTAATGTTTCTGTGGATTATTTTTATAATGAAGAGCCCATCTTTGGCCCCAAACACATATAAATGGGAAACATTGTGGAAGAGGGGGTGGAAAGATTTCAAGAGCCAGATCAGGGAGTTTGCTGTATAATTGTGTCTCCTAATAACATCAGAAAATACACTCACAAAGTCTCACCAACATGGCCGCCCAAATGTGAGCCGAACAAGGATGATACCAACAGGCGTGCTAGCGTAGGGTGGGAAGGATCAAAAGGCCTCAGCCCTGCATAAAAAATGTGGGCAGCTAAAAATGCTGAGTAGGAGAAAATCTTCCCCAGAGAAAACCAGTGCCAAGCAGTGTAAGCACTGAAAACATACATACACGCTACATCATATGGACTGAACAGGTCACATTTGAGCATATGTATATATGTATGAATATGTGTATACATGTATGTATGTGTGTGTTTACATATACACATACATATGCATGCAATAACAATTAGTGATAAAAAAGAGACCATAAATTTGAAAGAGTAAGAGGTTTGGAGGGAGAAAAGGGAAGGAAGATACGTTATAATTGTGATCTCAAAAAGATAAACAGCAAAGAAACAAAACTCAATACCAAGTTGGAACTAACATAGTAGGGCATCTGTTCTTTTGAATACACAATGAAGGTTGAGAAGCATCACAGAAGACACATGGCACACCAATTGAGAACAGGCAGTGATAACTTGTGAACACGGGAATGAGGGAGTTATTTATGGAAGAGGGTCACATCCAGAAGAAAAAAATGCAGCCGAAGAGAGCAAGGGAAATAAACGAGGCTTCGGGGAGAACAGCGAATAGTGTGCTCCCAATGGGAAGTTGGGGAGTGTGACACAACACTGAAAAAGGTTAGCAGGTTTGGGTGGAGTCAAGTTGCCAATGGATGCCAGGCTAAGGAGCAAGACTGGAGAGCTCAGGCCTGCAGATGCGGTACCATAAGCTGTACCGATGAAGCCAGGATCCAAAGAGCACACTAGACGGGGCTCAAGGCAATGGTCATTCACCGGTATTTCCATATTCTAGTAGGCGGTACCTAATAGTGTAGCCATGCTGTTAACAAGTTCCAAACCTTAGAAAGAGTGAATTAACTTTTGGGCACTGATCAAACGACAGTAGTGGGGAATATCATGAATTTTACTTTAGATATGCCTAATGGGAAAAGGTTTTGTCACATACTAAATTTAAACTTACAAGAATGTGATACCTTCACTCAGGAGGGATGAAATACATCTGAAGTTCAGGACTGCTCTGCCTGAAGGGCAAGCCCCTCCCTGTGACACAGTCTCCTCCCCTTTTACTATTTCAGGTGGCTTGAGGCAATGCAGAAAGCAGCCCGTCCTGTCCGCCAGGTAAGGTTTCCTGGGTTCCGGGTCTCTGCTTTTGGTTTGTTTCTTTCCAGAGGAGGGAAGAGCAGGGTAGATGTCATGCAGCCCCGTCGGTGATGTCTTAGATCTGTTCTACATGCTGGCAAAAGGATTCACATCAAATGGGTTTCCCTTGGACCCGAAAGGGGCGTTTTCAGTCCTGCTGGTCTTCGTTTTCACGAGTTTTTATGAGATTCCGTCCCATAAGACATGGGGTAAAGTCACAATGTGGGTTGTAATTTCTTATTCACATGGAGCCATGCAGGAGTCTACAATAGTGAGAAATGGATGCACTCTTGAGGTCTCCAGGATGTCTTGGGACGCTGCTATTATCTGAGCAGCCTGTCAGACAGCCAGTGTGGTGCATCCAGACACTCAGTGATAACTTCATCTCTGTTCTGTAGACATCTTAGCCACTTTGCACTTTTCTTCCACGTTCATGGTCCCCAACTTTGGAGTAATATCACTATGTTAGAATCTTACTTATAGAATGTTAGATGACTTTATTACATCATCAGATAAGCCATCACTTCCGACCGGGTAGCCCCCTTTCTGAGTTTGTACCGTAACACGTTTTGGAGAACACTCTCCCGATGCAAAGCTGTTTCGTTTTTGCACTGTGTGATTTGTGTGATTTATAATGAAGTTAGAGATTGTATTTAATGTGATCATGCCTTCATAAGATGGCATGTACTTATTACCTCTACATATCTTGAGTTTCTACATTAGCAGGGTGGAGTTTGGGTGTCCTTGCCTTGTAAACTGTCCTTTAAGAATAATCTCAGGCATTGTCATATAATGAACAGCAGGACTTGTATTTCATTTTACCCGGAACACAGCACTCAACACATTTACCCGTCCCTCCACCACACCACTGTAATGAGCCTGGATACTTTTAAGAGGCATCTATTCTGCTAATGCACTCAGAGTGTCTGCAGCAAGTGAAAAAAAAAAAGAATGAACAGCCAAACTCCCAGCAGGCTTCCACTTCACAGCAGAGAATACAGCAAGCTCAGCGCTCTGTTATCTTTTCACTGCCTTGTTAAAAACCAAAGGGCAAAACCAAAACCGAACAAAAAGAAACTGGCAAGCAGAGGCCTGTTCCGATGAAGAGGTTAAGCATGATGCTCCTGGCCATGGGTCAGAGTTCTCAGAAAGAGCCTGTTTCCCAGGCCTGTGGGCTGAGGGCTGCCTCCAGGTTAGAGGGTCTTCATTTATCATCAGCCTTTCACCTCAGTGACCGTGAGAGCCCAAGGCTGGAGCTGGCCGGGAGCAGTTAACGTGTTCTGCTGCACAAGTAGGGGTTCAGACTTAAAAGGCTTGAACCGGGGGCTGCTATTATGCATAATGGACATCCCAGGGCCTGGGCCTTGAAGAGCAATCTCTGTGATGTGAGAAGCCACACATTGGGCCAGCACTTTATAAACAGACACATTAATAACTCTTCACAGAGATACCTACGCCCGTTGGCTCCAATCTCCTGGTTTTCAGCTGATACTCTTTTGATTTCTTCAGAATACAATAGAAGCCAAAGAAAAGAGGTTCTCTATAAGCAAGGACTTAATTTGGCAGATACTCAAGCAGTGAGATTACATTAGCAATAGAAACATTTGGGGTAGTGGCTCCCTAATGCCAAACAAAACTTAGCCCATGTAACTGCTGTGTGGGTCAAAGGCATCTCATGTCCAGTGATTACTTACATATCCTTGTGCTACACCTGCAGAACCATGTCTGGGAAGATGTCACAGTGCACAATAGTAGCCTGCCACCTCTTGCTATCAAACACCCTGAGTGTCTGGGCCTTCTGCACCAGCTGGAGAGAAGCACAGATGTGTGGCTCCAACACTATTGCATCCTGAAGGATGGTTGCTTATACTTCTATGCTAGCATCCGCTCTACTCAGGCGTCAGGTAAGGAGTCAACATTGCTTGAAAAGAATTACAATAACAGGAAGGGTGCCTTAGCTTTACTGAACCTTTGTGAGTTCCTGTACCATTGTTTCACCTAAGAGACACGGTTGGTTGGACAGCTCCTGTTCTATTTGCAGATTAGAAGAGCAGCTACAGAGGCCACACAGTACAGTGGCTAGAAGTGGAGAAGTAAGCAGCCTACTGAGAGCCGAACAGCCAGGCTAACCCTGAAGCCAGTAGTCTTAATATCTCACAGTTGCAGTCCAGAAGTTAAAACACAAACTCATTCCTTTGGTCACCGATGGCTTTCAAAAGGAATGCTCATTAGTCTTCCCAATTTGGAGGTTGGCAGTCTGTTCTTCGAGGTCAGTTTGCTCAAGTTCCCACAATTTACTTTCCTTGCTAATAAAATGGAAGTAGCAGCTGACTGGTATACAAGAGTGCTGTGACTGAAATAATATTAGCTCTACATTTAGTGGTCTGAGCATAAAAGCTACTCTCATGATATTCTATTCGTTTATCATAGATTTGTTTTACATTCTTATAAGGTTTTTATATATATATATATATATATATATATAGAGAGAGAGAGAGAGAAAGATACAGATATACTATTTAAAGGACATAGATATAAAAAGATCATATGAAAAATAAAATAATAATATCTGAATTATTTTTAATTAACTTACGTATTTTAAATTTTAAGTTGAAATATAATTATATGACTTCCCCTCTTCCTTCTTCTCCTTCCTACCTGTCCCATGACCCTCTCACTCCCCCTTAAATTCATGGTCTTTTCTTCTTTAATTGTTGTTGTTACACACACATATATAAGCTAAGCTTGTTTAGTGGTGTGTGTGTGTATGTGTGTGTGATTTCAAGGCTGACCACTTGATACTGAGTAACTAATTAGACTTTCATCCATGGGGAAGACTAATCCTCCCTCTCTCATCAATCTTTAGTTGCTTTTGTTCAGTTCAGTTTGCCAAAGTCTCTTTCTAAAAGCTAAAGCGTTCTCTGTCTGGTGGAAGGAGTCACCCTTCCACATTAACTTGTCTATGGGCACCATCACCATTCACAGGTCCCATGTAGGCAGCCATATTGTTGAGTTATCGTGGTTGAAGCTTCCCTGCTATTTCTAGGAGACAGGATCTCACAGCAGAATTCCTGGTTTTCTAGCTCTTAAACTCTTCCTGTGTTCTCCTCCATGATGTTCCCTGAGCTTAGGTATATGCATTTATATTGTAGATATATCTATTGGAGCTGGGGATTCCGTGATCAATTGTTGTCTGCATTTCGCCAAGTTGTGGTTCTCACTCTGCTGCAAAGAGAATCTTCTCTGAGGAAGGATGATGGCATCTGTAATTTTCCTGCTTTGCTAAAGTGGCAGGATGAGGCTCTCTTCTAAGAGCCATGACTTCCTTGGCCCTGGGTTTCCAGCACTTTCCCTTTTCTTGTGCAGACTTATTAGACTGCCAAGACATGAGTGACACTCTTGTAGCTTCAGGGATCTTTTGATATACTGGACATGGTTGTGGTTCGTGGGTGTCACAGCTGGGTAGAACTATTGATTACTTCCCTCCACTGGCAGCTAGCTTGCATAGCATCTCCTGGTACTATAAAACTGGTCCTAGGGGAGGAAGCTTTGAGGTCAGATCCAGCGCAAATCCTTTTGTCAAATCATATGGTATTTTCAACAGTAAAGGCTTGCCTTTGATTTCTGAAAGGCAACCAGGGGAAACAGCAATACCCTATATTGTTTGGGGACTCTCTTGGAATCCTCTGAGCAGCAATACAAAGGGAGGTTTATCCTACCTGGTGCTAGAGGGTTTTTGTTAGATGCTCTATGGCTCTCAGGAGGAGCAGTATCTCGCAAAGTTCTGTAACTTCATTGTCTTAGTTAGGATAATTATTGCTGTGATGAAACACCACGGCCAAAAGCAAGTTGGAGAAGAAAGGGTTTACTTGTATTGCGTTTGTATTCTTGATATTATTTGTATCACTGTTCATCATCGAAGGAAGTCAGGACAGGAACTCAAACAGGACAGGAACCTGGAGGCAGGAGCTGATGCAAAGGCCATGGAGGGGTGCTATTATTTGCTTGCTCAGTCTGCTTTCTTATAGAACTCAGGACCACAACCCCAAGGATGGCCCCGTCACTATGGGCTGGGCCCTCCCCCATCAGTTACTAATTAAGAAAATGTCCTATAAGCTTACCTATGGCCCAATTTTATGGAAGCTCTTTGAACTGAGGTTCCCTCCTTCCAGATGACTTTTAGCTTGTGTAAAGTTGACATAAAACTACTCAGCACATTCATTAAACAAAAGTATGTATACACATACACTTATATGTATTATATGAAATTTTAGTCAAATCTCTAAGAATATGATTCCACAAGGCCTTTCAAACATCTTCCATGTTATTTATCTTCCTTCTCCTTTCTGTACTGACCTCCCTCCTCCCCACCAATTAAATCTGCCCCATTTTCCCATCCTCCTATGAACGTTAATAAAACCAATTGGTGCCATCACATTTCCACATGAAATGTCTGCTATATGACATCTGGCACCTGAGGACCAACAGGTATGCCAAATGGGAAGGAAGAATCTAGTGATAACTCCAACTCTCTTAGATGGTTAAAGAGATAGAAATCTCACACCACTGCTTGGCCCATTTTCTGTCATCTGGGAAGAACAGGGAGATGACTCTCCTCTTAAATTACACTGAAGATGTTTTGGACATGACCCACATGAACATATAGCTATGAAGAGATAAACAGGCCTTTTCAGACTAATAGAAAGGGCTGTCTTATGCAGCCTACACCCTCCAACTTTCAAGGTTGATAGTAGAATAAGTTCTGTTGCAAAGCAAACAGAACTACCGATTCATCATTGACTTGGGATATTATTTTAAGATATCAATATTATTACCAAGCCAATCAAACTAATTTTTAAGAGATTCTTTATATAGATACAAAGGAAGTGTTTAAGTCTAGATTCATAGACTGCTCCAAACGCAGAAAAAAAAGTTAACCTCTTGGGGCTTGTGAGCTATTTTGAATTCCCAGAGATGCAGTAGAGGCACACATACCTTGGCAGGAACGAAGAGCTCTCTAATTCAAAATAGATCTCAGCAAGAGGGATACCCTGCCTGGTACTGGAAACCTAGCTAACTCTCAGTGCCATTGAAATCCTGGTACATGGAGGAGAATCTACAAACTCTAATTTACTAAACCAGCATCGTCCCTAACAACAATCTACAAATACTTGTCCTTTGTGTTAGTCAGGATTCTCTAGAGGAACAGAAATTTCATAGTCACTGCTTTTGGATTCCCACAGTGACACCGCTGCTACTTGTTGCTCCCAACGTAACACCAGGCTGCTGTGATCACGTGTCCTCTACCTTAGCATGTGAGCTTCTTTACTGTTTTATATATGCTAAATGTTAGTACCCTGCTTCTTCTTTAGGGCTGGCCGACCTCAGATCATATTACATGATCCTGAATGTAGCTATAGTTTTATTGCCAGGCCTTTCCTCTTACTTGCAGTGCTGAAAAGATACGGAAGACAAGGAAAAGTCAGAGAAATGAAACCAATAAAGTGAGCAGGAAACAGGAGCTGTGGAAAACTGGGTAGCCCTGGTCTTCAGTAAGAACCGTTTTAGGCACTAACCCCAAGTCTCCCTTCCAGCTGGGTATCTACACTAGCTCCACTGTGCACTGGGGGAATTGGACAGACAGCCCACATTCCCGGAAGGCTGTCTTTACCAAAGTGTCAAGAGAGGTATTTGTCCTTTAGCAAAATGTACTACCGGCTCTCATGTGCCTGCTCATATTAATAACATTTCTGAAGCCTCTTGGTCAAGGGCTGCTCCAAAAGGCTGAAGGCCCTCTCTCCCCATTCCTTTCTATCTCTCTCCAGCAAAAGCTAGAAGTAATAAATTATGACTGCCAGCTGTTGTTTGTTTCTAAATCACTTCAAGGTCTGTGAGCACTTCTCAGAAAGATTCTTTTACAGGATTGCAGTAAACAGGCCGTGCAATGCTTGCACAGTTCTTCCAGCTAACAGTGGACCAGGCTGGTGGTATTGCTTTTACTAATATAACAAAAAGGCATGGGCCCAGTGAAATTTCCTTAAATGAGGAGCTGGGGTTGCAGCCACAAGCCTCACTGCCATTTATTATTGTGCCCTAAAAGTAACTACGAAAATGGTTACAAGGTTTTCTTGGTTTTGCCAAAATTGTTTTTTGCCTTCTTTTATGTGTTATCTATTTGGTTTTTACTATTTCATACATGTGTATAGTGCATATTGGTCATGCCCTTTGTGGTGGTCTGAATGGCATGTCTCCGCTAAGTCCCAGGCATTTGAATACTTGGTCTCCAGATGTTGGCTGTTGGGGAATGGTTAGGAGGTGTGGCCTTGCGAGAGGAAGTGTATTGCTGGGAACAGGCTTTGAGTTACAAAAGTCACTACCATTCCCATTATCTGTTTCCTGTTTGTGGCTCAAGGGATAGGATCTTAGTTTTCTGCTCCAGCCACGACGTGTCATTCTGCTCTACCCACTGTTATGGATCATGACCCTCTGGAACCAAAAGTCCCAAATAAACTGTTGATTCTATGAGCTGACTTGGTCATGGTATTTTATCTCAGCAATAGAGAAATGACTAATACACAGTGTGATACTTTCTTATCCTTCTCAACTTTCCTCCAAGTCCCCATCCCACACCTGTGTCTTTTGGTTTGGTGACCTACTGATGTTATTATCCAGCATTGTCCCCATTGGCAGGGGTGTAGAGTCGTCCATTGAAGTATATGGTGGTTATACCACTGAAGACAATGACTTAATGACTGAAGACAAAGTCTTAGCTGCCGTTGAGTTGTGAAATGCTATGTCCATACAATGAGATGTCATGCTACAATGAAAAGAAATAAATTACTAATGAATATCTGATATATAATATGGGTGACCCCTGAAAACACTATGTTAAGAGAGAGAGAGCAAGCATTGAGGAGCTCTGTGGTTGCTCTTCTATTAGGCGCTGTCATAAAAAGAGAAAATCCATAGAGACAGAGAGTAGGGAGAGGTTACCAGCAGTTGGGTTGGTGGCTCAGATAGGGAGCGACTGTTTATGGGATGGCATTTCTTTCTGACATGAGGAAAGTTATGATAATTACACAAATATCATAAATAAAGTAAGCCTATTGGTGTGCACCCACCACATGGGGAGCTTATAGTGACCCAGTAATAATGCACTACGATGGTATCACTCCATTGGTCAGCACCATATCACTGAGGCCAACTAAGGTAGAAAAACAAAATCTGTCCATTACTGAAGTCAATGTTCTTACTCAAGTCTCCTGTTCATAGTGCCATGTTATCTATCGCTGCAGAGACTCACATGAAGTGCGGTCTTTTCTTGTTTGCTTTTGTAGTGAGGTGCACTGTGGCCAGTGTTGGAGGTGCTAAGGTATGAGAGCAAAGCTACCCAGGAGGGCAAATGTCTAAACAACCTACCATCACCACTATTATACATAATGCGCGTCTCTGCGTGAGATTTGGGCTACCTCACAGCACAAGAAACAGACAAGAGTTTTTAACCTTTCAGAATCTTCTCCAAGACCAAAATCCTTGCTACCCTCAAAATGAGAACAAAACTCAGACCAAGCAATATCCTTGGATTTACAGGCTCACGAGAGGAAAATTACTTTTTATAATCAGCCATCTATTCTCATTGCTAATTCGAGTTAGCATTTTAGTATCACCCTGTGGGTTCGTATTTTTAGTGGGATTTGCAGGATATATACAAAGAGGGTGAGAGTCGATGTGGATTGTAAAAACTGCCTGCAGCCTTTATTCTGCTTTAGAAAGTATGTTTTAATGACTCTGCCCCAAGAAATACTATTTAATTTCTTCTTATATGGTATTACAGCTGTTTCTCTTTGATAATGAAATTTTATTTCAAAACTATGTCCTTCTGGTGAAGAAGCTTATCTGAGCACAGTTTCAGAAGATAAACACTGTTCATTTACAAACCAAGAAGTTCGAATTCTGCCAGCAGCCTCACTAGGGGATGCTAATCAGTGTGTGGCATCTTTTGAAGTTGGTTCTTCCACCTGTGGCTATGCAGCTGGAGAAGCATCCCTTCACCTTCCCTGACACCTTTGCCTCCATGATTTCCCTGTTCTCACATGGTCCTGCTTCTCTGCTTTCACCCTGTGCAGGTGGCCTATACCTTCAAGGATACAGTGTGAGCGAGCAGACCCATGGCTTCGAGCAACCAGTGATTGAGCTCAAACCTTCATCAGAGGAGTTCAAGACTTTCTATTTCTGTGCAGAAAATAAAACAGAAAATCAGCGGTAAGCCAAGACCTCCCCTTCCTCCCTCTCGGTCAGCCTTGACAAACAATTGCATCCTCTTTGTCTTCCAACTCCACTCTTAAGAGAAATCTTTGCAAGCTTCACGCTTGCGATTCTGCAGGATCCTTTTTCTTTCATTCCTTCTTCGGTGACTCTTCTAGAGATACCTTTTCCCTCCAAATGAAGATGTAGTAAACTGAATTCCTGCCAAGACAATGGATAACTCAGGAATCAACATTAAAACACACACGCACATGCACACTCACATGCATGCACCATTTACAATCTGTAAATAATCTGTAGACCTTTAACCTATATTTATTAACTCATCCCAATCGTGTAAAACACAGATCTATGACTTGGTCTCTTTTCTCATAGCTTGCACGGTTTTGTTCATCTGTATTTGGTTGGTTGTTTTATCATAAACCACCGAAGGATATGCAAAGGATTTAGTCTCAGGTTGTCACTCGCAAGCCAACATTTTGTTCAAGGATGTTGACGTCACTAGACACAACCCAACCCGGTGAGGAAGGAGGCGCTCAGCATCAATGCGCATGTCCTCCGCTATGTCAAGTCCCTCCTCCCACCTGTGTCGTAATCATCTTCCACCTGCTCCAGGCCTTTTATGCCAACTACAAGGATTCCATAAAGAAATTTCTTAGTAAAGCCACTTGATGGATGGATGTGTGTGTGTGTGTGTGTGTGTGTGTGTGTGTGTGTGTGTGTGTGTGTGTGTATGGATATAAGAAATGATGTTTAAACACAAAGAAAATAAAACTCCAAAAGTGATATTTTAGAGATGTCCCTCAAATGGACACTTAGCAAGAGATTAGGGACATGCCTTTTCTCTCTATGTAAAGGTTGCTCGTGCCTCTCCTTTGAAAGAGGTTCTGGGGTAGGAGGCAGGTGTGTTACCGCTAAGAGAGCTGCCATGACTCTCTTCCTGGACATCTGGCAAACAGATAGTGATGGTAAGTGCCCAGCTAGCACACTGGAGCAAGGGTCACTGAAACTGATCTAAGTCCCAGCTGATAAAACCTCCGAGTTTCTCTGTTACAGCTAAATAGCTGGGCCTGACTGTGAAATTCATAGAGTTTTTGTTGTTGTTTTTCTTTTTGTTTTTTTTTTAACAGTAAAAACAATCATTGATAAGGACTATGTAGCCAACACAATCCATTAGCAATGTGTCATATTGTGTATATGCTTGGCCCATGGAGTGCCATTATTAGGATTTGTGACTTTGAAGTACGTGTGTCACTGTGGGTGTGGGCATGGGCTTTAAAACTCACTTCCTAGCTGCCTGGACGTGAGTATTCTGATTGCAGCCTTCAGATGAAGATGTAGAGCTCTCAGCTCTGCCTGCACTGTGCCTGCTTAGATGCTGCCATGTTTCCACCTAGATGATAATGGACTGAACCTCTGATCCTGAAAACTCACCCTAATTAAATGTTTTCCCTTATAATAAAAAAAAAATCATTGAGCCACTGGAGAACTATTTCAAAGCATAACAGTGGAAAGTCAAAAACTGGATAGAACTTAGAGCTACATGTTACTTCACTTACGCCTAAAGTAAGCTTAGAAAGTTATAAAAATTATAGTCCACACCCAGAGACCCACAGATTCATGCATTAGTGTTGCCTGTTGGAGACACTCTTGGGTAACTGTTTCTGGTTGTTATTCCTAGTCCTGTAGTAATACAATACCTGCCCTTGGGAACAAGGCTGCATAAAATTCTGTCCAAGAAAATGAAAGCAAGAGAAAGAAAAGAGGAATTGACTGGAGGGTTGTGTGCTTTCTAGAATCTAATAAAGAAATAGTTTTTGCTGATATTTATTACATATTTGATCAACACAGCTTAAAGTTAAGTGAAAACTACAAAATACTATTAGCAATTTGAAAACCATATAACTCCACTGATCACACTTATAAACATCTCCTTCTTGCCTACAACCCCCACTTTCATTCCTGAGCCATCTTGGTATTTCTCCTTCTCAGTCAACCTGAAATCCACAGAGCATGTTTATCCCATTAATTCTAAACTAAATCACCAAGAGAAACAACTAGAAAATAAATTAAAGAATTTTGTCACATCTTACCTCCCCAGGGCCTGACAGGTTTAATGATCTGTTCTGTGGTTTCTTTTTCTTGCAGCTGGATTGCAGCTTTGAAAACATCTATCAAAAAATGGCTTCCTTTGGACCAAGCTATTCAGGAGTTCATGAATCGACCTCTAGA
Organism: Uromys caudimaculatus; assembly: GCA_028551405.1. Lineage (NCBI taxonomy): Eukaryota > Metazoa > Chordata > Mammalia > Rodentia > Muridae > Uromys > Uromys caudimaculatus. Next base: position 85,990,475 of record CM052709.1, on the reverse strand, counting down.
AGAGACCAGAATGTGAAGACACTCTAATTAAAAAGACGGATTCCACAAGGCTGTTCCCAGCTTGAGGAAAGAAGCATAGCATTTCTTTCTGGAGTTTTGAAACACAGTTGTTCAAATGAATCGACTCCTTATGTTTTAAAACTTGTAGCAACTCCCTGATATCAGTGTTTCAGTTCTGCACTTACCTCAAAGTCTAGGTGGCTTACATTTGCATCAGCATAGCCTAGTCCCCTACCTCCAGCTCTTGAAAGCATAAATAAACACGTATTTGTCTTATTTTTATCTTTCATATTCATCGTTAAATCCTTCATTCGGAACTTTGGCCGCAAGCTTCAGAGGATATCTTTGGGCCATGATGCAGGACATTAGAGAAAATTTAAAATCATTGAAATGATGTTCCTTACAGGATGTGTGAGTTAGCCAAAGGAGGTCATCTTGTTAGTCTCTCTTACAACAAACAGTCCGAATCCCTCCCCCGGGGCTTCTCAGGTGGAGTTCTTCTCAATAATCTCTAGAAGTTATTATTTTTTTAAAATATATATATATATAAGGAAATAGACTGAATCTAAGGCAGACATCTCAAAGACATGGGCCTGATTCACCATGTGAATTTCTACAAAACCAACATGCATCAAGAGCTTACTGCTCTAGACCTAGAAAGCAAAATTTGAAGAAGTAAAACGAAGTCTTGGCTATATTTCTCAGTGTAATGGTCCCTAACCTATGTCGTACTGAGGAGGTTGTAATGCATTGGGTTGGAAGTCCTGTGCCCTGGACATGGACCGCAAATTTCATGTTCATTTGGAAAATTCAACACCCTGAAGCAATTCATACCCACCTGACAGACACCAAAGGAAGCCTACCTTTCACAGAGGATGCTGTTTCAGAGCCACAACAGTTACAGCTTGACTCATCTTTACAGATGAGGGGAAGGGAGGTGACTTCCTGCTGATGGCCATACCTGGATCCTGGTCTAACACAGCCGAGTCCAGCTCATCTGTCCATCCAGCGTTGTCTTGTTCATTCTGCCCCCCCCCCACACTGTGCCCAGGAAAATGTGATATGCTCACACAAACACTGAAGCTTCCAGTCAAACTCTGCCAGTCTGCAGCAAAAACCTGACCAACACTCCATATTGTTATTAAGATTATAATGTATTTACAATAGACCCCATCTCTTCCCTCCCTCCAACCCCTCCCATATATTTCTCCATGTTCTCTTTCAAATTAATGGCCTCTTCTTATTCCTTACATCTCATGGAAGTAGCTCATGTTGATTTAAATTCCTATTATTCTTCGCCAATCTTAAGTGTGAAAAGGGTAACAAAATCATATCATTGTCCTATATTCTTTATTACTCCTTGGCTCAAATGTATATGGAATTCCCCCCCCCCCCAAATGCTTTCTGTGCCTGTTATTTGTCATAATTCAAATAAAGGAGTCTTGTGAGCAAATGAGGACGTGGCACCTACTCCATGGATTACGAGAAGCTGCCCACATGAACTCATGCCCCAAAGCAGCATGCTGTAATGCTCTGACCAACTTAATGCCGTAATCAAAAAACATTTCATTAACAACACATAGCTCTCCATCCTGAAAATGGTGCCTTTGTTCTCACAGTATCTGCCACAACAATAATGAGGTCTTTCAGCAGAATCATCAGGAATGTTCATGTCAGGAACCTGGGGCTCGCACTTCTGCTCCCCTGTGGTGTTTCTGCCCCTCTGGATCCTAGCCATGGAATGCACACACTGTGCTGTTACCAGGGAGCCAGCTAGCGACCTCAGCCAACTGTAACAGGGCCATGGAGCTCTCCGCTGCAGGAGAAAAACAAAAGCAAATACCTCAGTCAAATGTGGGTATCGGTTCCTCTGACTCAAGCATGCACATAAGTTCTTTGAAAGTGAATGATACCAACCTTCAAAGCCCAGAGACACTGCCCTGAACTTCTTGTTATTCTTGGAAAGTTCAGTTGCCCTTAATAATTATGGTCATTAAATTTAAAAAAAAATTCTGGGTGAGCATTTTCATGCAGAGAGTGAGTGTTGGTAGCTTCTATGAGTTTCTCAATGAGGAAATGTGACCCAGAAAGGAAAACAAAATACACCTTTTAGTTCTAAAACTAATAATATTTCCCTAGACCCAGAAGGTTTGCATCTCCAACAGACGTGAGCAGAAGGGAAGAGTATTAGACCAGCCCTCTACCTATATAGGATCTCACTCTACATTTTAGGATTAGCCTTTTGTCAAATCAGGGAGCACTTCCCACAAGCCCTGTCGATCAGTAGATGTGTAGTGAGCACATATCCTGGGCCATCCTTCCTGACTGCTCCCAACAGACTACCAGGGAAGTAGAAAAGATAGACACATCATTTGCAGCGTAGCAAGTGGCTGGGGGAGGGGAGGTTGTTTCTAGCCCTACCCCTTCTGGCTACAACCCAGAGGAGGTTACTTGTGTTTTCCTGGTTTTAGCTTCCTCATCATTACATAAGGTCATTCCTGTCTCAAAATTCAATAAACACAACCACATATGAAAAGTCCTAGAAAAGTGTGTAACCCTGTAGACTCTCAGGATGATTTTTAGTGTCATGGGCAAAGACTAGTCCGCTTACACATAGACTTTGTGTCTCTGGGAACAGCATCACAAAACAAAAAGAAAAACAAAACAAAAAAAAAAAAACCTGTCTTGTCTTCTGAGGGTTTGTGGGGGGAATGATATAGAAGTGATCTATCAAGATTCTATGTGGATAGGCTACAAAAGAGAAAGCTTGCTTATCACAATATGGCCTCATATAGAACCACCAAGACTGGCTTACAAGTACCAAAATTCCCTGGTGAACTTGATTTCCCATTAGCATTCCTAGGAAGCTCCAGTCTTTATCCCAGTAGGTTTATGCTGTGACCTTTTAATGCAGCTCCTCCCTTTGTGGTGACCCCCAACCACAAAACTATTTGTTGCTACTTCATAACTGTAATTTTACCCCTCTTGTGAATTGTAGCGTAAATATCTGACATACCAGATAACTAATAGGCAACCGCTGTGAAAATGTTGTTCCTGCCCCCAAGGGGTCATGACCCACAGGTTGAGAACCACTGCCATAGCCTAATGTTTTCACAATGATTTGTAAGACGCTATGATTCTTATTCTACTCCTGTTGTCGACAGTGCGCACACTTTAGGGAAACCTCTAGACCTCTGTACCTGGAGTTCCCATTAGGATTACACGCAGCAGAGACAAATAAACAACCATCCAAAACACAATAGTTTATTCTCTAAAGAAGGAGGTGCTTAAATTTTAGTCCAGTTCCTCAATAATGTCACTAGCCTGAGGACGTACATTCAGTCATCCTCTGTCCCCAGATCAACTTCCGTTTGTATTAGTACTTGCAGCAATAATTTTCCCTGAACTTTTGAGGGAAGAAAATGCTTTCTCCAGAGCTAACTAACCTCCTAGATGTGTGAATACTACGTGAGCTTGCCCACAGACCACATGAAAGTCTTCTCAATGACTTGTCTGTCCACCTCAGGATGTGACAGTTAAGCTATAAGCACTTTCCCAAAAGTAGCCAGACTGTTCTTACAATAACTTTACGTCATGGATGGACAGACAGACAGACACACACACACACTAACACCAACATTGGTTAATATTAATATTCTCATATTTTCAAACCTACCTTTTCAGAGTGAGATCCATTTGGGGGCAGAAAATGTTTATTTCAGTGAGTTCTTCACAGGCTACTGCCCTAAAGGCAAATACATCCAAGATTTATAAAACATATTCAAAAAAATTCCAGCTATTTTATCAATCTCTTGAAGCAAAATGAAAGGACCTCTGCAGCTAATATTTGATAGTTTCAAAAACTAAGGGCTATCCCTATGTTGCTTACTAAATACCCGGAAGCCTTCAGATTACATATAAATATTAAGCTATTAATATTTATGATAAATAAAACTCCATCTTATAAGCAGATGAATGAACTCCATTTGAGAATCTAATCACGCAAACATTTGAATCTGCTAATTTTGAGTTTTAATTCTAAAGTGGACAAATTTGGGAGAGAACTTGACCTTACATTTATAATGATCATGAGATAATGGTGTCACAGACCCCGGAACACTGTGACAGGACCTGAGACAGAGGACACTCAATCTTTACTGTTCTCTGCCCAGTAGTCTTCCCTTCCTCATCTTTCTGTAGAGAACACCTAGGAGTGTTTGTTCATTGACCTTTCTCCTTTTGAATGTTTTTAACTGATTTTTTCATACATTTTATACTTACCATGCTTTGTCTCTCCCTAGCCCCTCGCAGATCCTCCAGACCGCCCATCTCTCTCTCTCTCTTGCTCAAAAACAAAAAAAATACAAGCAGCCAAAAGATAAAAAACAGAGAGAGAGAGAACACAAAATGGAAAACAAATATACAAGCAAAAAAATTAAAAAAAAAAACAACAGTAAGGCAAAAATGCCCAAACAAAGCAATATGAGAGGCAAAAGTCTGCAAAAAAATATCATTGAGCTTGTTTTGTGTTGGCCAACTATTCCTGGTCATGCGGCCTGCATGAAATGTGGCTAATATACAGTGAGACCCCACTGGAGAAAAGTAATTTTTCTTTTGCAAGCAAGTACTAATTTCAGAGAGCGTCTTGGTTAGGTCTGGGACCTTATATTTCCCCCTCTCAGTGCTGAGAACCTGTACAGACCCACTATGCTCTGCCAGTCTCAGAATTCATATATACTTCAGTCCTGTAGTTTCTAAAAGACACTTTTTCCTTGGAAGCAACAACCACCTCTAGCTCTTTTTTTCTTAATTTTATTTTTTCACTTACTCACGTTATATCCTGCTCACTGCCACTCTCCCCTTCAACCCTTTCCACAATTGTTCTCCCATCCCCCCAGTCCCCCTTCTCCTCTGAACAGTTGGGGCCCCACTGGGAATCCCCCTACCCTGGCATTTCAAGTCTCTGATCATTCCACCTCCTCTTCCTTATAGATCCAGATGGGGGGTGGGGTTGATGCAGAGAAGACATTCCATTTAGGACTGAGTTCTCCAAAGTCTCTCACTCTCTACACACTGTCCTGTTGTGCCTCTCTGTGTTAGTTCCCACCTACTGCAAGAAGAAACTTCTCTGAGGATGGCTGAGGGAGGCACTGATCTCACTTAGGATGATTTTTGTCCCACTTCATTCATTTCACTGTGAATTTCATAATTTCATTTTCAACAGGTGAATAATAGATTGTTGTATAAATGAACTGCATATTCCGTATTCACTCAGCAGTGGACGAACATCCAGACTGTTTCCTATTTCTGGTATTATGGATACAACAATGAGCAGAGTTGAACAAATGTCTCTGTAGGAGGATATAGAGTCCTCTGGGTATATGCCCAAGTGTAGCTTAGCTGGTTCTTGAGGAAGACAGGTTTCCATCTTCTTGAGGTACTGTCATGCTGATTTTTATAGTAGCTATACAAGTCTGCGTTCCCACCAGCTACTGTTATTCCACGTCCTCACCAGCATCAGCTGTCATTTGTTTCAGGAATCTTCATCATTCTCGATCATGATCAGTATGAAAGGGTTGGCTCTTCTTTACCTCAGGAGTAAGAGCAAATGGCTATCCAGCAACACATATGGGAGGCTCAGTTTCTCCTTATCAATGTTGAGAGATAGAGCTTCAGAGTTCTAAGGTACTGGTTTCTTCACAGAGGTAAATGCTGCCCCATCCTCTTTCAGACACTTGAACTCTGAGCCTCTTGACTTACATGATAACCCAGAATGAAAATAAGACAGCCGCCCTTCTCTTCATTTGCTGCTGTTATTTGCTATCAACTTGATATGATGACAGAAACCACTCCCTAAATCAGACATTTTGAGAAAAAGATACTATTAGTGACTATAATGATACAGAAAATGTTCAAAGCAAAGGAACACTTCAGAGCAAAGCATAGTCATAGGTAGCCTTGTGAATAACCATGTGTAGTCTTCTCTTCCTTGTCCACCTGTAGGAACAGAATTTTTGCTTAAAAAATTTAGCAGTGTTTGTTTCATATCTAGTTCCTTGGGAGAAAATAACTTCTATCAATCAATCATAGCTCCAACAAATTAAGAAACAAATCATATTTGAAAAACCAGGGGAGGGAGTATTTTTTAAAAGGTCTAAGAAACTCTTCAGCCTTGGGTCCATGTTTATTTGGAGTGAGCAGCAAGAAGAGTAGTTGCTTTTCCAAACAGTGAAGTCTCAGAAATCCCTTTTATGTAAATTTAATGGAGGAGACTTAGAATCCAGATCTCCAACTAAATAAAATATCCCTTAAACATAGTAGCAATGTGGAAATTCCTCTTGTCCAAGACAGTCTTGGACAAGCTAAGCTGTCTAGAACACACTCACTGAGCCTTTGAAAGAGGCAGATCAGCCAAGCTTCCTAGATGAAATACAGACCTATTGAGTTACCTGGAGAAGACAGTCTCTAACCTGCTGAACTGCCTGCAGGATGTGCAGTGACCTCGGGTTTCTAGCTTTCATGAGCTGTCACCCATGCTGGGGTGGGATTTGGTGATGTAGCTGTCTTTGAGTCATTTCTACTCCTGTAAGAAATTCAGTGAAACTCATCTGTTCATCAATTGGACTTTTATCCTTTGTGTGATCTGTCACTCCCTTTCTGGAGTACATAGACATTTGTCCACATCTCCCCAGGGACGTCATAAGATACAAGAGGCTGGACATTATTCAAATAAACCTGAACTGAAAACTTGACCTTTTCCAGAACATTAAATCCATGTTGATTTGCCAGCAGAGCAATGAATTGTTCCACTGCCAAGGTGAGTTTGAAAGAAGGACTTGCTTAGGTAAATGTTAGGGAGACACACCACAGCCTCTGTGTTGTTAGCATCCACAGCCTTCCCAAGTTATACACATTTGTCCTTCATGACTCCTCAGAGCCTCAACCTCTGGATATAAATAAAATGTTTTGTTCAGTGACTCTCTTCAGTCGTCGTCTCTCTAATTATGGCTCTTTTTAAATGGCCCATTCTATAAAATAACTTAGAACTTTTCTTCTTAGAATTTTGCTTTGTCAGTTGCAGCAATATAAATTAGTTAATCCAACAGCCTTGTGCCCCTCATGGAGATTTCCTTCTGGTCCTTCCTGCCCTCTTCTCCATTCCTATCTGCACACGAGATCACACACTTGTCATCCAAATACACTTACAAATAGTCCTAGAACTTTCAGAAGTATATTTCCTATTAATGTTGACCTAAAATATATTAGTTATGCTATTTTTCAATTCTTCTTTCTCTCAAAAGAATATCCCCCATCTTTGAATAGATGGGTATCTATGTTTATTCTTCCTAAAACTATTTAATAAATTTCTAAGCCCTGAAGTAAGACAGAACTTAATTTTTTTTTAATTTTTGTATTGATTATTTTATTTTTTTACCTTTCAAATGCTGTCCCCCTTCCCAGTTCCCCTTCCACAAACTCCCCATCCTATACCCCTCCCCCACCTCTATGAGGATGCTCCCTACCCACCCACTCCCTCCTCACGGCCCTAGCACGCCCCTACAAAATATCCCTTGGAACAGTAGCATGTGGAGTTCCCTTTCAACTATAGTCCTGAGAGGACAGGTCACTAAAACTTGTAGGTTCCTCTGTTTCTCTACAGCATCCTTTTTTTCACCCATGGAACCACTTGCACCTCTGTCCAAGTACAGTGATCGCTTAGGGTCCTGTGTGTATCAGCCCTGCTAAAGCACACAGGTGCCGATCACTGCCTTGCTACCAGGATCAAATTTCAGTGTTCCATGGAGAATGAACAAATGTGCCACACAGGATCAGTTTGTCACACCATCACGTGCTGCTTCAGATCCTCAGGAATTCAGAATCCAGTCAGATAAGGGCAGCCACCTGAAAACCTAATGTGTACTTTATTATTTTCCCCTCAGGACAATGTGTAAAGCAACAACAAGCCAAAATCCAGTGGTTAATCTGTAACAGGTAGACAAAAAAAGGACTATAGCACCAACACACTTAGTCAAAGTAACTGCATTCTTCAACCTTTTGGCTTGCGATAATTCACTAATAGCAAACAGTAGGCACTGAAGAACCAAAGCCTTATAAGGAAGAGTAAGCCCTACAGCAAGTCAAACACATATGGAACGCATGGATTAAAGAAATCAGATGGTGAGGAACACACAGAGGAAAGTAACCAACCCCGTATAAGAGAGAATAATAAAGCAGTGTAAATTCCCTCAATCAGACCACAACACAGTAGATGTGAAAAGCCTACTTATAGATAACCAGATTTCTGTTGGAGCCAGAACTCAATCGAGCAAGTACAGCAGAGTTTGTAGAAACAACAGAAGTTGCTGACAGTAGAGTAGGAACCACAAAGCCTCAGAAACCACAGAGACTGAGTTTTTTACCAACAGTTATGCAAACTAGAAAGAGGGAAATAGGCAAGGTCTCTTTGTTAACAGTCCTAGAAGGAAAAGTGGGTAGGCTAAGAGACAGCTCTGTCACTAACATGCTTGCCAACTAAGCACGGAGACCTGAGTCTGATCCCCAGAGCCTGGATGTGATGGCTAACTTTGATTGTCAACTTGGTGGGATTTAGAATCACCATGGAAACAAGTCTATGGGTATGTCTGTGATGTGTTATCTAGATTAGGCTGAGATGGGAAGACCACTATAAATGTGGGCGTGGAGCTGAACTGAATGAAGAAATGAAGCAACCTGAACACAAGCATTCATTGCTTTGTGTTTCCTGATTATGGATGTAACCTTCCCAGCTGCCTCCTGTTCCCACTTCTCAATTGTTCCCTGTGCCGGTGGACTGTATCCCTGGGAACTGTAAACCAAACATGATCTTCCTTCCAGAAGTAGCTTCTGTCAGATATTCTGTCACAGCTACAAGACAGGTAGCTAATGCATCCTTTAAAAAGCAGAATAGCACTGCTATGCGCTTGTGAACCAAGCATTGGAGAACTGGGGGGAGGTGGAGTCCTAGGACTTGCTGGCCAACCAGCTAAATCTAATCCAGAAGCTTAGGCCAATGAGAGATGCTGTCTCAAAAGAGAAAGAGAAACAATACCCAAGATGGCATCTGGCTGTCATAGGCATGTGACCCATAAAACCACCTGAACTCACATCTGCACACATGTGTGCATTGGCACACACATATACCTAGACAGATACACAAAACGTTAACTTTTTTTAGTGTTGTGGTCTTAAAGTTTTCAAAGTGAGATTCCTAAATGAAATCACTAGTCATTAAAGCATTTATTACTGCTCAAAACTGCAATTGACACACACTTTATTCATAATTTTAAAATTATTTTTGATAGTTTAAAAGTAAAATATAGCAAATATGTATAACGTTCTTTATATTTCCAAATTCCCAGTTGGTGGCATCACACAACAGAAATAATGGACATAGATGGATTCTGACTCCTTTGACTTGACTCCTCATATGGGTGGTCGTTAAACAGTTTGAGTCTAGCAAAATTGTTTATTATACATTACTTTTTATTTGCACTATACACATTTGGCTCCACTGACACAAGCCAATAGCAGTGAGTCTTAAAATGGTCAAATCTCTTAATAGCTTAATTAGCCTTATTTTCTTGTACGTCTTAACTTGCCCCTTTAAATATCTACCTGTTTTCTCAAAAAAAAAAAAAAAAATACAGGTTTAAAAACTCCCATGACTACAAAAGTGACTCAAAGCACAAGTCACAAACTTAGAGTAGTAGGTCAGTTGCATTATGCACAAAGAATATTCAATGCATTCATTTGGGTAGTGAAATTCCTGCTTTGTGCTAAACAAGAGACATATAAGAAGTCAAATGACTTACTAAAATTTGTTTTTAAGGGCTAGAAGTGAGTACCCATTCCTGGAAATAAAAGGGAGTAAGGCTCCAATTATCATAAAAGTTAAATGTATGAAAAGATAACAACATAAACTATAAAAATACACACACACACACACACACACACACACACACACACACACACACACACACACACACCTGGCTATGTACCAGGGTCAAGGGTGCCTGTAACAAGAACAGGAGAAATCTTTGATGTAACCAACTTGTTCTAGTTCCTGTCTTCCTTTTTAAAAAGACTAAAATGAATCATTTTTAAATTCTTATTTTCAATATGAATAAACAAGTCTATGGAAACCCAAACAATTTACTTGTTTGAAAGTTAACAAAATGTCATGGAATCAGAGATGCTAGAAGCTATAGAATCACACAGAAAATGGTGATCTTGCTGGTAAAGAGTTAACTAGAGATGCCCCGGACATAAAAGAAACTCTAATAAAATCAGAACATGAAGAGAAAAGAAAAACAGAGAGGGCCCAGCAAAGCATGAGATTCCCCTTCATTGTCTCTCAAAGAACTGAAGTCAGTTCACTGACACAAAGCCATTAACAAATGAGATTAGTCAGAAAGCACTGAATTCTTGCTGTGTCTAAGGAAGGTGTATCTCCTAAGGGAATAGAGACTAAGCACTCCAAGCAAGAGCAAGCCATGAAAATAGCTATACTACTTCACAATGTGTGTGAATGCTGATATAAAACTCCAAAGGCCACTGAGCCACTATGTGGTGTTTTCTATAACAATACCAAGAAACAACACAAGAAATTGTGGATAGAATGCTTCTCCTGGTCCCAAATGACAACCAGGTTATACATGCCTATACTGGCTAGTTTTGTGTGTCAACTTGACACAAGCTGGAGTTATCACAGAGAAAGGAGTTTCAGTTGAGAAAAATGCCTCTATGAGATCCAGGTGTAAGACATTTTCTCAATTAGTGATCAAGGGGGGAGGGCCCCTTGTGGGTGGTACCATCTGTGGGCTGGTAGTCTTGGGCTCTATAAGAAAGCCAGCTGAGCAAGTCAAGAGAAGCAAGCCAGTAAGAAACATTCCTCCATGGCCTCTGCATCAGCTCCTGCTCCTTGACCTGCTTGAGTTCCAGTCCTGACTTCCTTTCATGATGAACAGCAATTGAAAGTGTAAGCTGAATAAACCTTTCCTCCCCAACTTGCTTCTTGGTCATGGTGTTTGTGCAGGAATAGAAACCCTTACTAAGACAATGCCTATGGCATGAATGACAGGCAATATCACATGCCCAGGTAGCAGAGCAAGAGAACATGGCAACTATCACACCACATACAGTTCTAGTGGAGATTTCCATCTCTATTAGGAGACAGGAGCAAGATGACAGGAATGAATTTTTCAGGTGGGAAGAAAGAAAATCCAAGAATTGGCATACTTTAGCATTTTACCACTAGAAAAATAATGCTGAAGAGATACTTTCAGCTTTGAAATCTAACTCAACTAAGAATGTCTTTGAAGGAAGCACATTTCCCAGGCACTAAGGTGTATAAACCAAATCACTCTCAGTAAGAAAGCTCTGCATAGCTAGAACACATCATTCATGTGTAGTCCAAAAGCCTGAAAACAAAAGGCAAAATGACATGTCCACGTGACTGAGGGACTTGAATCCTCAAATGAAGTCCTCTCTAATGGACCTATGCATTGTCATGATACAATAGAGGCAAGACATAAACAAACATGACTGTTATGCTCTGAGCCAAAATAAACAGTTGTCTACCTGTATCCACTAAAGTAATATTGTAAAATATGGTTAGTGGTGTGCTACAGTGAAATAGATACTAAGTTCAGAAGATAAGATTCACAAAATATGAAGAATTTTGTTAATTTTTATATTAACTACATTTTAAAATGATAAAATATTATATGCATTATGTTAAATGAAGTGTATTACTAGAAATATATTTTTGTTTCTTTCTTAGGGTTTCTTATTGTATATATTAAAGCAAAATTATAATTTTAATCCTGGAGAATTTTATACATGTATACACTGAAATATGATCATATATACCCCATGTGCATTCTTCAACTCCTCCTGTATTTCCTCCAATACCTCCCCATCCTAACTTCATGTCATTCTCTTCTTCCTTTTCCTCCTCCTCCTCCTTCATAACCCCAGTAAGTTTAATGATTTTTTAAAGCCTACATGTGCCTGGGTGTGGAGGCATGCACTGAAGCATGGGAAACCTGTCAGTGGCCATACCTCCAACTCAGTGGTTCCCCCTCCCCCAGCAACTCTCAATGGCAAAAGCTCCTCAATAAGGGGTGAGGCCTAGAGGACATCACCCATCTATAGGTGACTCACGACACATGATGTATTTATATATTGGACAGTGCTAAACTATAAAGTCTTTGTGGTATTTGGACAGAAAAAAATAGCTAAAGAGACATAAATTTTCTCTGAAACCAAGTACTGGCTTGAGATTAAGCAATGTCACGCAATCTTGAAACATTACAAGGCTGGGAGACTGAAGGCTATATTTTCAATATGCATGTGAAATTAGGAAATAAGTTATTCTGCATAAAATAAAGCATAGGACAAAGGCATACATCGTCTACTTGAAAACTACTAGGACTTTGAAAAGAAAAACAGAAAGTAGGCTGATAGAATTATGTAAATCATTCTTATTCTGATATCTATACTAATTAAAAGCTTGTGAAGATGGTGAGTACTCAGATGTCAACACTGAGTGATGAATCGGTAAACCCCCTACAGATACATTACTCTTAGCTAGAACAAGCTTTAAACAACCCACCAGTGAAGCTCAATCACGTGCTGAGGAGGAACAAGCTATTGTAGTGCCCTGCATTCCCCTATACTGGGGCATCTAACCCTCTCAGGCCCAAGGGCCTCTCCTCCCACTGATGGACAACAAGGCCCTCCTCTGCCACATATGTGGCCAGCACCATGGGTCCCTCCATATGCATTCTTTAGTTGGTGGTCCAGTCTCTGGGAGCACCAGGGAGCCTGACCAGTTGACACTGTTGCTCCCTCCCCATGAGGCGGCAAACTCCCTCAGCCCCTTCAGTCCCTTCTCCAACTTCTCCATCTGGGACCTCATGCTCAGCCCAATAGTGGCTGTGAATTGAATCATGGGTGTTCCAAACTTTTGGGCTAATATCCACTTATCAGTGAGTACATACCGTGTTTGTTCCTTTGTGACTGAGTTCCTTCACTCAGAATGATATTTTCAAGTTCCATCCATCTGCCTGCAAATTTCATGAAGTCGTTGTTTTTAATAGCTGAGTAGTACTCCATTGTGTAAATATACCACATTTTCTGTGTCCATTCCTCTGTTGAGGGACATCTTGGTTGTTCCCAGCTTCTGACTATTATAAATATGGCTGCTATGAACACAGTGGAGCATGTGTCCTTATTACATGTTGGAACATCTTCTGGGTATATGCCCAGGAGTAGTATAGCTGGGTCATCAGGTAGTATTATGTCCAATTTTCTGAGGGTCAGGCAAACTGACTTCCAGAGTGATTGTACCAGCTTGCAATCCCACCAGCAATGGAGGAGTGTTCCTCTTTCTCCACATCCTCACCAGCATCTGCTGTCACCTGAGTTTTTCATCTTAGCTGTTCTCTCACTGGTATAAAGTGGAATCTCAGGGTTGTTTTGATTTACATTTCCCTGATGACTAAGGATGTTGAACATTTCTTTAGGTGCTTCTCAGCCATTCGATTTTCCTCAGTAGAGAATTCTCTGTTTAGCTCTGTTTCCCAATTTTTGATAGGGTTATTTGGTTCTCTGGAGTCTAACTTCTTGAGTTCTTTGTATATATTGGATATTAGCCCTCTATTAGATGTAGGATTGGTAAAGATCTTTTCCC
>CM052709.1:85946854-85976240 GCA_028551405.1 Uromys caudimaculatus | reverse complement strand
AGTGTCAACTGGCCTGACTCCCCCCCCCCCCCCCGTCCTCCTGGAGGCTGGACCACCAAACAAAGAATACACATGGAGGGACCCATGGTTCGGACCACATATGTGGCAGAGGAGGTCCTTGTTAGCCATCAGGGGTAGGAGAGGCCCTTGGGCCTGAGGGTGTTAGAGTCCCCAGTAAAGGGAACTATCAAGGTGGGAATATGGGAATGGGTGGGCGGGTGTGTGGGAGGTGGAATTCCCTCATAGAGGCAGGGGAGGAGGAGGGGATAGGGGGTTTCCAAAGAGGAGACCCAGAAAGGGGGAAACATTGGAATTGTAAATAAAGTATCAAAAAATAAAAATAAAAAAAATTTAAAAATTTAAAAAAAGATTGCCTTGGAACTGAACGGGGGAGAGAAAAGAAGGGAAGGAGTAAGATTACTCTTGGGACACTTGGTGCCATGGGATCAGCTTGCTGTACATTTGTGGAAGAAGTTCTCATATTCTTGTAAAACCTACAAAGACTCCCATACCCTTGATTTAAGGAGATTCTAGACCAAAATTGCCCGTGGATTTCATCCAGAGAAATAGACTCCACAAATGTATAAAGATTTCATGTACTGAAATCACTGGATACTCATTATAAATACCCAAGCCAACTCTACTTAACACAAGAGGCTTTGAAACTTAGTCTAACAAGATTTCAAAAGGAATCAAGTAAAATACCTATACGTGAAAATTAAACTCATTGTCTGAACTAAACAATGGCTTAGCCACAAATATAGAAGAAGGGGATCTGTAGAAGTTCAGATGAGAAAGTGGGGCTTGTGGCACATGCTGTCAGTTCTGTCAGTTCAGAGGCGGAAGCTGTAAGCTCACAGATCCTAGAGTGTACTGGTCTATGAGCCTGGCTTGAAGCAACAACAGAAAATGTGAAGATGAAAAAGAAAAGTCAAGAATTAGTCCCCAAGACCCAACATGTTGAAAAGTACAAAAGAGGAGCCCAAAAGTCCAGGGTGGAGCCATGGATAAAGGGGAGAGGACCAAGAATGAAGGCGAAGACAATATTCAAAGAGATGCTTGAAACACACCCCACGATTCCTATAAATATTTGACTTCAATAGTAAATTTGAAAAATTATTTGAGCTAGGCAGAATGGTGCATGCCTTTAATTCCAGCACTTGGGAGGCAGAATCAGGCAGATCTCTGTGAGTTCTTGGCCAGTTTGGTCTTCAGAAGGACTTCCAGGCTAGCCAGAGCTAGACTTTGTCTCAAAAAATATTTTTTTCATTCTTTTACATGTATGTATCCAGTTTTCCCAGCACCTTCTGTTGAAGATATTGTCTTTTCCACAATCTATGTTTTTTGCCTTTTTGTCAAATATCAGACATCTGTAGTTATACATATGTCATACATAAATTTGGGGCTTGTATTTTATTCCATTCGTCTAGATTTTTTGTTTGTTTTGTTTTATTTTGTGTTTGTGTTTTTTTGTTTGTTTTGCCAACACCATATTATTTTTATTACTATAACTCTACCATAGATGTTGAACTCTGGAATAATAATCCCTCTGATATTACCGTTTTTGCTCAAGATTGTTTTGGCTATACAGGATGTTTTTCTGATTTCAAATATGTATTTTTGCCTAGTTCTTTGAAGAAAGTTGTGGAATTTTGATTGATATTGAACTGAATCTGTAAATTGCATTTTGTACGATGGCCATTTCCCAAAATATATTCGACCAATTCATAAACAAAGGATTTTGTTTTCATTTTCTACTGTCTTTCTCAATCTCTTTCTTTAGAGATTTTAAGTTTTCATTGTAGAAATATCTCACCTCCTTGATTAAGTTTGTTCCAAGTTATTTTTTTGTCTTTGATGCTGTTGTAAATAGGAGTGTGTCCATGCTTCTATCTCTCAATGTGTTTGCTTTTTGTGATAGAAAGGCTACCAATTCTTATAAGTTGATTTTGTATTCTGCCACGTTGATGAAATTGTCAATTGTTTCCAGAAGGTTTTGGTGGAATTTTTTGGATCGATTTTGTATAATACCAAATGTCTATGGCTAATCATATGCAAATGGAGATAATTTGACCTTTTCTTTTCCTGTTTATATTTCATTAATTTCCCTTTCTTGTTTTATTGCTCCAGCAAGTGCTTCCAGCACTGTATTGCAGAGGTCTGGGGTTAGTGGACAGCTTTGTCTTATTCTAGATTTTAATGGGATTGCTTTAAGTTTTTCTCAGTTTGGGATATGTTGGCTTTGACTTTGTTGTCTGTAGAATTTATCATGCTGAGGTCTGTTCTATGTAGTCCTACCGTATCTAATACATTTGCCATGAAGTCACGTAGGATTTCGTCAGGGGATTTTTCTGCACTTGTTGAAATGATCATGTGGTTTTTGTCCATTTATTTGTTTTATTACATTTATTAGCATGTATATTGAACTAACCCCTGATTTCTTTGCCATAAAAAAAAAAAAAAAAAAAAAACCAAGCCAAAAACATAGTGGATGATCTTACTCTATGCTTGTATTAGGACTACTAATATTTTTTTAATTAATTAATTTATTTTTTTGATACTTTATTTACATTTCCAATGTTTCCCCTTTTCTAGGTCTCCTCTTTGGAAACCCCCTATCCCCTCCCCCTCCCACCTCTATGAGGGAATTCCACCTCCCACCCACCTGCCTACCCATTCCCATATTCCCACCTTGACATTCCCCTTTACTGGGGCCTCTAATGCCCTCAGGCTCAAGGGCCTCTCCTCTCCCTGATGGCCAACGAGGCCCTCCTCTGCCACATATGTGGTCCGAGCCATGGGTCCCTCCATATATATTCTTTGGTTGGTGGTCCAAACTCCAGGACGACCGGGTGTGTGTGTGTCAGGCCCATTGACACTGTTGCTCCCTCCATGGGGCTACAAACTCCCTCAGCTCCTTCAGACCTTTCTCCAGCTCCTCCATCTGGGACCTTACTCTCAGTCCAGCAGTTACTGTAAAGTGAAACTTGGGTATTCTGACCTTTTGGGCTAATATCCACTTATCAGTGAGTACATACCATGTTCCTGCTTTTGTGACTCAGTTACCTTGCTCAGGATGATATTTTCAAGTTCCATCCATTTGCCTATAAATTTCATTAAATCATTGTTTTTAATAGCTGAGCAGTACTCCATTGTGTAAATGTACCACATTTTCTGTATCCATTCCTCTGATGAGGGACATCTGGGTTGTTTCCAGCTTCTGGCTATTATAAATATGGCTTCTATGAACATAGTGGAGCATGTGTCTTTATTATATGTTGGAGCATCTTCTGGGTATATGACCAGGAGAGGTATAGCTGGGTCCTCAGGTAGTATTATGTCCATTTTTCTGAGGGTCTGCCAAACTGATTTCCAGAGTGGTTGTACCAGCTTGCAATCCCACCAACAATGGAGGAGTGTTCCTCTTTCTCCATATCCTCGCCAGCATCTGCTGTCACCTGAGTGTTTGATCTTAGCCATTCTGACTGGTGTGAGGTGGAATATTTTATTGAAAACTTTTGTATCCACATTCATCAGAGATATTTGTCTATAATTTTGTGGGTGTCTTGTTTGTTTTGCTTTGTTTTGGTATTTCATCTTTACTTGTTTGGGTATTAGGGTCATGTGGGCTGCATAGGAAGAGTTTGGGTGTGACTATTTTATTTATATTTTTCTGAAACGTTTGAGAAAGTTTGGTTATAGTACTTTTATGAAATTATGGTAGAATTCTGCTGTGAAACCATTGAGAACTGGATTTTTTTTTTCAGAAAGCTTTACATAACTTACTTCTTCCATCTCTTCTTTGTTATGAGTCTCTTTAAGGTGCTAGTCATTTCTTGGTTTAATTTTGGTAATTTGAATGAAGCAAAAATTCATCTGTGTCTTTTATAGTTTTCAACTTAGTGGAGTGAAATGATTTTAAAAGCATTCCCTTATAATGAATATCTTTGGTGTCTGTTGTGATGCTTCCCTGTTCATTTCTGATTATGTAAATTTTGGATCTCTCTGTTTCTTTCTTTGGGTTAGTTGGGCCAAGGGTCTTTAGATCTTGTTCACCATTTCAAAGACCCAGCTCTTAGATTCTTTGGCTCTCTGTAGTCCTTTCCTTGCTTTTATTTTATTAAGTTCTATTCTGGGTTTTATTATTTATTGCAATCATCTGGATTTGGACTTGTCTATTCTTGTGTTTTTCAATTTTTTTGAGTAGCATCATAAAGTCACTTATTTGTGCTCTTCGTTATCTTTTGCTTTCAGCATTTAGGGCTATAAACTTCCCCTTTAATGTATCTCAAAGTTTTGTTGTGTTGTGTTTTCCTTTCCATTTAGTTCCAGGAATGTCTTCATTTTTTTTTTCTTGATTTATTCTTTGATTTAGTCATAATTCAGTAAAAACATGTTTAATCTCTATAACTTTATATACTTACTGGGATTTTTGTTTGCTGCTAATTTTAAGTTTTATTGCTTGATGATCAGATAGAATACAGGGAATTATTTCTGTTTTCTGTATTTTCCAATGTTTGTTTTGTGTTTCAGCATCTGGTCTATTTTAGACAAGCTTCTGTGTGCTGCTGAGTAGAAAGTATATTCCTTGGCTGTTGGGTGGAATATTGTGTAGAGATATGTTATGTCCATTTGATATAGGTGTTATTTAAATCTGACTTTTCTCTATTTTTTTTCGGATGACAAATCTATTGGAGAAAGTGGGGACTGAAATCGTCGTTGTTGAGCTTGTGTTAATTTATGTCTTTAATTCCATTAGGATTCTCTTTATAAAATTAGGACACCAGAGTTTGGTGTATATATGGCTAGTGTTGTGATAGTTTTCTTGATTAATCAGTCTCTTGATAAAAGTAAAGATCCTTTCTTTGTGCCCTCTGATTAGTTTTAGTGTGAAGTCTATATTGTCAGGTATTAGGATGGCAGTGACTGCTTGCTTCTCCAGCCCACTTGCTCGGAACACTTCTTTCCATTCTTTTAGATTGTGTGTATCTTTAAAGTCAAGATAACTTTCTTGTAGACAACAATAGGCATCACGTGTTTGGGTACAGGACTCAGATGATTCAAAGTGTGTCTAAGCTGAAATCATCTATACTGCAGTATACTTCAATGGCACCAGAAAATACCATAGAATAAGCTACCAATGGAGGGCAGAAATTCATAGCACTACTCAGCCTCAATAACTATGAACCACATAATGACCGATATGTCAAGCTATATATCTATAAAGGTGCAATAAATGGCACCCACATGTTGGTGGTAACATGTCTCATTGGACTTAGGGCCTACTTAACTGGGGGAATATCGTGCTTGGTACTTGAAACCTAGCCAACTTCCTGGGACCTTGGTGCAGTCATGGACCTTAGGAAAGAATCTAGTACAATCACTTTGCTCGACCACCATAATTCCTTACTATGTTCTAAATCTTTATACTCACAGATTTTGCCTACCATTCTTCATAAAAGAGTTTTCTCTTTACAACAAATGGAGACCATCACAGACAACCATAACATGATGGTTATGATACAGAGATCAAAGGACCAAGGGGAAACTCAGCCCCAATAGACATATCTAGAGCACAGCTCTCCATCTTTGGCTAAGAGAGGCCTGAAAAGTTATAAGACTCAGAATACCAGGAAGTCTGCTGGGAAAGCATCTGTCCTAGGAGTGGCTGTATAAACAAGATGTGGGACAATCACAATATCGATGGACATGTTAATGTAGAAGGGGGAATTTTCCGGGAGTCATTGCTAGATGACTGTAGGCAACTATTCATGCTGGGATAGGCAGACTTAGCTCTCCCAATGAGGAGCCTCCTCATAGTTTATCCAATGCAAAGTGGTCAACCCTGAAACCATACGCACTCAAAGAAAAACTGACTAAACAGGTTGCATTTATATATTTGTGCATGTGTGTTTATGTGTGTGTGTAACAATAATAACTAAAGGAAAAGAAGCTATCAATTTGAGAGTCAGGGAACACAAGAAGAGTATGTAAGAGGGTGCCTGGAAGGGGCTGGATTGAAAAAGGGAAACGATATGTAACTCTATTTTAATTAAAATGTATTAAAATAAATAAAAAATTGATTTCTAACTTTACTATTTGATTTATAAATTTACCATTTGCATATTTTTTTTTTTCTGGAAACTATTGAGCATGTAAGAAAACAATCCTGTGACCTGGAAATTAAAAAAAAAATTATTTAATGGAAACAAGTGTTAAGAAATCCAGCAATTAAAAGATTCAGTAGCTATCAAAATTGTTCCAAAAGCTATCAAAATCTCTCTCTCTCTCTCTCTCTCTCTCTCTCTCTCTCTCTCTCTCTCTCTAAATTATTATGCATTGTTTGTAGCAAATAAACGGACTTAATTATAATCTTTTCATCTGGTAGATAAGGTACTTTGATCACTTCTCCTTCAGAGTCACCACACTTATTCTTTCCTGTGAAGCCTCTTTTCCCTTTTCTCTAATAGTTTCCTTTCTCCTTATTCCACAAGTGAAAGAAAACATGAAATACTGGTTTCTCTGAGTCTGCTGTATTTTTCTTAACATGATCACCATTAGCTTCAACTATTTTCCTAAAAAAAAGATAGGATTTTGTTCTTTTTCATGAGCCCCAAATAACCTATTGTGAATATATGCCGCATTTTCTAATTCCATTCACCCACTTACGGGTGATGGGCACCTGGGCTGATTCGCATGGCTGCTGGGAATAGTGTGTCTATTGAAATCTGACCTCGATTCTGTTGGGTGTGTACCCAGCAGTGGTACAGCTGCATCGTGTTGTGCTTCTAATTTGAGTGTAAGCAGAACAAAGAAAAATTCCACTTCTTGATGCTTTACAACAAAACCACCACAGAAGACTAATGAGGAAAAAAACCTTCAAGGTTGCCAGTGTCAGGCCCCTTTCAAGGGAACACGTTAGGGTGGTCGCTGACATCTTGACACAGGCAATGATCACCGTGGGTCATTGGAGTATCATTAACTGTTCAGAAGACAGCAACTGCTAAGTAATTCTATATACGGAAGAAAAAATCCTTAAAAATAAATGTGAAATGATTTCTATTTTTAAGAGGAATGAAAATAAGGTATGTTCCCCTAGCTTATTACCAGCCTTAGCAGAAATTCTTAGAGAAGTTGAGTCCAATTGGAAGGCCCGAATGAAGGAATTAAATGGTGAGGGAAAAATAGGTAAATAGCAATGAACGCCTAATAGACAAAATATAACATACTGTAGAGTCAAATCCCTGCTAGGATACTTAATAATATACACTGAAGGACTAAATTCACCAAAGCTACCTGCAGTCCTTACTGGTTTTTATGAGGGAAAACGTATATAGAGACATCAGAGCTGTCTGTTGTTATAAATATGCTTTTCATAGATTGCTCCAATGTGTGCCATACTTGACTATAAAGTAAAATAAAACTTCATTCAACCAACTGATTTCATACCCCATAAACTTGTGGGCTTCAGTTTTTGTCCACAGAAGCCTCAGTGCTCCTGGAAGATTTTCCTGGTCTCCATTTTCATGGTCTGCACTCTCTCCAGAACAAAAGCAGATCTCTCTACTCTCCTACTCTTCCCTTGGCTTTCTTCCTACCACCTGCTCTTCCCATCCAATTCCTCAACTTCCTACCACAGAAACTAAAATCTCCTCAGTGTCAGAATCCACTTTTCCTCTTTTTCTCCTATCCTAATGATAAAGCAGCACTTACTACAATCTAGCACAAACCATTCTATTTCTTCCAAGGGATTTTATTCTCTCTCCTCTTTCCCAGGCTCCTCCATATGCAATATCCATCTTTTTAGTGGACCTCTGGATTTAGTTGGCATTTAAACCCAGACATGTTTAAACACTCTTTGTTTTTTGGTTTTTTTTTTTTTTTAACACACATGCCTGAGTCCTGAAGTTATTTTTTTCTAATAATATCTATCCAATATATTTTTCATGGCTAAACCTCTTGAGGACATTTTCTCAAGTCTTCATCTTTACTTTCTGACTCCCTGATCAAGCTGCTTGAATTTCAAGTATTTTTATCTAGGTTTCTCTTAGATCAAAGACTGTTGAAAATTATTGATGTCCTAACTAGCACTTAGTTAGGTGGATATCCAGAAGTTACTTCCTTTTCTGAGATGTTCAACTTCTCTTTCCAGCTAGATAAATATTCTGTCTTATATATTTTCACCTGAGTGAATATCACAAGAACAGATGTAATACAGTATTTATTTTGATCTCCCTTGGTTTTGGCTTAGAATTCAGTACTCTTTTTGTTCAGCGTTGTCGGCACCTTTGCATTACTATAACAGAATACTTGCGATAATTAAATTATAAACCGGAAAGCTTTATTTGGCTCACAGTCAGAGGCTGGCTAACTCACTGCTTCAGCCTCAGGTGGGTATGCTGGATAGCAATGATATGCACACACGGCGGAGGCCATGCTACCTTCATAGCCAGGGAGTTGAAGTCAAAAATGGTAGGAGGCCAGAGACTGAGCATCCTCTCTCATCAAGTACCCCCAAACTCATAGCATATGACGGCCTGCGATGGCTAGTCTTCTTTGCCCATTTGACAACGGTTAAAGTCATCTAAGAGGTTGGTGAATGTTGTGTGATGTTTCTTGAGGAGACATAAGGAAATGTCTGCTCTTCCACATGGGGCACCAGAGCAGTCCAAAGTAGTAATCCCATCATATCCATCTTTGTGAACCAATGAGTTTATGAGGGTCTAAGTAACTGAAAGGTAGCTGCATCTCTGGAAATCTACCCCAGCTTGAGAGATGATTCACAAGAGCTAAGTTTGTGGAAACTTTCGCTCTACTTGCAGGCACCCTTCACCAGACAGCTTCTTTCCAGCAAATGCTTTTTGCTTTCTAGCCATATGAGTCTTATAACTTTCCTAAGCTTCCCGAATCTCATAAGCTGTCCTCCTCCCTCCATGGTGGAATGTTTTAATTTAGGGGAAACAGCTACATGACAGAGAGGCATGCCTGCGTGGGTCCACGAGGGCACTTCCAGGGAGGGCTTGCTGAGGAGAGAAGGCATGGCCTGGGTGTGAGAGCCACCCTCCCTGAGCTGAGCATCTGAAATGAAGAACTGAAAAGGAGAAAACATGGAGAGTGCTGCTGTCCCGTTTTCTTGGCGTCTGGAACCACAGTAATGGGAAACATTCGGCCCTGCCTCACCCTTCACCCTGAAACTGTGAGCCCAGATACGTCATTCCTCTATGAAATTGCTTTGGTCAGGCATTTTGGCAGCAGTGATAGAAAGCTAGCTAAAACAAGGGTCCTTTTTCTTAAAGGTCCACAGGCCCTTTCAACAACACGATTATGGGCCTTGATCTTTTAACATTGCCTTCTTTGGGAGACAAGACCCAGACTGTACAGTCGGCATTATGTCTAAGATTATTTTCACAATCACTCTGTTCTCTTGGTAAATGTGAAGGAGTTAGCTAAATCCAATTGAAATTCCCTTTAAATTACCTTTTCTTTTTTGAAGTAGGTTCAAGCTGGCCTCAAACTCACTATGTAGTTGATTCTGGCCTTGAATCCCTAATCTTCTTGCTTCTACCTCCTAAATTTTGGGATTAGAGGTGTGTACTACCACACTAGCTTTTAAGTTTCTTTATGACAGAAAGGTAGAACGGGAACTGTTTTAAAGAGGAAAGTTACCAGTGAGGAGAAAAAAGAGGGATAATAGGAATCGAATATTATTACAATATATATGCACATGCAAATGTACAGTGCCATTTGCATAATTATTATATATTACATTAACAGAGTTAAAAGTTCATTTCAAGCCTTACAATGTTTCTTGTTTATGTACTTTTTTATAGATTTATGAGAAAAGGAAAGAATAGTTATGAAACAGATAAAAACCAATCCATCCTGATTCAGAAGACACAAAGGAGGAAAAAGAATCTAATTTCACACTCTAACCTCAGTATCTGAGAAACTGCCCCAGGTGTCCACAGAGCACCTTTTGCTGGAGATTCTAATATGCTAAAGATGATTTCTCCAGGGAAGATATTACTCTGAAAAATCCATGTTAACAGCAAATTAAAACAAAGCTGAAGTACAGCATCAGCACTGTAGCTGAATGTAGTGGCTTAGTTCCATCATCAGGGCCAGAAGGAGGTCTGTCAGGGTGCCTGGTAGATGCAAGGCTGCTCAGGTGAATGCTAATCCGTTTTGTTACAAGACCATTTGTCTCTTGTCACTGTGGGATGGAGAGATTCTTTCTTTCTTTCTTTCTTTCTTTCTTTCTTTCTTTCTTTCTTTCTTTCTTTCTTTCTTTCTTAAGACCACTGTCTCTAAGCATTTATATACATTTAAAATACACAGGGCAAAAGGGGCTTGCAGGAAATTTTGCTGTTTGTGTGAATGGCACTGTAGCCTTCGTTTTGATCTGTTGGTAGGTGCGTTGTAGTGTTTCTTGGAATGTGTGCGGTGTTGCGGTGGGGAGGAAGGGCAGGGAATGGGAGCAGGTAGGCCCAAACTGAGAAGACATGTACCGAATGGTTTTGCAGATTTACTCTCTGCCTAAGCCATGTTGAGGACAATTAGCAACATTGATTGAATTGTTATAAATGGGATGGTATAAAATAGGATGGACTGTGGATGACAGCGACAACGTATTGGTAAATAAAGGCTTGGTGCCGGATTGCCACCTAAGAAGCTGTCTACTCTAAAAAGCAACATTGAATTAAATGGGGATTTCATTCTTTATGAGTACACCTAGAATAGGCAAACACAATATAAACTTTGGTTTCCATCCAAGTCTCCTGTTTAAATCTCACATAGACCAAGACAGGCAGAGAGAGCAGTTTCCCCACAAAGCCCAAAGCCAGCCCTTTGTGCCCGCCAGCTTCCACTGCGTGCATGGGTTGCCCTAGTGATGAATGTCCTGCTTTGTGTGGTCTCGGCGTTTTCTCTGGAGAGGCCATTTTAATGAGAAGGTGAACAGAGGGGGCTTCCTTTGAGACTGAAATAGCAGGAGGGTCACTTGTACCAATGCAGGCACAATGCCGCTGCTCCTTCTCACGGAGCTCTGACAGCCCGGGTCTGTGCCTCAGCCTCTCTCTCTCTCTGTTCCCTTCTCTCATTTTTTATCTTTTATTATTGGGTAGTGTTCGAAGCCCGCCTTGGCTAAGTACTGTTTTAGAATGGCCTGTGGATTCCCTTTAGAAGAGAAAAGTAACTAGCCTCCCCCTCAGGCCCTACCCCCCCCCCCCAAACCCAACCCTTGTCTCTGACATCATCGTCATTCCTGCAAAAAGGAGCGATGGTTCTCCCAGGCCACAGGAGCATCCCGCGCTGAAAGTCTTCCGGTCTCAGCTTTATCCACACGCCAGGAAGTATACTACCTTCAGTTTCAACACCTCTTCTCCGTCAGGATCCGTCATGCAGAGCAGGAGTGGGAGGAACATCTGTAATTGCTGTATTTTAGGACTCACTTGGGGATAGATTTGATTGAACACGCAGAGTAAACTTTTGAACATCCACACTAATGGAAGGAGTGGCAATTCAGACTACGGGTGTGTTTCCCTCTGACTTTGAAATGTGCTGTGTGATTTTTAAACGCAACAGCAGGTGGTTTTACTTAGAATGATAATAGTGAAATTACTGTTGGGTTGCCAGGGTTTGCCTCTGTAGGTAAAATGGCAGAGAACAATGGTCTGCCTCCTACTCCCGCTCTACAAATACACTTGGCAGATTCCTTGTGCTTTACTATATTTACTCTTTATCTTCCCCTTCTGTTTCCACAATGAAAATACAGAAACCAGAGAATAGGTAAGGCTTATTTAATAGGTAGCGAACTAAAGAACATACTGTCCTATACTTATATTTAAGTAAGAGCCTAAACCTCCACGCTAAGGTCACAGAATGATGTTTAATATTTGAACTGAATAGTGCCAGATTTCAGGATGCTGTGATGACTGTGTTGACGGCATGCAATGTCATTTGTTGTGTTTACGGTCATAGCCTCATGACATAGGACAGCGCTCCATTAGTTTTTAAAGAATATACGACCAAATGGATGAAAAATATCTTCCTCACTTTCAGTATGTGTGCATGCACGCACATGTGCATGCATCTGTGTAGGCAAATATGAAATAAATGTCTGCATCTTTCTTGATTGCTATATCTTTTATGGAGACAGAGACAAGAGCTCTTATTGAACTCAGAATAAATTGGTTTTGCAAGGCTGGCTGGCCAATGAGCTCTGGGGATTTCCCCCTCTTTACCTCCTGCAGCACTGTGTACGTGTGCATGTGTGTGTGTGCGCATGTGCATGCTGCCACACCCACCCAGATTTTATTAGGTAATGATAAATCCGAGTCCTTGTGCTTGAGTAGCAGACACTGTCTGAGCCACCTCCCCGGTCCTTTCCCTTTCCCTTTTATCTAACTGGTTCATTTACATATAAAATTATGTATGACCTTCCTTATAAATTGCAATTCCATATAAAGTCTCGATGGCAATACACCATGGTGGAAGGACTTTTCCACGAGCGATTTCACTCTGTTTCTGCCGCTCTGCCCTTTGCTGATTTGTCAGACAAAGTTTTCATCATCGTTACCTGAGGCAGCTTTTCTCTGGAGATAAGTGACAAACTGGGATGCTTGCTGTTTGCAGGCCGTTTCTATCGCCTCACCTAATCTGTCACAGGGTGGCTGTGTGTGATAAACCACTTCCTGCTCACACCAATAGGAATCTCACACCAGCCATGCCCCCCTCCAGCCATTTTTTTTTTCCGTAATAAATCTTTCATGTGTGCCCCATGAGTTGAGAAGAAACCAGGAAGGAAAGGCCCAGTTGGGATGCTTGCACTTTTCCTTTGTGACTTTCTCAGAGGAAGATGAGATGGTGTGATGCAAAAAAACCTTGTGGCTTCTAGTTCTATCTGAGGAAGCATGCCTTGTGCTGGCATGCAGATTTAGTTGCTTGGCTTTGTAGAAGAGCTGTGATGGAGCATAACCTTCCCATACTCCTTTCTCAAGTGGATATATCCTGAGGCCCTCGCAGCTCTCTTCCCTCAGCTTTTTTTTTTTTTTAATTAATTAATTAATTTATTTATTTTGATACTTTATTTACATTTCCAATGTTTCCCCCTTTCTAGGTCTCCTCTTTGGAGACCACCTATCCCTTCCCCCTCCCCCATCTATGAGGGAATTCCACCTCCCACCCACCCGCCCGCCCACTCCCATATTCCCACCTTGACATTCCCCTTTACTGGGGCCTCTCCTCCCCCTGATGGCCAACAAGGCCTTCCTCTGCCACATATGTGGTCCGAACCATGGGTCCCTCCATGTGTATTCTTTGGTTGGTGGTCCAGCCTCCAGAAAGACCGGGGAGTGGGGGGTCAGGCCAGTTGACACTGTTGCTCCCTCCATAGGGCTGCAGACTCCCTCAGCTCCTTCAGTCCCTTCTCCAACTCCTCCATCTGGGACCTCACTCTCAGTCCAGCAGTTACTGTAAAGTGAAACTTGGGTATTCCAAACGTTTCAGCTAATATCCACTTATCAGTGAGTACATACCATGTTCCTTCTTTTGTGACTGAGTTACCTTGCTCAGGATGATATTTTCAAGTTCCATCCATTTGCCTGCAAATTCAAACACTCATTGCAATAATGTCTATTTCAATGGCAGAGTCGACTTCTTAGGGGTCTGAAAGGGGTTCCCTTTTTTCCCAAATTTTTTATGACCCCAAACAGTTCCATCCACATCTACTGTGAGCAAGAATCAGGGCAGGCAGCTTCAGCCCTGTGTGATTTATAATCCTTACATGGATGTATTTGTCCTGTTGAGGAAACAGAGGCTCATGGAAGTAACAGCCAATGCTCAGCATTCCAAAGCTTCAGGAGTCCTGGGGAACTGAATCTCTCTTTACATTGTATCTTGTGGCCTCTCTGGTGTGTCAGAGTCCAAACAATTTAAAGCCATTTTATAGCTATGGCTCCCAAAAGAAATATTTCACCTGAAGACATTGGGGGGTCACTTCTCCCAGATCTCCCCCGAAACCCCAGAACACAGTGGCTTATTCAGTCAGCTGAGCATCTTCCCTCCTTACTTTTTAGATACTTGTGGGGCTCAGCTGGAGTGATTCAGAGATCTTATCCTTGCTACAACCTGTGGAGGTGGCTATTTGATTATGCCACAGCTCCCATTGCAGCATTTGCTAAGACCTGCCTATTTAGATATATTTCTTTGAGTCTTTGCATGCATCATACTATGTCACTGTGAGGTATCTAGAAGAGATTTTCCTTTGTTTATAGATATGTCTTACACACGTGATCCAGGAGGAAAGGAGGAATTCAATAAATTCAGGGCTGATTCACATCGAAGAAGTCCAAGAATTGTGCAGCTGTCTTGAAGTCAAGCTGTCACACTGCCAGGCTTCCAGTTCCTAGGAGACAAAGAGGTGGGGGTGGGGGAGGAAAAGTTGCCCGAATCCTTTTCAGGGATAGGTCTGTTTCCTGGCCTTTTCATGGCAGGAGAGAGCTGTCCTGATTCTATTGCCAGAGAATTAGAGCTTGAGGTGCAGCCTGTGGCTAATATGTCCCAGCTCAGCTCAATTCCACCCTCATTAGCTCCACTTCATAGCTGGCCAGAGGGAAAGATTAATTTAGTGACCGAGCTTAATAAATAGATGCTTCAGGTCCTACATTTCATGCACTGCAGTCAGAGGCAGGGAGTGCACTGAGGTGCCAGTTTCAAGATGTCAAGGACAAACAGCCGAGCTTGGGGAATGTCAGAGATATTTCTGCGGAGTTTTGTTCTCCACCTCCTTTTGTAATCACCTAAACTGCAGCTCTGACAAGCAAGAAACATCAGTATCCATTATCAGTGCAACCTAAAAAGCATACTTTTGAATTGGCTCACCTTTGTGAGGCACTGCTACATGTGTGATTCTCCAAACATGTTAATCTGCTAAGATACACTGTCCTTGAAATGGTGACTTTGTCACTGTATGGTACCTAGTATAGAAATCTTTATTCTCTCCCTTCCAAAAGGTCTTGGCAGAAGTGTGTCCTTTGGAAGATGCTTGGTTTCAGGTGATTGTCTCTAGAGAAAATTAAGTTTGAGGGATAAGACAGTAAATAACAACATGTTCCATAGGGACTGAAGCAATGCAAGGAAATTCTGAGGTAGGTCCATGATAGCAGCATTACAGTGTATGTGTGTGCACACGTGTGTGTGAGTGTGTGTGTGTGCACATGCACATGTGCGTGCGTGTCCCTGTGCATGTGTGCATGTGTGTGTGTTTGCATGAGAGTGGGTGCATGTGGGTACAGATGTGTGTGTGCACACACGTGCGTGTGTGCACATGCATATGTGTGTGCCTGTGCATGTGTGTGTGTGCATGTGAGTGGGTGCATGTGGGTGTGGATGTGTGTGGGTGTGGATGTGTGTGTGCAAGTGTGGGTGTGTCTGTGCATATGTGTGGGTGCATGTGTGCATGTGTGTGTATGTTTGTGTGTGCATACAGGTGTGTGTGCATGCGTGCACACATGCAAGAATGTCTGCCTGCCCATGTATATGAACAATTGTAATGTATAATTAATACAATTACAATGCAGAGCTAAAATTAAACTCCTGTGTGAACAGATACTGGCGTGCCAGATCAGCAGAGAAATATTAACCCCAGACTGCTTGTTTTCAGCTACTTAAGCACACACTGCTTTTCAAGGCTCTGTATGTGTGTGTGTGTGTGTGTGTGTGTGTGTGTGTGTGTGTGTGTACCTGTGATAGAATGTGTTTTGTTGATGTTGTTACCATGTCACCATTTCAGCCTTGAGGAATTAGGATTTTTTGTAGTTCATACACTATCTATTGTTCCCTAGTGTTAAAGAAACCTTTATTTCATTGAATCTTGTCCTCAGCCCCCTAATTTCTTCAGGATTCTAGTTAATTAGTCCCTCTCAATTGGGGCCACTCACAAAGCAGGCAACAGCATGGCAAAGGCACAGCTCTTGCCTGCCTGTGCAGCCCCTTCCCTCCGTCGGCGGTGAACTCGGATGGAGAAGCACACAGCCCTCATCTTTGCTCACAGTCCATTACTGCTTGCTTTGACCTTGACCAGAGGCAACCATTGGACCTCATTGTTTCCTTGGTTATGAATGGAGGTTTGGCAATGGGAGCAGGTGTCTTGTAAACAATCACTGAAGAGACAAAGCTTATTTTACTGTACCCAGCTCAAGCAATTACTTCAGTGTTTGTGTTGTGCTAAAAATACACTTTTCAATCTTTTTTCTTCTCTTTCTTACCTTTCTCTCTCCCTCTCCCTCCCTCTCTGCCTCCCTCCCTCCTGTTTTCTTCTTTCTTTCTTTCTTTCTTTTTTTCTTTCTTTCTGACAACTTTTCAATACATCATCCTTACTAGGCTCCACCTCCCAATCTCTTGCTTCAGCCTTTGGAGTGGTGCAGTTACAGAGATATTTGCCCAGATCGGTCATAAATGTTCAACCTTGTAGAAGACAGAGAAAAATATTGCTTCCCCCTTTCTTTTTGTAGTGGATTAAAGGTCACTGATAAGAAGGAGTTAGGCAGACAACTGGGAAGCCATGGTGCCTTACATTGGCTTTGCTGTCTACACATCACCGACTGCTGGGCTTGTTTCCTTTGGGTGCTCACGCATCCCTACGATCTGTTTGTATATTTCACATCCTATGCTGCTGTCTGCCTCTGAACACTGATTTTACTTTGCACTGGAGTTAATACCCTCTATCTCTTCATTTGTAAGGAAGTTTCTAGAACCTTCATGCATATTTGAACAAAATGTGCTATATACTAACCACAACATCTTATAGTTTTCCCTACATTCCAGTACAGGTGAGGAGAAGAAGAAGAGAGAGGGGAAGATATAATAATATAAGAGAAAAAGAGGGAAATAATTATAGTTTCCTGTAATCAAATCTTCTGTATCCGCAACAACATGTATTAACAGAGGATCCAAAACAGACCTCCCCGCCCCAGAGATTGTATCCTGGAATCAATCAGAATGTATGTTTTATCATTGGACAGTTTATTTGACAAAATCAGTTTTCATACCACATATGTTTATATTGAATTGTTAACTTTGATAATAGAGTTATTTTTAATATTTTCATTAAAACGACTTCTGGAAAAGTTTCAAGAACTTCATGAAAATGGAAAATAACAAACTAAAATAATATTACAAAATATATCATTAACATATAGATAATTGTATGGTTAGCCATATTTATGGATGGTCATTTTTATCATGCTAGTTTACTGTTATGGTTAGCTAAACATGTTTACATTTATTACATAGTGTTATTTCAATATTGAGACACTTAAATAATACTCGATTGTAGACCCAGGGTGTCTGTAGGAACAGGGAAGAAATCTGGTTGGATAAAGGCCCCAGAGCTGAATTTGAAGCTGTCTTTGCCAAACCTCTCCACTCTTTGGACCCAGGTTGCATGTTTCTTCAGGGTCATGCCAAGGGAAATGTACAGCTTGGCTTGATGTTGTATTTTCATTGTGATTGTAATATATTGCTTGACTGGTATTCTTTGATCAGGTTGATGGAGACAGGGGTAGAGCTCCAACTGAGTCTGGTTTTGTCACCACTAAAGATAAATTTATATGCATATGATAAATTTAGCGGTTTTGTCGGAAGATGAATTTGTTCAAAATACAGAGCTTGGATTAGACATGTGAAGATTTCAAATGTTGCCACTAGTTCCTAGACTTGGAATGATTTGCTTTTTTGCAGAAATCAGGTGTTTGAGAAACAGCTGAGAATTGCAAATGTACTCCCAGAGTTAAACACACATGTTGCTACTTGTTTCCTAAGACAGTATGTGTGCTCATGATGCTTGCTCTCTTTAAGCTTGATGCTTGAATAGTCTAATAGTTCTTGACCTCTGTGTTAAAGATATGATGAATTTATAGTTCATATTTCAAACTTTTGTAATGTACAGTTATTTCAGAGGACAATGATAGCATAAAAAAGGGGCGCGTCTGAAGGAAGGTCGACTTTCTACTTGACTTGACTTTGAGCCATTCTCTCCTGCAAACTTTCCACTGTACACACGATGTCTAAAACCTTAGTATGCCTAATGTCTTTGTATAAAATTACTAAAGTTGAAATGCATCCTGAGAGAAGTTGTAATATATGTAATAAATCTGCACACTCGGATTTATAGGATTTGTGGCTAAATATATCCTGAGAACTACATTCATATTTATTTTTTTAGATCAAGCAACTAAGGTATATATGGGGATGAATGAGAGAACAGAGAGTAATCATGTGGTTCTTAATTTTATTCATTTTGTGAATCAATAGGATTAATGCAACAATTAGTACTCTGTGAAAGTATAAGGTCTAAGCATCAAGATTAAAGTTAAAAACCACATAAGTATAATGCACTTTTGACACTAATATCCATTGGAATTGTACAGTGACACTGCTTTTGCTTCCTCCAAGAGCCTAGAGTTTAGAAAAGAGCCCTGTGGAGACAGTTATACATGGACATCAAGACTTAGACTATGTTAAAATACCTTAATGGATCTCCCCAACAACATAACCCAGTGAAAATGGCCATCTTACCAAAAGCAATATACAGATTCAATGCAATTCCTATTAAAATTCCAACACGATTTTTTTTTTTTTTACAGACATTTAAAGAGCAATTCTCAACTTCGTATGGAAAAACAAAAAGCCCAGGATAGCAAAACAATTCTGAACAATAAAAGAACTTCTGGAGGAATCACTATCCCTGACCTCAAGCAATAGTGTTAAAAAAATAAAAAACTCATAGTATTGGCACAGAGACAGGCAGGTAGATCAATGGAATAGAATCAAAGACCCAGGAATAAATGCACACACCTATGGATACTTGATCTTTGACAAAGAAGCCAAAACCATACAGTGGAATAAAAGAAAGCATCTTTAACAAATGGTGCTTGTTTAACTAGTGGTCTGCATGTATCACAGGAGTTTTTCACAAAGTGAAACATCCTGCCTTCAAATTATCACCAATATCAGTTTGGATAGCAGATATCAAAAGGCTATAAGAAATTCTCTACTAAAGCAAACACAGTTCTCCATTGCACAATGATGGCCATAGACTGAGAAATGTGTTTTCTGATAACTGTCTATTGGCTGGTATCATAGAACACTTACAGGGACCTAGATATGCATATGCCAACCATTTGGCATATCCGTGGTGAGATGAGATAGGTGAGGTGAACTGAGGAGTAGAGTGTGAGCGTGGTTTCCAGTAAAATTTCATTTTAAAAGTCATTTTTATAAAGAGCTAGGAGTAGGAACCGAAATACCAATAGGGATGGGGACGATCTGAGCTTGCTTCGCAACTTCAAGGCTCTGGGTTCTATTCTTACACCCTCACATTTTAAAAAAATAACACTAATTAAAAATATAAGGTATAGTATAGTCAATGCATAAACTGTTGTGTCAGGAAATGTTTGTGAACCCCAAAAGACCACCAAGGAGCCGATTCCGATGCAATTGCATTAGGGGCTCTTTATTCAGACTTGAGCTTGGGTCCCACCACTGTTTCTGACGCAGGAGAACAGGAGGGCAGCCCTAAGTTTAATTTCAGTCAAGCATTTATAGAGACAAGAAGTGGGTATCTAGACTGATACACTTCTGACTGGGGACCATTATGGCCTTTAATATAATTGGCTGGTGCTGGGAACCAAACCATAACCTTCTTTGTTTTTCCTTATTGGTTGATGATAGGAAGTAAAGTGTCAGGGGCAGGCTTGTAACCTGGGGGTGCAGATTTGTTGGGGAATAACCTGGAAACTTGTACTAGCCTCAGATCTTGTTGGGGGGGTGGGTGGTTAACCTGGAAACTGGTGCTAGGTTCTGGCCTGCTAGTTAACTCGAGTTTAACCTTAGGTCAGGTTCTCTAAGATGGAGTCTGAACTCAAAAGATCTGGTCTCTCAAAACCAGTATTGTGTTCATTCATTTTCATTCCCACGTATTATGTGTTTTCTCTACTGGTATGTATTTCATTTTTATGTGATAGAGGGCAGGAGAGCATAGGAGGTGTGTTTTCAGGAACATGGCCACAGACAGGTGTACTACATTAAAAGGTCTTCTACATCACTAGGCAACAGAAATTTTTCAGCACCATTATAATCACGTGGGATTACTTACTGATGTCTATGTGCCTAATTATTGGCAGAAATAGACACAGATTTTTGTTTTGTTCTATTTTTAATGTGTCTCTGCCTGTGTTGCCCAGACTTAAGCAATTTTACCATTGCATCTACTCAACGTTATCCAGGACTTCAGATAAATGTGACTGCGCCCAGTTTATATATATAAAACTTTGAAGACAAAATTTATTGTGTGGTCCTGAAAACAAGATTTATTTATTTTTGTTGTTGTTCCAGATTGTTAAGCATTTCAAAGTTTGATAATGAAGGTCACCTAGCATGTCTCATTTTCCCTTGGGTGCTGGGAAATTGTCAAGCTTCAGAGTTTTGCTCGATTATCAGATGCCCTCATAACCTGGGTGTTTCTATTATGTGTCTTTTTGTGCTTTTACCCCTGATTAAATCATATTTAAGGCTCCTACATCACAGCCAATTCAAGCTCCCTTTGAATGTAGGAGGGCTGCAAAGTAAACATAATTATTTGGTTAGATGTTTGGCTGAGATGTTTTTATCATAGCTATAGCTGAATCAGTACTGGGAAACAGTATGAGATTTCAAATATCAATTAATATTAACATATCTCTCTTGTTTAAAGTGATACTTCACATTGTGATTAGCCATTTCCCCGGAGTCTTATGACTTGAATAAATTTTATTACTGTCTCGGTTTAAGGTATTCTACTACTGGGGAAGGGCAGAGGATTTATGGTCTGAACCAGGAGAGATTCCTTCCATGATGAGATCAGTGCCTTCCTTAGCTTTGCTGCAGGCTGGGGCACAGGGGGTCCTTCAGCACTGCCATTATTTCTGGGTGAAAGGGTGAATAGGTAGTCTCATAAAAGGTCCCAAATAGAAAGGAGAAATGCATGCAGGTTTGGTTTGCAGTAGGATCTAGTGAGAGGGCTTAGTATGAACCTTAGTATGCATTGGTTACAGAAGCTACCTGAAATCACAGTAGACTAGGAAACAGAATACTTGTAGTATGTGCTTGTAAAATAATGAAAAATTAAATATATGTATATGTATATATAAGATGTGTGTATGTGTATAAAATGACTACTATCGATGCCCTAGGGCAGAGCTCCAAAAGCCCGTGTAATTTCCCAGCCAATAATGGTGCTGGGAAAAAAACCCCTTCTGCTTGTATATTTTAATATCTGGGTAATAGCATCTTTTATCAAATGAGGTGCCTCTTGGTGGGCTTCTAGATGGCGAGCTGTTACCAGAAAAACAAGCCATGATTATAATTCTGGAGTTTTTGCCTCACTCCTGTTTGTCAGAGAGGGGTGAAGGGCTTGTGGAACTAATACTTGTTCATGTCTATTTACTGAAGCCTCCATAAAAATCCCCGAACCACGTGATTCAGAGTACCCAAGTTGAAAAGCACATGCATATACCGAGAGACCAAGGAACCCTAAGTAGAACAGTCTTTAATCCTGTTATATCTCTGGGTTCGTGATCATTTCCTTAGCTCGTCAATCAATAAACAGAAGTGAAGTGTCTCTTTGAGTTTGGTGACAAGAGTCTACAGATTTTAAACAACACAGCAGGAGCTTCTGAGAATCACCAGTTTATAGTCGGTTAATTAGAAGTGTAGGCTACATCCAAGAGAGTAGAGTCTGGGCTAGGACCAATCTTGTCATACTGACGCCCTACCCTGGTGTCATTTGCTATGACCACCAGGTAGATAATGTCAGGACTTATAGGACATCCTATTGGTGTCCACTGGCCAAATGCTTGGCTGATATCTTGTGACGTGGTACCAAATGTATGATGTCTAGTGGTTTGGAACTAGAGGCATGAAAGGATTTTTGTTGGTTGGTTGGTTTTTTTACCTGCTATACTGCTATACTATGTTTATACTGTTACAGTGCTATGATACTTAGTTCATTTCTCATTCCTTTTGTGCATTTGTTTGCAGTCACCAAGCTATTCACTCATGTATTTATTTAGTGCTCATTCTAGTCCAGATGACGTGTGAAGGTCAAGAGATACAATGGGGAAGCAAGGAATGATTATTATTTTTAGATAACTTTTTATAAACAAATTTATGAAAATTACTCCATAAAAGATCCCCCAAACAAAAACCCAACAGATGAACAGACAGAATACAGGGGTAGTGTCATGGCAGAGACATACAATTCCTCTTTCTAGGAGTAAAGGGTAAGAGATCAGAAAGCAAGTCAAGGTGGCTAAATAGACTTTAGTATCTAGAAGTTTTACAGATTAAAGTCACCCATCACCGACAGGCTCAGAGGATAAACACACTTGTCACCAAACTTAATGACCAGAGTTCAATGGCCTGAACTCAGTAGAAGGAGAGAACCAACTCTCATGAACTATGCTATGCTTGAGGTTGCACAAGTATATACATGTGCGCGCGCGCGCGCGCGCACACACACACACACACACACACACACACACATACACACACTAAACTGCTAACTAACTGTAAAAAGGCTTAAGTTGACTGACCATCAATTTCTATCAGATTCTCATTTAATGCTAAAATCAGTTTTTTCTGTCATAGTTTGAAAACTTGACTGGGAAGCTAAATGTTGGTTAGGATTATATTTCCATTCATCTTTTCTCAACTGACCATCCCTCTTTTTTTTTTTTTTTTCAAGAATCCAAACATACGGTAAATAAAATAGCACGAGTATCGGTGTTTTGAACTTTTATGAAACTTTGAAATAAGCAAATGCCCATAGAGAAAACCCTTCATCGAGGGGGGTGGAATTAAGGGTTGTAAACCGGCCACTGTAAACAAGAAGTTTCCTGCTGTGTGCATGCATTTTCTAGGTTTCCTGGGTTGGCTTTTGAACAAGAAACAATTTTTGGCTGCTGATGTCATGTTCCCGAATGCCCAGGTGTGTTCTCCCACTGTGCTGCCTCAGAGAGAGACTGTTTAGCACTGCTTGCTGCATAGCAGTTTACACTTGCAAATGAGGTGGCTCTTTTTTGCCTACTGTGGGAAATTTCTCCCAAATGGTCCTTGGCTGGCATCTTGCCCCAACTAAAATTGATGTAGTACATAGGCTGCTGAATCTGGGCATGGGGCCAGCATGCGGGAGTATAATTCTCATGTAGCAGAGAAAGATGGATAGGCGGGACCTGCATGACATTATCTCTACAGTCACTGGCAGTCTCTAAAGTGGAAAAAAATCGCTCTAAAAAAATGGATATTAGTACTAGTGATCTTCCCCTCAGCCTCCATATGGAGAGAAGATTCATTGAGCATTTGTGCAGAAATTCATTCATTTGTTCAATCAATCTGTTAAAACATACTTAAATCCCTATGACATAGTAGGGTGCTAGTTAGTCTTTAGGTCAATTTGACTGGATGTAGAGCCAACTGAGAGAAGGGAACCTCAGTTGAGAAGATGCCTCACTGAGATCAGTTGTAAGCAAGCCTGTAGGGCATTTTCTTAATTCCTTATTGCTGTGAGAGGGCCCGGGGCTGTTGCGGATGGTTGTAGCCCTTGTCTGGTAGTCTTGGGTGCTATAATAAAACAGGTTGAGTAAGCTGTAAGGAGCACCCCACCATGACCTCTGCATCAGCCTCTACCTTCAGGTTGCTGCCCTGACTTCATTAGGGGATGAATTGGGATACAGAAGTGTATTCAAAAGAAAGCTTTTCCTCCCCAAGCCGCTTTTGCTTATGATGTTTCCTCACGGCAGTAGAAATCCTAAGGCAAATAGACACTGTTGCCATTTTGGTATATACGGTAATATAGGTGTAGAAGGTTCCTGCTGTCATGCAACCTATATTCTGAAGGGGTGTTGGGGACAGACAAATCAAACTGAGCAAGGTAAGAAATGGATGAGCGAGACTTCCCTCAGCCTGGAAAAAGTGGCCCAAGAGCCCCTGTTGCCAACAGGGAGATCAGCCCCACTCCTCCAGAGAGGTGCAGTGTTTACACAGGCTGAAACAAACTGCAGGTGCTGATTCTCTCATGAGGAAAGCAGGTGAACAGACCCAAGCAGTTTCCAGGAGGATGAGCTCTCTTCCTGCACTCTGTCATCAGCTGCCCCAAGGGTCTAGTCTCACAACACTTGCAGTAACCTTACCCCTTAGAGAGGCTGCGTGAGCAAGAGGTACGTGATTTTCCATTCTATATATATACCTCCTATTAACTTCAGACTGGGAAGAAGTTTTCTCTCATTGTGTGGCTGAGCAGTAAGCAAATTGCACATATTGTTAATTAAAAATATTGCTGCTATCTCCAAGTTTCCTTGCATATATATATGTGTGTATATATATATATATATGCAAGAATGATAATTAAAGAACTCATGAACTTGAAAGGGAGTAAAGAGGGCCTGGAAAGAATTCGAAGGGACGAGCATGGGATAAAAATGACATAAACACAGCACTCACGTATGAAGATCCTGGCAGGAAATAAATCAAAAGCTGTTACAATGTTGACTGGGTCTGCTCATGTTCAAAATTAGTGTTTTGAGGTCAGGTCAGGTTTATTTGTGTATAAGTTGGGCATCCCTAAGAAGCACAAGTAAAAACAAAATATGAAAGACAGTTTTTGAAAGAAATGAGAGAAAAAGAGGGGGGGCAAAAATAGTCCATAAAGATGGTGGGCTGGATAGCTGTCAGTTTGACAAAGGCTTAGGTCATTTGGGAATAGAGAACTTCGGTTAAGAAAATGCCCCCATCAGATGGACCTGTAGGCAATCCTGTGAGGCATTTTATTGGCTAATGATGTGAGAGGGTCCAGCCCACTACAAGCAATGCTGCCTCTGGGTTGGACAAGAAAGCAGTCCGGGCAAACCATTCAGAACACATAAGCAACCTTCCTCTACGGTGTCTGCTTCCGTTCACTTCTGATCACGATGTGGAAGTATAAGCCAAATAGGTCTTTCCTCTTCAAAATCATTTTGATGATGGCGTTTTATCACAGTAGTGGCAAACAAACTAGGACAGAAGGTCTGAGGGCCACTTCGGGCCGCCATACAGGATTGACTTTGGGGAAAGAAGAGATAAAAAGAATGTTGGAGAGCAAGAGACAGCCGCAGTGCAGGTGGGATGGTCTGAGGTTGTAGTGTGGGTGAGTGGAATTACTTAGCAAGAGCTACGCAGTATAAGCGTTTCATATTGATCCTTGTGCCTCTGAGACTGGGTATCAGGATGAGTAAAGCCGGGGCTCAAAACCTCAGTAGCTGGGATTGTTACTTACTCTTCTCAATTGATTCGCTTGAAGGGAATTCTGAGTGGGACTCCTTTATGGCCATTATAACCTTGGAAAAACATTGTCAGAGCTTGTAAAAAATGGTCCTTGGACTGCAGAGATTGTTCAGTGGTTAAAAGCAGAGGCCACTCTACTCGAGGATCCAGATTTGATTCCTGGGACTCACAGAGGGATCCTACTTACAGCCTCCATGGGCACCAGCCACACACATGGTACATACATACACGTGCAAGCAAAACACCTACAAGCAGAAAAACCTCGATCTTGCTTTTTCTTCAGGTTTATTTGACCGGCTATGTGATCTGTCCACTGAATTTTTAGATACAAGTATTCAGACTCTCATTTTTTAGCAGAAATACTTGTTACTTTGAAATCCCTTGCTATTCTTTTTTTCAGAGTTATGATTTCTATGCAAACCACTTTAATTTTGCTTTTCTTTTCTCCTCCTTTTCTTGTTATCTTTTCTGCTTCTCGTTCATTCTAGATTGTTCCTGAACATGTGTTGTGTGCCCTTGTTATTTATTTATTTATCTATTTATTTACTTATTTATTTATCTTTGTGCAATTCAGACCGATTTGCTGCTGTCTCATTCTCTAGTAATACCCAGGGTTAAGGATATATCTTAATTCTAAGCTGGGGAGTTTCTATGCCATCCTGTGGGACCGAAAGTGTATGTGTGCTGCAGTATTGGGCACATGAGATGCTCATTTTTCCTGTTGAGGGAAGAGTAGAGTTCCCTATTTTTGTGACAGATGGCGTGAGGGTTCCCGACCTTTCCTATACAAGGATGCAGCTGTTTTCGAGTCCCAGGTTTACATAACATCTCAAGACAATTTTCTGCTTCGTTTTCTTTTCTCCAATCTCAGTCTTAATTGATGTTTTAAATGTCAGGACCAACCCCTTTTCTAATCTACCCCGTGTCACAGTGGTTATTTTGATTTTATATTTTGTTTTTGTTCTCATTGCATTTATGGAACTTTGCCCTAGTTTTCAAATTTTCTCTTTCTTTTTTTTATGGATAATTTCTTTGTTTAACTTTTAAAATTTAATTTAATTATTTTTTATGTATTCACTTTATATCCCACTCACTGCCCTCCTCTTGGTCACTCCCTCCCACAGTACTTCCTCCATCCCTCTCATCTTCTCCTCTGAGTGAGTGGGGTCCCCCTAGGTATCCTCCCACCCTGGCACTTGCAAGTCTCCACAAAGCTAGGTGCTTCCTCTCCCACTGAGACCAGACAAGGCAGCCCAGATAGCAGAACATATCCCAAGTACAGGCAACAGCTTTTGGGATAGCTCCTGTTCCAGTTTTTGGACCCCCATGAAGACCAAGCTGCACATCTGCTACATATAAGTGGGGAGGCCTAGGTCCAGCCTGTGTATGTTCTTTGGTTGGTGGTTCAGACTCTGAGAGGCCCAAGGGTCCAGGTTAGTTGACTCTGTTGGTTCCTGTGGAGTTCTTATCCCCTTTGGAGCCCACACTCCTTCCTCCTAGTCTTCCATAGGAGTCCTCAACCTCCTTTTAATAGGGTTTTTTTTTACTTACAGTATCAGGGTAATTTTTGTTTTGTTTTGTTTTTACTTTTGCTTTTGTTTTGCTATCGGTTCCTTTCTGTTGCTATCAGAGATGCCACCTTATTAGCCTGTTAACCTGTTGTGTGTTGTTAAGTTTTATTTATTATATTTTTCCAGGTTGAGCTCTTCAGAATCTCATACTAAGGTGGAATTTGTTAAGGATCCATGGGTCAGCATCAGATTGAACAGTGGGATTGATAAACGTACAGCTACTTTGTTGAGAAGCTCTGGATTAAAAAAACTGCAGTGGAGTTGTGAGGTTGTCAACTTGACTACATCTGGAATTAACTAAAACCCAAGAGGCTGGGTACACCCGTAGGGAAGTTTTCTTAATTAAATCATTTAAAGAGGGAAGACACAGCTTCTATCCAGATCTTTGGAGGTGTGAAGATCTATCTTTAATCTGGACCATACCTTCTGCTGATAGCCTATACAAAGGACACAGAAGGAGGAAGTTCTTCCTCTTAGCTTGCTTGCAGATCCATTCCTTCACTGACATTAAAGCCTACTTCTTCAGGATTCCAGTGTCTAGTGAAGACCAGCTGAGAATCTGGCCTCTTGAACTGAGCAACTATCAGATACTTGGACTTTCTGTTGGTAGGCAGCCATTGTTGGACCATCTAGACCACAGTCTGTTATAGAACCAACTCCTGAGTCTATCAGCAGAGGAATGGGCAAGGAAAATACGGCACATATTCAGAATGAAAATTTTCACCTGTGAAGAGGAATGAAAATTGGGTTGTTTGAAAAAAATTAATGTAACTGGACATAATTACATTAAGAAAATTGAGCTAGACTCAGGCAGACACAGACACCCACAGCCAATCAGTGGATAGAGCTTGGGGACGCTTATGGAAGAATAAGAGGAGGGATTGTGGGCCCTGAGGGGGATAGGAGCTCTTCAGGAAGACCAACAGAGTCAACTAACCTGAACCCTTGGGCTCTCAGAGTCTGAACCACCAACCAAAGAACATACATGAGCTGGACCTAGGCCTCCCCACACCTTTGTAGCAGTTGTGGTCTTCATGCGGATCCCGAACAACCGGAACTGGGGACTACCCCAGAAGCTACTGCCTGTAGGTGGGATATGTTCTTCTACCTGAGCTGCCTTGTGTCTGGCCTCCATGTGAAAGGAAGTGCCTAGCGTCACAGAGACTTGGGGTGATAGGGTGAGGGGATACCCAGGGGGCTCCACCCACTCAGAGGAGGAGAGGGGAAGAGATAAGGGGGAGAGGATTGTGGGAGGGGGTGACCAGGAGAGAGGCAGTGAACAGAATGTAAAGTGAATAAGTGAAAA
Organism: Uromys caudimaculatus; assembly: GCA_028551405.1. Taxonomy (NCBI): domain Eukaryota; kingdom Metazoa; phylum Chordata; class Mammalia; order Rodentia; family Muridae; genus Uromys; species Uromys caudimaculatus. The sequence continues at coordinate 85,948,007 of CM052709.1, read as the reverse complement.
TTAAATTTAAAAAAGGAAGAAAGTTGAGCGAGTCTTAGAAAGACAAATACCATTTGTGATTTCTGGATTTTATGTAGATTTATAGAATATAGATCTATAGAATTGTGTGTGTATATATGACGGAGAATGGGAGTGAAGCCATTTAGGGGACAAGGGGACGAATGGGAGCAGTCAAAGGCAGAGAGGGGGAGTGCAGAGGAGTATGTGTTGACTATATAGTGTATATTTGTATGAAACTATCCATATGTAACACAGAACCATGTGCAATGAATTTTCAATGAAAATTAAAAGTCAAACCAACCAACCAACCAACCAACCAACCAACCAACCAACCAAAGAAACAAACAAGAAAACCCCAGTTTGGATTCATTCAGTATGAGCTGGTGACTGGACATTTCTTTTGGAAGCACATTAGCAGAAAACCATTATACTGTCTTTGCAATACAGTAACATACATGCATATACTGAAGGAGGTTTAGTATTTTCATTTTTATTGTATAAGTAGTAGAAAAAAAGATGAGTTTTTTCCCAAGGTCTTAAGGTAATTCAAGTATTGACCCAACTGTTGATTTCTAGCAACTGTCAGTTTCTACTTTAATGAATTCTTGACAAAACAGCCCCAAAATGTACACACACACACACACACACACACACACACACACACACACACACACACGCGTTTCTAGCTTTGGATTCTGCAGGTTTTTTGGCGTGAGGTGCTTGCATAACTGGTACTTCTTCCTTTTATCATCTATGGATCTTAACCTTCAAGGATGGAGAGAAATACGTTGAAGTAGAATACACAGAGCAAAAAGAAACCTGTGCAGGTTGTGGAGTGGGCTTGGCAGACTGTGTGAGTGCACAGAGAGGTGCACTTCGCTCTAGTTTGCTCGTCCATTCACCTTCATTCTCTTCTGATTTCATCTCACTAGCGAGTGCGACTTTTATCCTACCAGCAACCACACGCGGGAGTCCTTTCCACCAAGGAGTACAGGAACAGATTTATGGTTCCTATAATGATGCCACACAGAATTTTTTTTTTTAATTTTTATTTTTGATACTTTATTTACATTTCCGATGTTTCCCCTTTTCTGGGTCTCCTCTTTGGAAACCCCGTATCCCCTCCCCCTCCCCGCCTCTGTGAGGGAATTCC
>CM052709.1:85882451-85946354 GCA_028551405.1 Uromys caudimaculatus | reverse complement strand
GGAGAAAGAGGAACACTCCTCCATTGCTGTTGGGATTGCAAGCTGGTACAACCACTCTGGAAATCAGTCTGGCGGTACCTCAGAAAATTGGAAATAGTTCTACCTGAGGACCCAGCTATAGCACTCCTGGGCATATACCCAGAAGATGCTCCAACATATAACAAGGACACATGCTCCACTATGCTCATAGCAGCCTTATTTATAATAGCCAGAAGCTGGAAACAACACAGATGTCCCTCAACAGAAGAATGGATACAGGAAATGTGGTACATATACACAATGGAGTACTACACAGCGATTAAAACATGACTTCATGAAATTCGCAGGCAAATGAGTGGAACTAAAATATCATCCTGAGTAAGGTAATCCAGACACAAAAGAACATACATGGAATGTACTCACTAATAAGTGGATATTAGCCCAAAAATTCACAATGCCTATAATACAATCCATAGTCCATATGGAGCATAGATGGAAGGAAGACCAGGCTGTGGATGCTTCAGTTTTGCACTGAGGGGGAAACAGGTTGATCGTGGGAGGTGGAAGGAGAGGGGGACCTGGGAGGGAGAGAGGAGGGGAAAAATAAGGGCTGCCCCCCTTATTCAGGAACTGGAGGAGATGTGAGAGAGGTACAGAGGGTCAGGAAATCATACAAAAATATGTAGCGGGGAGATGAGGAACTGGGGATAGCCACTGAAGGGTCCCAGACATCAGGAAAACGTGGGGCTCCCAGGACCCAACGGAGGTAACTTTAGCCAAAATGTGCAGAGAGAACCCGTTGAGACTACCTCCAGTAGATAGGCACAGTCCCTGGTCAAGGGATGGGGCCACCCACCCATCTCAAAGTTTTTAACCCTGAAATGTTCCTGTCCAAAGGAACAACAGGGACAAAAAATGGAACAGAGACTGAAGGAGGGGCCAACTGGTGACTACCCCATCTGGGGAGATCCTGTCTGCAGACACCAAACCTAACAACTGTTGCCATGGTCAAGATGCACTTGCTGACAGGAACCTGGTGTGGCAGTTCCTTGGGAGGTCTGGCCAGCAACTGACCAATGCAGATGTGGATGCTTGGAGCCAACTATCAGACTGAGCTCAGGGAACTTGGTCAGGGAGCTGACAGAAGGACTGGAGGAGTGGAGGGGGATTGCAATCCCATTGGAAGAATAACATAGGTTGGCCTGACCACTCAGTTCTCCCAGAGTCTAGACTACCAACCAAGGAGTGTACCTGGAGAGATCCAGGGCTCCAGATACATCATATGTACCTGACAACAATGGGAGGGGAAGCCCTTGGTCCTGGAGAGGTTTGATGCCCCAGTGTAGGGAGATGCTGGAGCAGTGGAGACGGAGAGTGTTGGTGGGTAGGAGAGCACTATCATACAGGCAAAGGGGAGGGGGAAAGGTGGAAGTGGGATGGGGGCTGGTGGAGGGGTAACCAGGAAGTGGGATATCATTTGAGATGTAAATGAGTGAAATGATTAATAACTAAATAAATTAAATTAAGCTACAAACTAAACGTTACTAAGATTTAGAAAACGTTATTATCGAGTATCTTCTCCAACTCCAATAGTATGCAATTAGAAATCAATCGGAAAAAAACAAAGGAACCTCCAAGTATGTGGATATTATTAGTCAACAGTAAGCCAAGAAAAATGAAAAAAAAAAATGAAACCATGAGACAAAATAAACCAGGAGCACAACCCAACAATCTTACCAGACACAGCAAAGGCAGTCCGGAAAAGGAGGCTCAGAGTAGGAAATATTCATAGAAAAAATGAGTCATGATCCCAAATAAACAGCCTAATTTCCCATATCAAGGAACTAGAAAAAGAACAACCTAGGCCAAAGATAGTGGAAGGTAGAAAATAGCATATATCAATATGGAAATAAATGTTAGGGAAATAAAAGATCAACAAAACCAAATTGTCTTTTTTTTTGGAAAACACAAGCAAAATGGACAGATACTTTGACCAAAATAAATAAAATGAGAAATTAAATGTGAGATATCATAAGTGATAATGCATGAAAATGGGAATATAAGAGACTTTGGTATAAATAATTATATGTAAACAAATAGAATAACCTTGAAGAAATAGATGAAGTACAATATGAATACACTCTACCAAAACTAAATGAAAAAAAAAAAGAACTTACTACACCAATAATAAATAAAGATATCTATAGAAATATCTAGATGGTAGACATTGCAAAGAGAGGCTAATGCAAAGGAAGGTGAAACAAGAGGCTACAGGGCAGATTCAGTCAGAGTCTCAAGAGCAGAGAGGAAATGAAGTGGGTAAAATATATGAGGGTTAAGAATAATAATTAATAAATGAACAAACAGATGTCACAATCAGGAAAAGGGGGGGGGAAGAAAGAAGGAAACAAACAAACAAACAAACACCTCATGTCTAAAGTAACTGTGAAATTTGCACAACACTAAAGCTCAAAGCAAGGTCCTACAGAAAGCTGCATTTGGGTCAAGACATTTCATACAGGAACAAACAGCAAATACAGCTTGCAGGTCTTAGAGTAGCTCTACTCTGCTAATACTATCTCTACTGTCTTAGTAAAAGAGCGTGGGCACTCAAGATGTAAATGAATTACCCTGACTGTATTCTAATAAAACTTCATTTAAAACAAGCAGTGAAGCAAATTTTGCTCATGGCTTCCAGCTTGCTAAGCTTTAAAGTACCAACTTCTCAACAACAACAACAAAGAAGGTTTTCAGAACTCAGAGATTCAATTGCCTCTGCCCAAAGGGCTGGGATCAAGGGTGTTTGCCATGCACACTAAACTTTCCTTTTAAAAGACTTGAACCAAAGATCACGTACATGTCTCATCATCCCTCATAGCCCACCCAACCCAACTAACTCATTTGAAACTGAGAGATCATGATTGGTCTAAATCACAGAACATAAGCCAGCAGGTCAGTGTGCTAGGACAAGTAGTACAAAGGTGATGAGGTTTTACCAATAAGAAAACTTCGATTTCTCTAAAATCCAAACCTATTAAAGTTTGCCCATATAAAATATAAACAAAACATTTAAACAAATTTCACGGGGGGCGTGTCAACTAGACTCTGTTTGAAATTTTCCAGCCTTTACCTTCTTCACATTCCAAGATCAAAGAAGGTATTGTGGTCTATGGATACACAGGTATGTGGCCTACCATTTTCATGGTGACTGTTAACTTCACCTTCAACTGGTCAACAGGCAGACCATACACTTATGTGAATTCTATAAACTGTGAGACCATTTCTTAGAATGAAGTTGATCCTATGTAAGAAGACCAAGAGAGGATGGTTCTGAGCATGTCCCTTCATTGGGGTGCTCAAAACGAAGCCATTACAAATAATAATGACCTTGGCAAAACTGCATGGGCTGTGGGGAGCAAAGAAAAGTCTGTATTGCAAACTCCAGCGTACCATCAACAGCACGTACAGACAGAGTTCCCAGGAGTTTAACTTACTGTTCATCACTTTTCCTAATTACTGTCAGTGAACACGCCCAAACCACTCCAGGCAAAGCCAATATCCAATGAAACATGTTGTCTCCCCTCATAATTCATTTTTCTGTCCTTCCACTAACATAATCTATGTCTTTTCTTTCATGGTGTTCTTTCAGAGAAACACTGATTGAATGACCCCCATGACCTTTTCCTGTGTTCAGGGTTATAAGCAGAATCAAACACTCATAACTTTAAACAGAGTACTTTACTTTGCAAGAGTGCTTAGAAGAAGATCTTTCTAAGCTATTTCGTAGTTGGCTACTGAGAAAGGCACAGTCCTCATCATGTCCTGTCATTGGACTATTAGGGTACAGGACATCTTGAATGAACCCTAGAAAAAAGCCTTTGATTGCTGTAACACCCAGTGCTCTCCACTGGAAACGGAAAAAAGACTAGTTCCTATTAACTCAGTCCCTGAACCCAGTGGACTCTTCCTAATCTTATAAAAATCAAAGATTTCCATCTTAGTACCACCCAAAATTAACCTTTAGGTAAGCTTGTGGGTCATTTTCTTGATGGATGATTAAAGTGGGAGGACCCTTTCATTACGGATAGTACCACCCCTGGGCAGTTATTCCTGGACTATACAAGAAAGCAAGCTGAACAAGCCATGGAGAGCAAGCCAGTAAGCAGTAATCCTCCATTGTCTCTGCTTTAGCTCCTGCCTTGAGTCCCTGCCCAGACTTCCCTCTAGGATGGAAGTGTCACCGTACACCTTCAACTGCAAGTTGAAGCAAACTCCATCCTCAGATTGCTTTTGGTCATAGTGTCTATCACAGCAGAGGAAACCTTCATTAAGGTAGCTATCTTTAATATTATATGAGAGAAAGAGAGAGAGAGAGAGAGACAGACAGACAGACAGACAGACAGAACAGACAGTTGCATAGCTCATTCTTCTAAGAAACAGACTTATCATGCAAATACTTTGTCCAAAATGACAGTGCTGGACTCAGTTATAACATTTTCCTATCATCCCACTCTGAACCTATAATTGGACTTTTTATTTTCTCTTCAATTTCAGGAAGCCTGAACCTTTTTTATTTTCCTCCTAAAAACACTGCTGATTGTGTCTTTTGCCTGCATCCTTATAGAAAAAAAAATGCATGTTCTTTTTTAAGTATAGAGCTAATGATAGCTGAGAATTAACTGCTCAGTGTCAGTTGACCTTCATTTGCCCTTGAAGTGACAGTGTTTCTTGTTATGAAGATACCAAGATGATAGCACAGCAGATGCTGCCAAATGAAAAAAAAATTGCTGCAATGAGCTTTTTATGAAATATTGAGGCTAAGCAGAGAAACCATTCCTCTGACAAAAATATTCTCAGCCACTCCCTGCATTAAATCACAGTGTGGAGGCCAGTGGCTCCAGCTTGCAGCGCCAGCAATGACACCCGGAATGTACTTAACTGGGAAACATCCAAATTCAAGAGATGACCTTTACATTGCAGATCATATGAGATCTTCTTCCTTCCCTTAGGTCTTGGAATCACAAAGTAGGCTTTGTTTTTGCGTGTCTTCAAAATTAGACATTGTCCAAGAGCCTCATTTGTAGGAAGGGGGAAAAATATCATTCTGTACTGACTGCAAAGGAAGAACCAACCGTCCTCACTAGCACTTGAGAGTGCATTGCATTCTTTCTCCTGCCTTGCAGTCCCATACATTCCATCTCATGGATGGAAACCCTCAGACCAACATCCCTACAAGAAAACGATTTTATTCAGTTAACCCCCTCCGTGATGTGCTAAGTGAGGTCAAACTAGCTTGAGTTTAGAGAGAGAGAAGGGAGTCCTGAGGAGAGGAACTGCAAGAAGGACTCACTCTCATTCTGTCACCTGGCGGGCAAGTTGTGTGTCACATGGTATTTGAGCAGCCAGGAAGAGTTGAAATCACATTCAGTGTTCTGCTGAGGGTCTCTAAGGGCCAGCAACCTTCCACGGGGGGGGGGGGGGCTCTGAAGGGGTATACTGTAGCCCATATGCATCCAGAATGCTAAAGGTGGCAGTAGATTCTGGTGTGGCAGAAGGACGCACGTGGTCCCAACAGAGGTCAGAAGCATGGCCTATCTACACCATGGAAACCCTGTGTTCCACTGACTGCATGGCCTATCCACAGTTCAAAAGCACGGCCTGGCCACACCATGGCAACCTTTTGTTTTGCTGACTGCCATAGCCCACTGTTCTCTTCCTGGCAGGGTGCTCAGTACTGGCCAACATTCATTTCTCTCTCTTCAGCGTGAATTGTAGACACATAATAAAATGCAGGGTGACAAGATTTCCTGCGGCTTTCAGGTGCATACAGCCTGGCAGGCTATGGATTGCTACATCCCTCTGTCCAAAAGTCAATGAAGGCACCTACTGCTTCCAGACTCTAGTTGGAAACCACATAGATACTATCTAGCATTTCTCATTTAGGAGACAATTAAGTATCCTTTGACTCATTTATACAACAAAATACTTCTAGAGTAACAATTCTGTCCAGATACTGCGCTCAGCTTAGGTTGATACAAATAGAGAGAAAACAGCCTGGGAAGCGTGCAAAAGAAATACACATGCAGCATAATATTGGTCGGTGCGAGATTAGACTGATGTGCAATCCTTAGAGTGAGAGCATTTAATCAGTCAGAAAGGACTGAGAAGATGCTGAGGAGGAACTGATGCCCCGGGGAAGGGAGAGGAATAAGGACATTCCAAGGAAAACTATAAGCAAAGGTAAAATACCATGAAAGCCGAACACTGTGACACTGGGCTGAGGGGTGCAGAATATATTCTCTCTGTGTGTGTCTCTGTGTCTGTGTGGGGGAGAGAGAGAGGGAGAGAGAAGGAGAGGGAGAGGAAGAGAGGGAGAGGGAGAGGGAGAGGGAGAGGGAGTCAGAAAGCTCTGTATGTACAGTGCGTGTCTCGGGAGAACATCACATGTGTGCATGGTAAATGTGCCAGCTTGTTACTAAGAAGCCAGGGAGAGGAGGACAGGGTCATGGAAGACTGAGCAAGACAGATTAATAGTCAATTTCTCCTATACCACACTGCGTGACTCCTCGTGACTCCTCTCAGTTACGACCTGGCCATTACCAAAGAGAAAGTCTTCCTGGGCTCTTGGTTCTCCTTTGTGGCTCACAGGCAGCCCACCGCAGCTCAGCATTCCTCTGGTGAAGATCAAAGCCTCTCTTCTTTTCTTCTATTAGTGCAGAAAGCAAGAGAGAGAAAACTGTTACCTGGATATGTTCCTGAACATTTTCAGCTCCTATCTCACTTCTCAGTTTGAAAGAGAGCTGAGAAATCGGGGATCTACACGGTACCACGTTCTCATACCCTTTTATGGCATCTCAACGTTGCTTCTGGAAAGCAGTGGGAGGAGGTGGTGGCTGAAACAGACAGTCTGTGTGTTCCCACTCCTGGCACAGTTTCTCGAGGCATTATAATTACCACTTACTTTTTGGCTTCTTCCACCAGAACATAAACTTCTTGCAGAACTCTGATGGTTGTCCCAATGACCTCAGTCCTTATAAACTACCTAGGGGTGTGCTGTTCTCCAGTTTCTATTGGCTGAATACATGAACGGTCATTGTCTCCAATTGCAAAGGTGAATGCTAGTTCAGAATTCAATATGCTACAGGCATTCTGAGAGCTGTAACTGAGATATTCTGATCAGGTTACACCTGCTCCATACCTGGGACTACTAAGGCTTTAAGACAATATATTTGTTTTCCAGGAGAGTTGTGATCTTAGGCAAGTGACTGTGAAGAAAGAATACTTAAAACCAGCACCTTTAATCAAGACCACAGAAAATTCTGTATAGCTGCTGCAAGTGAGGTCATGGGAATGTGTTCCCTGTCACAAGGAGTCAGAACTCACTTGAAAGGTGCCATGGATGGCGACTTCAGCTGACATGGGTTAATGTTGAACAAAATGCTAGGGACAGTTTGCTCTCTTCCCTCCCTTCCTTCTGCTGATGTCACTCCATCATAGCTCTTGCCAAGGTGCCCAGAGCACTGGAAATTCTTCATTGCAAAACAGAACTTCTATCAAGGTCAGAAGTCTCAGATCAGGTCAGGTCAGCATGCCTGAGGCCCAGCATATGGTCTACTACACAGAGGACTGTCTCAGGTGTGGATGGTCAAGCCCTGTGTAGTTCAAAGGGTATAGTAAACTTTTGGTATAAATTAAACAATAATTGGTTTCACTCTAAATCTAGTACAGGACAACTGACCTCTGGCATGGCAAAGTGAGATGAGATGCTTTTCTGACTGACACCTGGTGAAAGTGGAAAACCACCCTTGAAAAACAGCCATGTAACAGCTAAGGGAGCCTGGGGCATGGTAGTTCATGCCTTTAATCCCAGCCAGTTATACGGGCAGAGGCAAGTGGAGCTCTGTGAGTTTAAGACCAACCTGGTCTACATAGCAATTTCTAAGCCAGCCAGGGCTACACAGAGAAACCCTGTCTAAAAAATAGATAGATAGATAGATAGATAGATAGATAGATAGATAGATAGATAGATAGATAGATAGATAGATAGATTTAAAAGCCTGTGTGTGGAAATTATCTTTGGGCATATTAAGTATCTCTAAAGGAACAGATCTGATAGAATGATTATGAATACATACTATGTGGAGATTGGCTTATAGGCTGTCATTTCAGAAGTCCAACAATGGTTGTCCCCCAGTGGAAAGACTAAAGCTCTAGTAGTTGTTCAGTCTGCTAGACTAGATGTTGCTGGTCTGGTGCTGGAGTCTCAAAGGATTTAAAAGTTAAAGAAATCTATTGGAAATTTAAAAGTCTTTAAATGTCAAAGAAATGTTATTAGGACAAAATCAAAGGTGTTGAAGGCTACATTTGATTTTTTTTAAAAAGTCTTATCTCCACTGCAATGGTAGGCAAGAGCTTGCATGAGCCACCAGCTGAGAAGGTTGCTTGAATTTTCAGGGTTTTCAAGAGCCAACTGAGAACACAATTAGTATTTAAAACTTAAATGATTTAAACTTCTATTACATAAATTAAAACAAGGCAATAAAAACATAGACCCATTACTTCTTTATGTTTTATCTCATTTCACAGTTGTTTATCTATGTCTGTCATTATGATGAGAATACCTAATGGAGGACTGGTGACCATCTCTCCTCAGAGCCAGTGACATCACATTAGTGGCCACAAGTCAGCCATGAGGGAAAGACTGACATCCTTGAATTCAGAAAGGACTGGGAAATAAGTTTGACTTGCTATTTTTCTGAACTGAGACTTAAAGAGAGCAATGGGGAAATGTCAGTAATGTCGATGAGAAAACCTGCAATGTTCTTCTAGTGTGCTATTCTTCTTCTCATGGCTGTGACCAAAATACTTGATAAAAGTAACCTAAGGTGGGAAGGATTGACTCAGCCTCACAGCTTGAGGTCACAGTCCATCGTGGCAGATTAGTCAGTCAGGGCAGGAGTGTGAGGCAGCTGGTCACGTTGCAGTCAAGATGCAGAGAGAGATGAGTGCTGGGGTTCAGCTTCCTTCCTCCTTTCTATTCTAGGACTGTGAGATGATGTCCCTATATTCGGAAAGGGTCTTCCCTCCTCAGCTAAACCTTTCTGGAAATATCCTCACAGACAAACCCAGAGAGATGTTTCCATGGTGACTAAGGATTACCCGTTGCATTGAGTGTTTTAAAACTGTTACATTGTCAGTGAGTGGCCACTCAAATCACTGAGAGGTGAATGAAGCGCTAAGATACACTCTTGATGTTTTACTGACTGGAAATAGCACCCAGTATTCATGTTCTTACAGCTGCTGATTAATGGTAGTCATAGTTTGACTGGCAGTACAGATGTTTGGCCAACAACAACAATAAAAGTATTATAACTGTGGAATTTACAATTATACTCCAAGTTGCTGAATATTTAATTATGTATGGTATACTATACAATTTTCATATTAGTTAAAGTTGATATATATTTTAAGCATAAATTTTTCATATTTTCTTTTCAGCAACTTGGTTGTTAAACATTTCTAACACTCTTTTGCTTAGCTCTCACGCCTCACCTATATGATACCCCATACGTTAAATCACTTTAAAACTTGATTCTGCAAGAGATTTCCAGATGAGAGTTTTTATACTGTATATCTGACTCCTCACAGAACTTCATAAAGAGAGTAAATATTTAGAGTGGCGTATATTCCCCTCTGCTGAGCATAACTAAATTGACCTAGGCAATGAGTGTGTATATGTGAGGAGGCCTTTCCATTGAGCTCTGTAGAGGAGCAGTGCAGATTCCTTCCTTTGGTAAACAATAATAGTTATAGAAATAAGTAAAGAGTGCACTGTTTCCTTACACATCATACATTTACACCCTGTAGTTGAGGTGTGTGCTACACTACGTATTGGCATCATAAACACAGTCAGGTCAATGTTCAAATCAACAGGTGACTGGCTCAGCTTTTACATAATTCCAGTCACCATAGTAACAACAGTCGTCATGGGACACAGAACACAACTTGCTGACTTATTAAAAGTAAGAGAACAGAGCAAACCTCTGACAGGGCTTCCAATGCATGTTGTACCCAAAGCTCACACATCTTTAAATATATAGAAACTTTATGTCGTGTATGTCACAAACTGTTTTATTTTTATTTAATAAGAGAAGAATATTTGCTCCACATGTGGTGGGGCATGCCTTTGGTTTTAGCAGGCAGGAGATAGAGGCAGGAAGATCTCTGCGTTTGGGACCAGCCTGGTGTACAGAGTGAGCTCCAAGATGGTCAGGAATATAGAGAGAGACCCTGTCCCAAAACGAGAGAGAGAGAGAGAGAGAGAGAGAGAGAGAGAGAGAGAGAGAGAGAGAGAGATGGAAACTTCTAGGTTCTTTGGAAAGTCAGTTACATCAAATGATGTTTTCCTGAAGCAGACACAAGTGAAAGGATTTCTTGCGAAACAGACACATGAAAGGAGCCAGGATGAAGGAGTATAAACGTGACCCCACAGACAGTGGGAGATGAGTACTGAGCATTGCTTTGGTTTGCTCCACCACACTACTCTTCACTAATGTATTGGTTCACCTGACATAGCGTTCTTAAGCTCCAATTGTGGTAACACTGCCATTGAGAGAAACTCACCCAAGAACTGCTCATGAAGTTCTTGTAGCAACTTGCTGCATCTTCAGCCTCGCCTCAGACTGGTTAGCTAGCCTGGCAGTTTCCTCAGAATTGAACTGCAGCTGCTGGTTCATACCTGGTATCTGCTTGCTGAGAGGACTGGACTGTAGCTGATGGTTTGTGCCTGGTGTCTGCCTGCTGAGAGGACTGGACTGTAGCTGATGGTTTGTGCCTGGTGTCTGCCTGCCTGGAGGACTGGACTGTAGCTGATGGTTTGTGCCTGGTGTCTGCCTGCCTGGAGGACTGGACTGTAGCTGATGGTTTGTGCCTGGTGTCTGCCTGCCTGGAGGACTGGTCTGCAGCTGCTGAGTCATATGTGGTGTTTGCTATGGGACTGAACTGCGGCTCAAGAAGATCAAGCTTGTTCCCAAAGAACTATTGCTGAACAGGTCCACTTCCCCCATATCCTAATAACTTTTCTCTTCTACTACCTCTACTGGGTGGTGGGCTAGAGGAGAGGTTGAACACTTATTAAAAGTAGGTTGCAGAATACCTATGCCTATGAGAGAAAGAGAGAGAGAGAGAGAGAGAGAGAGAGAGAGAGAGAGAGATGCTTTTAAAATTTATTTTAGAATAAAATGACATGAAACATAGCCATTCTATCTTTTAATATTTTCAAACAAAACTAGTATTTATTTTCTGGCCTGGTTTCTTGTAGATGTTTCTTGTTAACATGCCAGGTGTGCGCCATGAAGGCACATTTCTGGTGACCCACGTCATGCTGACATTCTTAAGACAGTTTTCTACAGACTTTGAGAGATTACCCTGAGACATCCTTCCCTCCTTGGTAAGACTTTGCTGACCACAGATCTCCCCACCTGTGCCAAGCCACAGGCTTGCCATCACCATGGATGGGGCAGTTCAGTCCAGTGGGGGGCAGGGCAGAACCCACGCAGGTGACTTGTTGAATTCCTTGAAAATCTCCAGCTTGGTTTTCTGAAATTGAGCCCTTTGCCTGGAAAGCATTGTGTGTCTGTGGTTTATTTTCTCCACCATTTTGACAAAACCTGTGCACACTAGACTTCTGGGCACCAAGAACACAGTATCTTTCCAGGATTTTTGTGTCTGCCCAATGTGTTTTGGAGATGGAGTTGGCTCCAGAATATCTCTTCATCTGTGTACCCATGATGTCTACCAGCTGAAAGTAGGAAATTAAGTCAACCAGCTGATTGTTTTATTTAAACAACCCAAATAGTTTGGGAATATCTCTCCTGCTTACCTCAGCTGACTGGAAACTGGCTCAATAAGGACTTTGGGAACTGTGAGTCTGAGGGAAAGAGAATTGATTAGCTTCCACATGAGCATGGAAGTCCAGGTAAAATTGGATTATATGTTACAAGCAACACGCAAAGGCCACATTGAAGTAACCACTGAAAACAGTGAGAGGAAGTCAAAGCACACTGGTTTCCGGGTCAGTTCTGCTTTGTCAGGCTTTAAAGGGACTGACCGTGCTCACTCTTCCTTGTAGCTGTTGATCATCAAAATGGTGGTCTCCCAGCACAAGCCTTTGACCCCTGTGTTCTGGAGATAGGGATAGGCAGACAACTGTGAGTTCAAAGCTAGCCAGGGCTATATAGTAAGGCTCTGTGTGTGTGTGTGTGTGTGTGTGTGTGTGTGTGTGTGTGTGTGTGTGTGAGAGAGAGAGAGAGAGAGAGAGAGAGAGAGAGAGAGAGAGAGAGAGGTCTAGTTAAAAAGGCTACCAATTTGACCTACTCACTAGAAGCACCCAAATCTGACTTCACTTACAGACTTCCAACTAGTATGGGTATCCATTGCTACCCTGGAATTATATTTTAATTTAGACCTTTAAAAAAGTGATAAAGAAAATCTTTGAGAAACAAAAATAAACTTGAGAAACAAGGAAACCATGATGATGGTGATGACAATAGTGGTGGTGGTGGTGGTGGTGGTGGTGGTGGTGGTGGTGGTGGTGGTGGTGGTGGTGGTATTGATGGTGATAATGGTGGTTATGGTAAAAATGATGGTGATGATGGTGCTGGTGATGATGATGATGATGATGATGATGGCGACCACGATGGCAGCTGCAATGGCTGACTTCATGAATCAACATGACTAGATCCTAAGGTGCCCAGGTATTTGATCAAACATGAATTGGGGTGTTTCTTTCAGTAATTATTTTATGATTCAGATAAGCAGACCTCATAAAGTATATGACTCTCCCTATTGTGAGTGTGCACCTCCAGCCAGGTGAAGGTCTACCACAACAGATGTACACCGCTGCTTGGTGTGAGAGAGAGAGCACTCTTTCCTCATCACCCTCCAAGGGAGACACCTGCCCATGTTGTTTCGATACCAGTTTCTAGCCTTTGGATACAAACTTTCTATTGTCCATAAAGCCCCATGTCAACTCCTTTGTACAAATGTACAAATGTATAAATGTAAAATTCCTCTTTCCAAATACGTTTGGCCCCATATCAATTCCTGTTTCTGGAAAACAATCCCTGACAAATGGCTGAAGTATACCGAGCTCCGAAACAATTCTATTACCTTCTCTCATAGACACAACATCCATACAAGTCAGGTTTCATGCACAATGCCTATCCAATGCATGATGAAACTGATTCAAAGCTATGAGATTAAGTTGTTGGGGTCACTGAGCTAGTTCCCTAATAAGGACCTATAGGCAAATGCAACGTACCCTATATCATTTTACTGTATTTATTATCTGATTTTTTACTGTAGTAGAAATTACCAGTGTTCACCAAAGATGTCTGCATTTCTCTCCATTACTCCACCCTCCTTACAGGTGAGCAGGTGACTCTTGCCATCCAATGACTATGAATATATGCCATGTGACCTTACAAACCCACACAGTTAACAGCTAGTGTATACACCTCTTTTATACCCTTGTCCTGGAGGAAACTTGTTCCAGCTGGCAGCTGCAGGAGGAAAGAAGCCCAATGGCTGAGTCATCATTTGGATGGGAGCCACACAGTAATGGCATCCAGGGCATATAAATGACTCTCTCTTTCTCTCTCTCTCTCTCTCTCTCTCTCTCTCTCTCTCTCTCTCTCTCTCTGAGTTGTAGTGCTGGAGGTCAAATCCAGGTCCCTGAGTACGACGGACACAAATTCTACTACTGAGCTATATTCCCAGCTGTAACATAAACAATAAAATAAAATAAACAAGTCGTCTGTATTCCGAGGCGGTTCCCATCATATATAGCATAGCTATAAAGATCCAGTGCACACTTAATGAAATCATGGTGATGAGCAATGGAGAGGGTAACATTGCCAGGGAGGCTTCCTAATTACCGTCATGAGGTCACTAGGATTAGAGCTTGCACAAGAGAAGTCACCTACCCACTCTGGGCTTAACATGTATAAAATAGGAAGCAGTAATAGACAAAACAGTTATGAAAACTATGATGGTTTGTATATATTTAGCCCAGGGAGTGGCACTAATAAGAGGTGTGGCCTTGTTGGAGGAGGTGTGGCCTTGTTGAAGGAGGTGTGGCCTTGTTGGAGGAGGTGTGGCCTTGTTGGAGAAGGTGTGTTATGGTAGGTATGATCTTTCATGCCCTGGTTCTAGCTGCCTGGAAGCCAGTTTTCTCCTAGCAGTCTCCTAATTAAGATGTAGAGCTCTCAGTTCCTCCTGCACTATGCCTGCCTGGATGCTGCCTTGATGATAATAAACTGAACTTCTGAACCTGTAACCAGCCACAATTAAATGTTGTCCTTATAAGAGTTGCCTTGGTCACGGTGACTGTTCACAGCAGTAAAACCCTAAGGCAGTGACCAAGTGAGTAAGTACACCTAAAGATAAATATTGTTATATTACATAGTAAATAAAATGTCAAGTCTGCATATAAAAACAATACATATTTTCGAAGGAAAAATGTTTTCTACTGTTTACACAAATTTGTTAAATAAACAACTAACATTTTAAATAAGTCTAAATGAGCAACAAAAATTAGATTCAGAAGACACAAAAGCAAGTGGAGAGAACCCAGTCCAGCCTGGTCTATCCAGGACTGAGCAGGATGGCGAGTGTCGATGGCCCAAAAGAAACATGCCAGGTCAGGAGTCTTGTCAAAGCAGGAACTCTCTTTTTTAAACTAGGCACTTGCTTATATAGAGAAGGCAAGGAGGTGGGCACTTAGGTATGGGAAGAGATGACTTAGGAGGCGGGGAAGGGTGATAGAGGGTAAGGGGTAACTGACAAGGCCAATGGCAAAGCTTCACATCAGAAATGGCGGGGGTGGGGGGCAGGCAGGACCAAACAGGTCTTGCTGAGTCACCCTAATACAGAAGTGACTGAGACAGGTCTCAAAACTTGAGCCAGGTTTAGGCTCTCCCACAAAGCCACAGAAACTTGATCCAGGCTCAGGTTTGTCCTCAAGGCCCAAACCAGGGCCAAAATGGGACCCAACATTTACTATCCTTATGATAGTTTTAAAAGTGGAAATTGTTACTAGCAAAGTAGGAAAATATTTATTGAGAGACTCAGAAACATTTATCAAAAGACCCAGAAAATGTCACAGGTTTTTACTTCATCTTAGTCTATGGAAAAATGAAAATATATTGCTCCATTCTGAACATAATGATAAGAAAACCCAGTTTTGTAAAACAAAATTTCAAACCTCCGGAATGATTTGGAATGGAACTTGAGACTGTTTAAATGTCAGTATAAATCTCTATATTTTTCACTTTTTATGATTGGCTTCTAGAAAGAGCAAGAGTTGGCCAGAAGCCAAAGACTTTGTAGAAGGTTTTAGGTTATAGATGTGGCTGTTATGAGTCCTGATGAGTTTCAACTTACAGATCGATACTTGCCCATTATCAGTTGCTACTAGATATGCCTATAGGCAAATCACTAAAAATACAATCCCACTGTATGTATTCTTCTCCAGATGTTAAAGTAAAGAGGAATAGTGGCCACAACCATGCACAAGACAGCGCTCTCTGTCAGAGATTTAGAGGGGATCACGGGTGATAATTTTCCAGTCTTCTTTACTAGAAATTCTGAATCTAGCTCAATTCCATGACAATAGTCAGGAATGGAAACAACCAAATGACTATAAGTGTGTTTTTAAAATATCTAGGAAAATCCCTTTGGAAAATATAAAACTAAACAGTTTAAAAACCTGGTGATCTGTCAAAGATGAGTGTGCTCCTTAGAGTTCAGTATGTGAGGTGTACCCACGTGCACACACACGGACACACACACAAATGTAATTAGCAATAAATGAGGCAGGATTATGCTCACACATACATACACACATACATTTATGCTATAAATTAGTAATAAATGACACAGGATTATATAATTTTCTTGCAAAAATGGAAGCTTTCTCCAAAAAGAGAAAGTCAATTTGTATTATCTTAACATTGCCATTAAGACCTATAACTCAAATTTCAGTGGTGCACAATGACATAAAATAATTATACAAAAATATAAACACAAAAAAACCTAGAGAATTTCAGTCCCAATGACTCTTTCTTCTACTTGAGGCAAGCACCCTGAGTTGGAGTTGTTCCTTCAAGCCTGCTTGAAACAGAATGACTACATTGTGTTACTAGAACAACTTTCAGGAAATGAGGCAATGTCCCCAAAACAGAGGACATGAGAAAAGGCTCTAAAGACAGAAAAGAAGGCTCTGTACGCCATGCTACAGCCTACTACTCACATATCTAATAAAAATAAATAAATAAGTCAAGCCAGAACAGATGTGTGAAAGAGACTGAAGAAAATTTTCTTTGCGCTAATCTGAGCTGACAGCTGTGATTAGGGCTGACTCTGTAATACTGCTGTCATCGCTTCTAAAAAACAGCTTTTCAAATGTAGAATGGGGAATTTAAAAAATATGAGAGGGAAACTGCAGAGATATAAATTTGGCTGTTATCGGTGCTGAAGTCCATCACCTTTTGAACTCACAATCAATGTTTTCCCATTATCGAGTGCGCCTCTGGGCATTTTTGCATAGAAGACCTGAAAACGCCACTACTATTGTGGCTGTTCCTTTGCACTATATTGGCCACATTTTTTAAGGAACTCATATGGAATTCTGAAATCCCAGTACTGCAGATAAACTTTGGATTAACATATTTTAACATGTAAATGTTCTGGTGGCTCAAGGTGCAGTAGAAAATAACGATAAACAAATAGAACAGGCTTTGCAGTCAGATGGTCCAGGCTTACTGTCTCCTCTCCTCACTTTGTGACCTTGGATAAACTAGTTAATCTCTTTAAATCTTTATTTCCTTCTCTACGAAGGCAGTGACAGCATCTACCAACTTCAAATACGTTGAGGATCCAACATTAACTATGAGTGTACATCTCTCCATATGTGTGCACGATATGCATACACATACCCACACACACATATGGCTTAAAACCATACCACATTCATCACATACATTCTTTAAGTGTTAGATATGATTATTCCTGTAAGTTATTATTTATTCCCTTGCAAAGCCACTGGCAAGATGTACATATAAAATTTCCCACGTAGGCATGTGAGTTTAAAGACTCAGCTCTCCCACAGATGGTACTGCTAGCAAGACTCTAGAAACTTTACAAGGTGGGGCCCAGCTGGAGAAGTGTCTCTCAAGAAATAGACCTTGACAAGTTGATCTTAGCCTGACATACAATTCCAATGACTCTGTTTTCTATCCCATTCCACCTCACACCCCTGCTGCAATAGACACACCTTTTCCTGTCGCCATGCCGGGCCTGCTTCAAGAGACTGTGTATCCCTTAAACCATGAGTCAAAGTAAACCTTCCTTCCTTGGGCTGTTTTTTGTCAGTGATGAGGAAAGTCATTACGACAGCCACTGAAAACCTAGCTTCTAGCTCAGACTAGAGAGGGTACCGTTTAGTTCAAGATTTCTGTCTGCAAGGCATCTTCTCAAGAAAATATATTATATCTCCTAAATATACTTCATGGCATTTCACTGAGAATTTTTTAGAAAGTTTTATTTATTGGATGGACTGCCTGTTTGGTTTGGGGCACACGGGAATATGACATGATCCATTCCAAAAGCCGTTTCATCAAACGGTTTCCAGTGCAGAAAAACATCAGATTCTCAGGAGTTAGCATTCATTTTGTAGAAATCAGTGTGTGCTGTTAATTATTTTTGAGACACATTGTGCTTTTTCAGGGTGTAAGGATCTGATAGGGTTCTTTGATAAGGGGACGTTTTGTGTCTCTGAATTAAATTGGTGGTTAATAAAGATGAGTAAAAGTGTGTTTGTGTGTGTGTGTGTGTGTGTGTAAGATTGTGTATTTGTGTTAAGAGTGTGTATGTGTGTAAAACTGTATGTGTGTAAGTTTGTGTGCAAGAGTATGTATAAAGTGTATGGATATGTCTAAGAGTGTGTGTGTAAAAGTATGTGTATATGTGTATTGTTGAAGAGTGTGTGTATGTATATAAAAGTATGTGTGTGCTAAGTGTGAGAATGTGTAAAATTGTGTGTATGTGTGTAGCCTTCTGTAAGAGTGTGTGTGTAAGTGTGTATGTAAGAATATGTATAGGTGTGTGTAAATGTATGTGTGTGCATACTCGTGTACATTTTGCATGTTTCCTAGGGTGGGAAGGCAATTACATTTTTACTAAAAGAGAAATTTTTTTGTCATTAGTAGGTTGCTTTTGTTTTTCCACTAGCAAAACATAATTTGTATCAGAAGTAAGAATATCTGCGGCCCTGCCTACTTCCTCTTCCTCAAAAGAATTCGAATCCCCCTTTCACTTATCAAAGGGTGATTTGTTTCAACATGTAGCAGGATTCAAACTGAGGGCCATAGTGTCCTTTTTCAAACATTTCAACTTGTCTTTATCTGGATAGAATGTATCTTCAGGTCTCAGCTAATCTGGGTAAATATAGAGCATTTATTTCCTCTAAGCCCACAGGGAAAGGACTACGTGTGAGATTCATGAGGATAATGTACTGCGTGATCTCATATTACTTTTACATTTCTCAGAACCACAGGTAAATTTTCTAAACAAATCTTTTGAAACAAACGAGCCTCACTTCTACCCCGAGTCTCGTGTTGAGAAGACTAGAAGCCTAATACTGGCCCTGTCTTTGAAGATACCTCAAAAAAAAAGTGCTCATTTTAGTTGATTAACAAAAAGGCAGCTGAAGTGCTCAGGATAATAGAATAATAAGATAATAAGGGGCTGACAGCTTTTTCCCTGCTAGATAAACATGCCTTGCAGAAGGCTTAACCACCACATACCTACAGCGTCAGCTGTCGAAGCTTTGATAACAGCACGAATGTCAAAACTCAGCTGCCAACACTGAGCTGTCAGCTTTCAAAATTATGTGTAGAGCACTCGTCCCATAGGACATGCATTCCAAGGAGTAACAGATCTGCACTACAAAAGTGACAGCTTATCCTCGGTTTTGGATCGCGGCCCGAGATCTGAAGGCGGAACCAGAGGACCAGCTCTCGGAAAGAAGCACGGGCCATGTGGATACTTGATATGTGATGGTTTCTGAGGCCTGTAGAAAATGAAGTGAACTTCTGCTGCACTGCTGACCAAAAGCAGGCATCCAGCACTTAGGGTGTTCTAGCCAAGACTCGCAAGGAGGAAGGACAAACAAACAAACGCGATATCCTAAGAGATGCAGCTTTCTCTATGGGTTACCCTCCTAAGTAGAAGCAACTTCTCCAGTTATGGCAACAATTTATCAACAACATAAGCCAGATCACTCTATCTTTTCAAAATAAATTATTCATGTTGTTTGGGAAATCATGTGGGAGCTTCAGGTCCAATAACCCTACTTACTGCTAAATTGCTGTGGACATTTTTTCCTGCCCCCACTTCTTCTCTTCTCTCTCTCACTCTCTTGCTCTCTCGATCTCTCACTCTCTTGCTCTCTCGCTTTCTCCCCCTCCCTCCCTATCTTTCTTTTTTTTTTTCTTTTCTATTTACATAGAATATTGCTTGGATATAACACGTTTTTTTTTTTCTCAAGGTAGACTTTCTGCTAAAAAGCACATTTTTTTTTAAATTTCCAAGACCAAATTAAAGATTGTCAGTAGCTTTGAAAATAAAAGTGTCATTCTTAAAAGGAAACAAAAAAAATTACATCATATTTTTAAAAATAACTCAGCTGATCTTAACACACCAAGCCTTAAATACAAGAAATGATTATTCTGTGAACGTGTAGTGTACATAGTGTCATGGCGTTCTGATTATGGTATTTGTATCCTGTTTTCTAAACTTCCAAGCTGTAGCACATGGACAAACTGTTCTCTCCTGGCCTAACTCACTTCATCTCTGAAATGACCATATTGTTTATACCAGTTTCGTAGACTTCTGTGAGAATTAACTAGCATATAGCAGTGGAGTGTTTAGTAAATGTTTTCTATATATAAACTTCTGAGGTTGTTTGTCAGGTTTTTTTTTTATTATTATTTAATATAAATTCTTATACTACCACCCAAGCTGGACAGAAAGTCATAGCAACTTTCCCAACTAAGCTTCCTGAGGTGAACATCTGAACCACCTCACCCAGCTGAACCATTATGATTTTACATGTTTAAATAATAATGACATTCTCCATAGATTATCTATCATTCTGTTTTAATAAATAACCAGAGTCGGCAAGCACAGCCATTAGCTGTGGTATTTCTGAGACAACTGTTCCTAACACATTTGCACATGAAAGTAACTTGTGTTTGGTAAACTATAAACCATCATGTTGAGAGAGAGAGAGAGAGAGAGAGAGAGAGAGAGCAAGCGAGAGAGAGTGCACTTGCCAGCTTACTCTGGAAATAAAAATGCTTCAAAGTCATCAATGATGAAAACTCTGCAATCCTATTCTTGCCTACTCTACCATATGCTCACCAACGACCTATCCCATCCAACAGAGCTCAAGTGTCTCCTGTTATCTTACCTACCGTCTCATTTCCTTCATAACATGCACAAGTGTCTTATATTCCAACTGATTATATATTATTTGTTTACTGACTACCCAATTCATATTTATACATTTCTGTATTTTCATTCTCACTCACAAAATTCGTCAAAAAGCCTGCCTCGTGCTTCTTCACCTTTCAGAATCATGAGAAGGGAGGCAATGCCTGTGGAATGCCCATAATGCCTGGGTGAAGAGTGGGTGTCATCACTAGCATGGTGCCAGGGAAGGTACAGGCACCAATCACAGAAATGAAAATCAAGACTGTGGTCAACTGTCAAGACCAAACTCTGCATTTCAGAGCCACCATTGTAAAAATAGAAGGAAGGTTATTTAAAAATTTTTCCATTTTTGCCATTGTTCTCAGAGGGTTGATATCAGAGGAACACCTGCACTCCAAAATAAAGCTACACTATCCCGATATTCCCTGAAGACCTTTATCTTTGGTTAATTAAAGATTCAAGCCTCCTGATATATAGACTCTCCATAAACACTGCTCCCAACTTGTTACTTGCTGATTCTTCCATGGGAACTTTTCTGCGTATTCTATATGCCACAGGCTGGCCTCCTTTTCTCTAATTCTAGGAGACTGAACCAAGAATACAAGCTAATCCTTGATTTTAGATTCAGACACAAATATCCTCTGACAACCATAATAACCAAAATGAGACCCAGTTTGTAGTTAGACACACAGGATTTCCACAATGGGGACAGATGAATCTTCAGCCATATATAGTATAGAATTTACTGATGCTTCCATTTCAAGAGAACATAAACATTTCTCCAGACTCAATTTCCCACCTTTTGCATTGGCAATATTCAGCTGGAATGTGAAAGATCAAAAATGGCTTGAGATCCACAGCAAGTAAGTGACCTGCATGTGATCTCTCTAGAAGATATTTCAGGATAGTGGACTTTTAACACGACAGTCTGAACCTTCCAGAGGCCGTATTCCATGATACCTGAAGTGTTGACTACTAAGACTGGAATCTAGGACAGCTTTGTTTTAGAGAACCCGGCCAGAGTCCAAAGAACAGACATTGATATGTGGCCTCTAGCTGTCAGTGGTGAGAATGCTCAAGAACTTACTCTCTTGCAATACAGTCACCCCATGGCTCTAGAGAAACAGCTAATTAATGCACTAGTGTATTGGAGAAATGTGATACTTTGGTCAAAGGTCATTATGCGATTTTATTAACCTGGGATAAAATTCTGTGTGTGTATCTGATTAGAATGTGAAGAGAAATCATGAGTTGCTCTTTTATGTTCTGAAAATGGGAGTTTTCATGAAGTGATTTATGTGACTTTGTGTATTAAATAATGCCCTTCCCAAATTCATATGATGAAGTCCCAACCCCTAGTACCTCAGAATATGCCACAGTTAAACACAGGTCCTTCAAGAGACAATTAAATTAAAATATTATCATTAGGGTTGTCTCTAATGCAACATGCATGATTTCTGCATAAAAAGGAAGTTAACATGTCCCAATGAAGGAACTATTAGTCATTATAGATGCTGGGGACAGGAAGTCACTGTTTTCACTGTAAACACACTGGTGACTCATCATGCAGAAAGGTCATTGTTAACCTCTGTGGGTCCCAAAGTAAAACAAAAAGACATAAACATGGCAAGAGGACTTGAAGGGAGAGGAGGTTGATCGGATTGGAAGAAGATAAGAAAGGATAGGGGTGAGAATAATCAGAATACATTATATTCATGTATGATACTGTCAAAAATAAATTCAATTAATAAAAATTATTTCAAAATGTTTATTTACATGCCAGCTATTTCCCTGTCTTTTGTTCTCCAAGTCCATATATTCGAATATTAAGGGTAATCTCCACTGGTTTCTCAAATTTAGTAAATCCAAAGATTCAATTGGCCTTCGGCTCCTAACAAACAACCCATCAGCCCTACATCTACTCATCATCGTCATCTACAGTGACAGATTTGTACAGCCACTCAAGCAGAAACACTGAGAGCATCACTGACACTTTCCACTTCTTAACTGAACATATACAACAAATTCTGAGTATAGATTCTCTTTCTTCTTATTATAGTTTTATATGCCCACCACACACACACACACACACACACACACACACACACACACACACACACACACCACTTGCAGGTTATGGCTTGTCTTTATCATCCAAGTTCCTTTAATTCTTTCTAGACACTCTTTTCTTTGACATTGACTGCCTCCTAATTCATCCTCCACATAGTTACCTAAGATAATTGTAAAAAAGAATTTAGATGAAGACTCTTTCTTCTTAGGACTTCTTTTACAGTGCTATAAGGAACTACCTCAGATCAGGGCAAAGTCCAAATTCTTTAACATGTATGGCATACTAGTGTTTAGCCATTCTGTTTTCTTGACTAATTCTTACTTCTTAATTCAAAACATATTTTTGGATACCACAGTGCCACAGTGCTACTGAATTCCCTTCCTAGGCTGGCTTCCCAACTTCTCTAACTCCTGTCCTTTGTAGGCACTGTGCATAGCTTCTCCAGTAGACTTCCCCTCTGGTATGGCCACACATATGGTCATCTCTCACCCAGGGCACTTAGCTATGAGAGACCAGCTCTTTTATTGATATCCTGGACTCATAGTTTCCATTTATCAAATATTTGCTAAATAGATAAATACAGTTTTCTATATATATGTGTGTGTATATAAATTTCACTGGAATTTTCAACAACATTACTAAATGTGTTTTGGTGCCCTGAAGTCACCTGGGACCTCAGGCAACATTTTCCACTGAGACCTATGTATACATACAAAGTAGCAGACCCACTAGTTTGGAAAGAAGCTCTTGCTTGTTTGCTGACTTGAGGAAAACAAGTATAGATGCCATTTCAGTGGTGATAATTTGAAGAGCCATTACCTGTGCATGGCTCTAAAAACACTTCTGGCTGGTGAGAAGCAAAACTCACAAAGCTGACCTTTAAAGATGCCAGGCTGTCAGTAAATGAACAAACACATGTGTAGGCAGTTAACACTCAGGATCATGACTACAACAGTCAATGCAGTATTTGGGTGCAGATGCAGAGTGGATCTGCTCTGGGTTTTGTTTGTATATATAAGAGGACTAGCTTTTAAGGAGAATTAAATAAAACAATCCTTTGACTGCCCAAACTAGTTGTCTTTATTGTAAAATATTTTACCTCCCTAAAATGAGTTCATTTTTTAGACAATGCAATGGACATGGTTTTGAGTTCACAATTTTAACCATGTTTTTAAAAATGTATTATTTGTAAGAACTTGTGATTCAAATACTGTTTTACTAACGAAATGTAACATCAACTCTTTCAGATTTTGTTGACTCCTTTTTATGGGTTTCTGTAAAAAACTGTAGGGCTTTCTTCCCCACTCTAAAGCATTGAGGAAGAATAACATCATAGAGCACCCTGTCCCTAAACAGCATGCACGTGTGTGGCTTTGAAGAGTATGACATTCTCTTCAACTGATTTCTTCATATCATGCATCTTTGATGCTTCATTTAGGTGTCTATAAGCTTTTCGCCCTCGAAAATCCAAAAGCAAAATGTACTTGTCCTTCTTGTAGTCTCGGTAGCTGTGGACTCTTCTTGCTTCTCTCTGTATAATCTAGATAATCATCTTTCTTTTGGGGGAAAAAATAATATATTTAGTGTACTAGATACTCCACAGAAAGAAATTCTTTTCACTAGGGATCTTGTAAAACATCACCTTCACTCTTCATTCCATTTTATAATAAAATTCAAATGCCTGCTGATACAAATTAAAAGACGAGGAAGCAAAATGTACCCTACCCTCAGGAAATAAATCTGGTACCTTGGACTGCTTGGGCATCTCAGAGTCACCCAAAGCCATAAAGATAAGGAGTCTGCTTGCTTAGGCTTTTTCTCCATGTCATCCCTGCCATTCCATGGACATGTCACAGTATCTCCAGCATCTGTCAGTCTCAACTCAACCAACATAATTTCATCCCTAAATCAGTTACAGGTGGACCACGCTGCAAATTCATGCCATCCACATGGTCAAGTTTTACAAACACCAAACTGACACTCTTTCCCTGTAAACTAAGAGCTTATGCACAAACACTATCTTTTGGAGTTTCGAAAATGACTTAAATTACTACGTGCTTCTTACTTCACTGGACATTATTTTCATAAGGTTACACTTGAAGATGGAACAGCCACTCACTGTTACAGTTTCTTCCTTGGATGAATACAGAACTCTCCAGAATGCATTAATACATGATTTAATTTAGTATCCATTTAGTTGAGGCACGGTATAGTTCCAAATTAGAGTATATTTCTCTATGTGAGGAACAGCCCAGACCTGAGCGTCTTGGAACAATGATTCAGTATTTTTTGTGATCTTGTGGCTGGGCTGTAGCAGTATCTACTCTTACAGGTAGTTGGCTTTGGTGAGTAACTAGGCTGAAAGATCAACACTAGCCTTAAGCACATGTCTGGTATGAGTACTGGTTGGTAGCTAATGTAACTCACTCATTCTACACGAGGACTCTCATCTGACAATAGGTTAGACTACTCTGCTGCCACACTGGTCTCCTTGCTGAAGTTAAAACAGAACACGCAATACCTAATGAGGTCCACATTTCTGAATTCACAAAATGTCATTTCTGCTGGCTTGTTATCTAAAGACTTATAAAAAGTTATCTGCTTAGTCCATATTTAAGAGGGTGGAGAAATAGACTCCACCTCTCAATGGGTGTACACACCAGGAAGAGAAGAATTGGAAGCCAAATATTTTTTTTCTAATTCACTTGACTTGTGTACTCACTTGTAAAAATTTTCAAATGTTATTCTACAAGTATGGGGGGGGGGGGGAACAACTCTAAAACCTTCCAGAAAATTGTTTCTATAGAAGCATTTAAACAAATGTATTGAGTACCTCCTAAATGCAATTATATCTTACTTTTCTGTTGTTCCAGATTGAACTATGACCAGGAAATCTGCATGGTTCCAATTTACTACAGATAGGCAAGGTTCTCTTCCGGGTGCGAATGTGAGGCCTCCTGTCAGAATGTGCTCATAATACCCACAAAAGAAATAACATTCTATCATTTCTCCCAACGTTCTTGTCCCTGAGGCATCTCATAATCCATGTCACATTCTTCCAGCTTGTCTTGGTGAACTATTGCTTGTAAGCTTGGTATTACTCTGGAATATAAGATCTCTCTATTTAGAAACCTTCTGCAAAATCCCAAATGTCCATGTAAGTGTATTCTTCAAGAAATGAATGGCCACCAGGAGCAACTAACAATGTATATGGGGTGTAACACTGGGTGAACACTCCCCCAGGCTCCCATGCACTGGATTACCAATTCAGAGAGACATTCTACGTAATTCTCACACGTCTTCATACTGCAGGAACCTGAGTCATATCTTCCACTGTTCTTGACCGAACTGTTTCCTTCTTCTTCTTTCTCTCATCAAACCCCTCACTCTTGCTTCCTGAGATCACTGACCATTAAAATGGGGTATCCATACCCAACCATTCAGCCCCTACTTTCAGGAGAATGCTCCAGCAAAGGTAGAGGACATAACTATACTGCAGAGTGAACTTTTGATGAGGAGACGAGGTCAGTAGACAAAGCCTGACTCCCATGCCACCTCTCAGACTTGATTTAGCAGTCATTGTTTATATGGCTTTCTCAAGGACTCCTCAGAATTGAGCAGTAACTTAAGGAGTGGCCGAGCTTGTAACTCGCATTCACATTAGCTCTCCTTTTCCCACCTGACTCCACTTATCTTACACACTAGAATTGAACTCCAATAAAATAATAGTCACAAGTCCTTTCATTCGTTTATCCAAACTGTATAACCACACAGATTTCAACTCAGCAACTGGTGGGAAGCAATAGGTTAAGAGTTGTGCATACTTCCTGTTTCTGGGTGAGACGTGAGAAATGAAAAACCCTCTTCTTAGATCTGTCAGAGAAATGAGGCCACAGGACCAACGGCTGTCTTCGTGATCAGAAAGGCAGACAGGCAGGCACAGAGAAGCAGGGCTTGCCAGAACAGAAACCCTCAAAAGGAAACCCCTCCGTGGGCTGGGTGGAAACCCCTGAGCTGTAGCTGACTGATCACTGGGGGCTCAGTACAGACTACCCTGAGATGTAAAACCTCCAAGGAAACAAGATGTGGAATCCTCAGATGCTTACAAGTTTAATTCCAGCACCCTAACCAGTTTCTCTAGTGACTAATCAAACACAGAAAATCCCCCCTCACTTTTAACAGGAGCAAGGCAGGCAGAGCTACCTTGAACGATAGTTGGGCCCTTTATTACTCTTAACAAGTCTTGCCGTAGGCTTCCTACTCCACCTGATACAGACAGTGTAAGTGGGATGCTCTGCTGAATTCTGAGGCCACAGGCTCACCAAGACTGCATCCAGTCCGAAGACTAGAGTATGCCCTCTGCCCCACACCGTGTGCCATACCAATAAATGTCTATTTCCCTACCCCAGTTGCCTTTACCAAGATACCATGCCTATCTTCCAACAGAAAATAGCAATACATACTAAAAGTAACATGAGAAAAACTAAACAAATACCAAAACCACAGTCTGGGACTAAGTCAGAATCACTGTGAAGTCATATACCACAAGACTACTATAAGCATCAGACCAAGACTTTGACAAAATATTTAAATTACCCACCTATGCTTATATGCTGTGACCTTTTCTATTAAAACCCTTAGCATATTCGTCATAAAGAAATATGTCTGGACAATTTAAAAATACTTAGAAAATTTATTTTTTCACCCCCTTGTATTGAGCACACTAAAGAATATCTGGAACAAAAAAGATATCTCAAGAAAATTTTAAAGGATTTTGAACTAAAATAAAATTGAAAAGTCAACATTGGTTAAATGCATGAAAAGTTGTAGAAGAGAGATCTAAAGCCAATAATCCAGGTTTCTAATCAATGAAACCAACAAAAGAACAAAATACATCCAAAGGAAACAAATCAAGTAAGTCATGAAAATGAAAGTACAAAAGGATGAGCACCCAAAATAATGTGATCAAACACTGAATACTTTGAAAGACCAGTAAAGTCAATAAGGCAACTCTCACTAGACTAATGGGTCTAGACCCAAACCACATGCCCTTCGAAGAACTTAACTCAAAATGGATTGTTCAACTCAGTATGAGCCACAAAGGATAACATTCCCGGAATAGAACATGGGGAAGTTTTCTAGACTATCTTGTGTGCTGGTTAATATTTTTGCTTTTGTTTTTTCTCAGTTTGATGTAAGCCAGTGTCACTTGGGAAGAGGAAAGTTCGATTGAGAACATTCCTCCACCAGGTTTACCTGTAGGCAAGTGTATGCAGCGTTCTCTTGATTGGTGATCGGTGACTGATGATTGATGTGGAAGGATCCAGCCCACTGTGGGCAGCACCATCTCTGGGCAGGTGGTCTTGTGATAAGAAAGAAAACTGAGGAAGCCAAGAGGAGCAAGACAATGGACATCCATCCTCCATGAACACAGCCTTAGTTCCTGCCTCAAGTTCCTGCTCTGCTTTCCTGCCTTGGCTTTTTCAAGTTGCTTTTGGTCACAAAGTTTATTACTTCAATAGAAATCTAAGACATTCTTTGATGTAGCAAGGTGTGGTGTGTATGTGTGTCTGTGTGTGTGTCTGTGTCTGTGTGTGTTTGTGTGTCTGTGTGTGTGTCTATAAGTTACTGGAGACTAAAGTAGGCCTTACATATAACAAATTCTTGAGCTCAGGCTTAGTTAATGGTGTTTTAGGTTCACCAACAAAGTCATGATCAATGAAAAAAAAAAAAAAAAAAAACGTAATGTTGAACCTGACCAAAATTTAAAACTTTGGTCCAGAAAGACAAAAATCTAAAGAATAGGTGGATAAACCGCACACTGGGAAGAGAAGATTTTTTTTTTTAAAGGACACACCTGATAAGGGAATTTTGTCCAAAATAAACAAAGAAATCTTAAAACTCATCACTAAGAAACAACCAACCTAATTTAAGACTATCCCAGTGGCCTGAACAGACAGTGAAGAAGATAGAACATGACAAATAACCATGTAAAATAATGTTCAACATCATGTGTGGGTCAGGAATTGCCAGTTAAAACACGGATGAGGAACAAATGCACACCTACCAGAACCGTCCACATCCAAAACACTCTCACACCAAATGCTGATGAGCTTGGGAAGTAACAGGAACCTTGCTCTTTGCTGATCCAAATGTAAATTGCTGTCACCAATTTGTTGATTTCTTCCAAAATTAACCATACTCTTACCACATGTGGTACTCTGATTAAGAATCCCTCCCACTGACCCATAGTTCAGGCCACATATGTGGCAGAGGAGGACCTTGTTGGCCTTGGGGGGGGGCGGGGCCCTTGGGCCTGGGAGTGTTAGATGCCCCAGTATAGGCGAATGCCAGGGAGGGAAGACAGGAGTGGGTAGGCGGGTGGGTGGGTGGGGGAATACCCTCACAGGGGGAGTAGGAGGGGATAGGGGGTTTCCAAAAGGGAGACCTGGAAAGGGGAAAACATTTGAAATGTAAATAATGTATCAAAAAAAAATTCTCACCTAAAAAAAAGAAGAATCCCTCCCACAGACTCAGGGAACCAAACACTAAGTAGCGCTATTTGGGAGGACACACTCTGAGAGTTGATAAGCTTGCCCCACATGCCATTTACTCTCTGCTCTCTGCATGTGGGTGGGCACGTGATCTCTAAGTTTCCTGTACCTGCCAGACGCCAGTCACTTAAAGTACTCCCCATCAAGACGATGCCTCCCCATCATGGTGAACTCTGACTGCTCAGGAACTACAGGCCAAAATTGACTCTTTATTCCATAAATTCATTTTTGGTCACCGTGTTTTATCACAGCCACAAAAAAGTAAGTGATGCACCACCCAATCCAGCAATTCCACTCTTTGTTGTTTACTTAAAGGAGTTGAAAATGTAGGACCATACATGACCTCGCACACACGTTCATCACAGCTTTAGGCAGAATGGCCAAAACTTGAAGCAATCAAGATGTCTTCAGGAGCCGACTAAAGAACAAGCCATGCTACATCCAGACAGTGCAATATCAGTCAGCACTAAAAGAAAACGTGTTAGCAGCCTGGGAAAACAAATGTAAGAAAGTCTCACTGGGGAAAAAGAAAAAAAAAGCCATTTCACCAGGACACATACTGCTGAGTACAGTGTATAGTGCACTCTGATGAATTCAGGCACACAGATCAACCACACAGTGTCATCCTTTAGCCTCCGTCTGCCTTCGGGTGAGAGACCCAAGTCCTCTTATTCTATAGCTTCCCATACATGAAATAGGACCGAATGCTACCTCCCTGTGACATTGTTCTGAATTCGATAAATGCATGTAAAGAGTATTTGCTATGTCATATACGATAAGCATCCTAGAGTAGACTCTCAATGACAACGAAATTAAAGCATAGGAGGTGGACCCCCAGTTTAGTGAGGACAAAAACATTAGTAACCACCTTTCCTTTTTTTTTTTTTTTTTTTTTTTTTTCCATAGAGAGTAATGTGGTTTAATCGGAAGTTTGGAATTTTAAAGTGAAATTCCACAGAAATCTATTGTAAAAATAAAAATCTTCAGACACACTGAAAAGTGCAAAGACCCTGACAGCTCTTGTAACCCGGACCGGTGCAAAGATCAAATCCTGGTATTAGTCAGCCAATGAACATCACAGGCAGGAATCCACTAAAGGCTTTACCAGTCCTGTATCTGGTGCGGGGTTAGCCTGCCTTAGAGAAGCCTATTCTGTATCGATCTTACCTCGCCAGTGAGATAAACTACCCTTGAGGAAGTAAGAATACACCGAGCTGGGTGAGCGAAGCTGAGAGTCAGGATCTATGCCTGCGGTGTATGAAATGCTAAATAGATGAGAAAATTAGAGAACATCTTCTCATAACAAAGGGGTGGAGAACTAACTCCCTAGGAACCACGCAGAAAATCTGACCACAAAAGCAGCAGTGGTAGAATTTTTTTTAGCATAATGAAAAAATATGGTCATGATTTATTCAGAACCAACAGAAAGCCCCCCAAGTTTCACTGGACAGAGTTCAAAGTACCAGACACTGTTAGAAAAGGGTTCCCCTTCATCCCAAGCCACTGCCATTATTCCACTTTTAACAGGGGTAAAAATCTTTTGATATGAAACTAGGAAGATCTTCCTGCGAGGTTTTCTTTTTCTGAATTACATGGATAATTTCAAGCATGACATGGCAGAGACATAGTAAAGGCATAGACTTTCTAAATTCAGTAAGAAGTTGTAAGCAATGTATCCAGTGCAAATATAAATTCTGAACTTTGGAAGCAAGCCAGAATTCAGATATAATAACTTAATGCAATTTTGAAAAATGATGTAAATGATACTCGTGGTGCTCTTTCAGGGTATTTTCTTTATGCTAGGTCAGTTTTATATTTTTATTTTATTGTATATGTATACCTGGGTTTATGTATGTGTATCAAGTATTGCAGGAGCCCACAGAGGTCAGAAGCATCAGATCTCCTGGAACTAGAGTTACAGACAGTTGTGAGCTACCATCTAGGTGCTGGGAAGGAAACCTGGGTCCTTTGCAAGAGCAGTAGGTGCTTTTAACTGCTGAGCCATCTCTCCAGCCCCTATGCTAGCTAAATCATAAGCACTGATGGAATAGTCTCATATTTATCTCCCATCATCATCCAAATAGACGTTGGGGCTGGAGCAATGGCTCAGAGGTTAGGAGCACGCACTGCTCTTCCAAAGGAAATAGGTTCAAGTCTCAGCACTCACATGGTAGCTCATAACTAAGTGTCTGTGCCTCTGAGATCCGACACACTCACACAGACATGCATGCAGGGAAACGTATCAATTCAGATATTAATTAATTAAAACAAAGAGATATCACTTTTATCTAAAATTGCCTAAGAGGGAAACTTCCAGTTTCCATTTTTTTTTTTTATAGAATCTATTTGTAAAGAATATCTGGAATCTCCAAAGTTCTTTAAAAATTAAATATAAAACATTATTTCACTGTGCTTCTATACATAGACACAAACCCTGGGCATAGAGGATATTGTGTTTGCATAAGGTGTAAATGTTAACACTAACAATATAAAGGAGAAGCAGACAGAAGCAGGAAAGGTGAGAAGAGCATGCGTCAGGAAAAGAGAGGTGAGCATGCGTCAACTGCCACATGGACTTAGTGATTTTATGAAAAACTAAATCAAGAAAGAATGTTTAAAAGAATAGTACTAGATGATACTGTTTTAAATTATAAAAATGTGTGAAAACTAAGAATATCTCATTATCAAACTCCATCACTAATGGTAGATACAAGAGAGTGTCTGTAATATCAACTCACTTTTAAATAAGAAACATTTGGTATAACCTATTGATTACGGAACATGACTTAGCCCTTACTTAGAGAACCCTGTTCAGATAAAACCCTTATCTAAAGTTATCAAGGCAATCTTCAAAGAAATTAACAATTGAAGAATGTTGCCTTTGGAAATATAATTGAGAGTAGAGAAGAGGAACGGAGAAGCTTTTCATTATAAACTCAAGATTAGGTGCTTACCAAATACAGGCAACACTTTGAAATTCAGAGTTTATAAAAAATATTTCTATGTGTTCATATTGACATTACCTATTAATAAATGCTCTGAAAATACTGAGATATAGTAACAACAAAAACAAAACAGACAAAAAGAACCCCCCCCCAACAAAACAAAACAAAAATCTCTCAGGATATTCTAATGGTAAATCACCACAATGCAGTAAAATCATCATTTTTATTCTGAAAAACTCAGTGTTGTCCAAGTTAGTAACATTTTTTTCCCAGTAGAGCAGGTCTATAATTTAAAAATGCATCGTTCATGTTTAAAAATTGAAAACTCATATGCCAGGGTAACATGAAGAGAAATAAAGCAGACCACATTTCCAGCCATTTCCTGAGACTCACAACATATAATCAGCTGAGGCCTGAGTTTCCTCTTCTACTAAGTGAGATCTTTCACAGTACTTCTCTATGTGATGAGACTCAAAGATGTCAAACGCTGGAAGAGGTGTCAGCAGCCAGCTCGTCTGACTGCCTTTATTCTAAAAAGAGAACAATGGAGTCTGGTGGCACCACAGAACTTCAAGAGGTAAGGGCAATAGAATGAGCAGAGCCTGGATCCAGTGTCAGTGCTGAGAAGCACACTTCTCTTAATGAACCTGAGCTACCACCATAATATACCGGGGACACTATGACTCACAGGACAGAAACGCACTGTGTCACATTGTTCGAGACTGAAGCCTGAGGTTCACGCATCTGATGAAGGTAATCAAAATCAGTTGTATCCTCTTAGTCTGTACTCCCCGTGCCTTTCCTTGATATGTGCATGAGTGTGCACGTGTGTGTGTGTGTGTGTGTGTGTGTGTGTGTGTGTATGTGTGCGTATGTGTAAGTGTGTTGTATGGATGTGTGTGTGTGTATATTCATGTGTGTTTGTGTGTTTGTGTAAGTGTAAGTGTATGCATATGTGTATTCATGTGTGTGTATGTTTGTGTGTATTCATGTGTGTTTGTAGATGTATGTATGTGTGTATTGCGTATATACATGTGTGTATTTATGTGTGTGTGTGTGTGTGTGTGTGTTCATGTGTGTTTGTGGATGTCTGTGTATATATGCATGTGTGTGTATGAATGTGTATGTAAATCATGTATGTCTGTGGATGTGTGTATGTTTAAGCATGTATATGTGTGTGGATGTGGATGTGTGCATATGTGTGTGTGTATTTAGTTGTGTATATGTGTATTCGTATGTGTGTGGAACTGTGTGTATGTTTGTGTATATATGTGTATGCAAGATCTCTGTGTGTATTCACGTGTTTGCATTCATATGTGTGTATGTGTATTCATGTGTATATGTGTAAATATGTGTGTGAATTTGTGTATACATGTGTGTATGTGTAAGTTTGTGTGTGAATTTGTGTATACATGTGTATGAATGTGTATGAAAATATGTGTGAATGTGTGTGTATGCATGTCTGTCTGTGTGTGTGTATGTATGTGGATGCATGGATGTGTATGTAAGTGTGTGTGTGTGTAGATGTGTATATGTGGATGGATGTGTGTATATGTGACTTGTGTGTGTGTGTGTGTGTGTGTGCAAGTGGGTGTGTGTTTATGTGTATGTGTGCTGTGTGTATGCGCGTGCGTGTGTGGGTGTGTGTACGGGAAGTGAGAAGAACAATCTCCTATTGTTTTATAAAGGCACCAAAACAATCCTAATGACCTCATTTAGCCTTCAGAACATCCTTGGAACTGAATCTCCAAATACCGTCATGTTAGGGGCTAGGCCTTAACACAGACATGAGAGGTCGATGCAGCGCATCACACACCATTTTCTTTCATAACAACAGACAAATTCCTCACATCAGTCTTCTCTGCAAATACAACACAACTCATCCACTGATCTCCACATTTCGATAAACTGTCATAAACTTTCACATAAACTGTCATAAACTTTATGCTTTCTCCACATTAAAATGTAAATTCAAAGACAAACATAAAGGTGCTAAAGTAGCCTGTGTTATCCTCTATCCATGTGTGTCAAGAGTTTCTCTAGCCAGTCTGCATTCATTAATAAGTTTCCCAAGCCTGGGACACTTGTCAGGAAACCCATCAAAGCTAGTGGATTGCTAATAAGAAAGCATCTTGTTCCCAGCTGAATACTCTGCTTGCAGTCTTCTTTGACAAAAACAATATCCCAAGCCTTCCTTTCCAACAGACAGAAGCAAGCAATGCATTCAGTGACTGGGGGCGGAGGGAGGAGGGCAAAGGTTGTATTTTCAGTTCAGGGTTACGAGAAAGAGCTTGTTCACTGCAAAGGGAAAAAAAACATACAGAGTTACTGAAATTCAAAAATAAGGAGCTGAAGAGGAAAGGCCAGCTTTAAAGGAACATGCTACTTAATTACAACATGTCTACAGATGGGAAGAGATACACAAAACCTACAAAGTTTCCGAGTATAATCATTTAGGAGAAAATACTAAAGCAAATGTTTGGGACTCCGAGATGGCTCAGGGCGGAAAGGGCTTACTGTGCACATGGAAGGAGCAGAGTTCACCTCCAGTATCCCATGTAAGAGCCTTGTAGGAGCAGCAGGCCTCTGTAATCTCGACACATGTGAGGCAGAGATGGAATCCACAGCTCAAGCTGGCTGGCTATTCTACACAAAAACAGCAAGCTCCAGGCTCAGCTTTCTGCTGTCTCTGTAAATAAGGTGGGTAGTGATGGAGGACGGTAACCCATGCACACAAACTGCACCCTGATACAGATGCATGCATACCGCATACATGTGCTCCCTACTGCCGAAAGAAAAGGAAGACCCTTAGGTTTTAGAGACAAAAGCCAAAGATGAGAGGTTTTCTGCAACTTCACTCTTTCGGATCATGTGACCACCCCCCTCCAATAAAGTCCTTCCCTTTCAGTCTCGCTGTGCCTAGAAAACTTGGCTGAGGGTGTCTGTGTGTCTTTGGACCCAGAATATTAAGGTAGATGCCTTTATTGTGATCTTATAGATTTCCTGTCAGTGTTTTTCCAAATGTGATTCTCACGTGTTGCACATCAGACTTAACAATACAACCAGGGATCATGAACCCATGAGCCAAAATCACATTCTCCCAGCCAAGTCCTTTTCATCGGGTGACTTTTTCTACAGTGACAAAAGGCTGACAAGCAAATAATGCAAAACCTTACAATATATTTATTTAAAAATAGACATAGTCTTTACCAGATCCAGAGAATATGTCTCCAGGGATAAATTCAAGATTTCACCGTATTTTCAGAATTGCTGACAAATTCCCTTGTTTCATCTGACAGGAACAATCTTCAGGAGGACCTCAATACATGTATTGCTAGAACACTGAGCGTCATAACACATGAGCTGTAGCACTCATCTATGGTTAAATACAATAACAGCATTTCATTTAAACAAAATAAGAACATGTAGAAATTCTGTTAGATTCCGACTCAATATTGACGCAATATTCTATGAAAGGTTACAGCATGGGGAACCAAGCAGAGTCTAACTCCAACCCCCAAAGCCCTGTGACCTGAGTGTAGTAACTAAGAAGTTGGTGGCAATGATCCTTCTGCACAGCAGTGAGGAGCGGGGGGAGATGGCTACTCAACATGCCACAGAGCTCCTGACTTTCAGGATCTCCACAAGCAGGGGATGAAGAAGGGAGTTCGTTGCGGATGTCAAGGTTGTGGTGCCGGCAGATGGGATGCATGCTAAGTGGCAAAACGGAGGCACACAGGAAGACACCTGGGAAGCTCACACCAGAAGCTGGTTCCACCCTCGGAAGATTTCCTTCTCTGCAGCCTACTTTGGGAAATAATTTGAAAATGTACAGCTTAGCCTTGCAGGAAGTTTTCTAGAAAGCAGAACACTGAGATTTCGGTTGCTCAGAGGGAAGCAAAAAGGCCAGTAGTGAAGGTCAGTGTGTGTGTGTGTGTGTGTGTGTGTCTGTGTGTCTGTGTGTCTGTGTGTCTGTGTCTGTGTCTGTGTCTGTGTCTGTGTGCGTCTGAGAGTGCATCTCTGTGTGTTTCTGTGTCTGTGTGTGCCTGTGTGTGTGTGTCAATATGTGTATCTGTGTGTGTGTCTGTCAGTATGTGTGTTTATGTGTGTGTCTGTGTGTGTGTCTGTGTATGTGTCTGTGTCTGTCTGTGTGTGTATGGGTTTTGTTGTTGTTGTTGTCGTTGTTTTGTTTTTTATTTTTTGAAATAAACCTTCGTCTGTTCCTGCTCAGCTCAACCCTAGTCTTTTCCCCCAGATTCCTTCAAGTCTTTACGGCCATAGTCACTAATCAAGTCACATGAGGAAAATACAAAAACCTTTCTTTGTTCATTGGTTGTTCTCTGTTCAATCAGAATACTTATTTCCCTCTCCCTGCTCTCCAATACAGTGCTCAGAGTCGACTACATCATATTTTCAGTAGAATCGCATCTTGTGGGTCAGCAATAGGTACACTGCTTACTCATATTGCATTGATCTTAGGGTGATGCCTGGTTTGTACCCATTTGCATGTCATCAGACCAGCTACTTAGAGAATGCTTCACAAAAACAAAACAAAACAAAAAAACAACCTTGGAAAAGTGTTCATTAGTTCATTAATATGGACACAAAGTGGAAATTCTGTGTAAGCTACAGACCCAGTCATGTAATGTAGTGGGGGGGGTGCGCGTGCCCACACACACACATGTGAATTTGTGTGTTACTCTCTCTCTCCATTTGGCTCACATCTCATCCTCTTCTTCAGCCTCTCAGCTCCAGTTTGGACCTGAGTTACTTCTGATTATTACAAAGTCACCAAATTTTCTTCATTTTCATCCATCCCTACAGGACAGCTAGGGCACTTTTTCTAAATGGTAAACCTCATGCCATCTCCTGTTTAAATTCCTTCCTGGAATACCAAACATCACAGAGAAGCTTCAAGATAAAGCCCAGTGTTTTGTATGTGGTACGTAAGAATAAGAGTCTATTTCCCTGGCTTTACCTCATGCCACTTAACTGTTCCTAACCTCCATCCACCCACTTCTCACACAATTAGAACTCAACAAAGGCACAAAGTTGTACGTGGCTTTCTGTGCCCCACCCCGAAGTTCTTTCTAACCTCAGAGAGGCTTCCTTCTCTCCATGCTCCGCTTCTTAATTCTGTATCTAGGCAGCTCCTGTCCACTTTGTATTCAGACATCACCTCCTTGGGTCTGGTCCCTGATAAGTGTTCATTAAATGGTCATGGGAGGACTTAGAACAGGAGGAAGCAGGACATTTGAGGACCTTAATTCTCAGGACAGATAGTAGGGTCTTACTGAAGAACAACACTTTAAATATGAGTTTAAAGTGTCTAGCCTTAGTGCGAGAGGGTGAACCTAATCCTGTAGAAACTTGGTGCCCCAGGGAAGGGGGATGCTGGCTGGGTAGGGTGGGGGTGGGTAGAGGAGCACCCTGTCAGAAGCAAAGGGGAAGGAGCATGGGGTGAAGAACTCCCAGAGGGAGGACCAGGAAGGTGAGGCAACATTTGGAATGTAAATAAATAAAATAACTTGATATATAAAATAAGAATACCAACAATGGTTTAGAAACCAGTAAAGAAGGGAAACAAGTTTTGTATTGGCAATTATATTTTTGATCCCTGTTTTATTTAAATGTCATTAAACGTTTGCATAAAAAATAAAATCAAAGAGGATTCTTTTCCCACATAGCCATTGCCCGTGACTCCAAAAAAACACAGGTAAGAATCGAATCACAGCTATCTCTCTGTCTCTGTTTTTCTATCTCTCTCTTTTCTCTCTCTCTCTCTCTCTCTCTCTCTCTCTCTCTCTCTCTCTCTCTCTCTCTCTCTCATGGTCCTTTGGGGGTTTGTTTATTTCTTTTTCTTTGTTCTTTTTTGAGACGAGGCCTCCCCACAGTGGTCTGGAACTCACTGTATAAACCAGGTCTCCACCAGGTTCCTGACTGTCCTGCTTCTGCTTCCCAGGTGCCCAAGTTTCAGCAACGCACCAACCATGCCTGGCTTGTCCACATTATT
The DNA here is from genome assembly GCA_028551405.1 of Uromys caudimaculatus. Taxonomy (NCBI): domain Eukaryota; kingdom Metazoa; phylum Chordata; class Mammalia; order Rodentia; family Muridae; genus Uromys; species Uromys caudimaculatus. Next base: position 85,908,236 of record CM052709.1, on the reverse strand, counting down.
TTTTAACCTGTCATAAAACACAACTAAAATGAAATGAACTATCCTAGAATTTTCAAGAACAGCACATAATTGTGCTAAGTACATTCACAGTGCTATACACAAGTCGCTTCAACTATTTAAGTATAAGATTATTTATCTTTCTTTTGAAAAAAATTCAGATAAGTAACAGCATATAAGCTCTGCGGTAAGAAAATGATATTGCTGCCTAAATCACATGTGATAGCTAAGCAGGTGAGGCCCTAAGGTTAGACCACTAATTACCTGGCAACACCAGCTTCTAAAACTGAAGGCAGAACACACAATCACAACAGCCAATCATAATAACCAGATGTCGTGTTCTTCCAAAAGACAAATGCATCCAGGCAATACTACTGATGTTTAAAAAAAATAATCCATAGGTTTTACTGGTGGAAGCTATAACCAATCTACCTTTTCTTTGGTCCTGATTATCCAACTGACTTCATATACTGGGTAGTTTGAAACACTTAATTTACAAGAGCCATTGGCATCTAATCTATAATTAAGCAGAACCTCTCATATCTAACAAAATGAATCTTTGTCTGATCCTAAATTTGTCTAGGCTAGACTATTAAGTTTTATCCATAGAAGATAAATTACAAAATGGAGTAGAAAATTTGGAATATAGGGACAGAGTCTATTTTCAGATGGTTGAGAGATACATTGCACTAATTCTAATATAGTCATTCTCATATGGTGGCATGGAGCACGTTAATGCCTACCTAGATGCCAAGGCAGAGGGATTACCCTAGGAAAGAAAACTCTGTGCCGCATTTATAAAAGTCCTGGAAAAATCTGTTACTGGTCTTTCACTGGTCTAATGAAGTGGGGGTAGCAGGTTTTCCTCCAAGATCAGTGACCTCACTAGCAACAAGTAATTGACTAGGTTTCTAGTACCAGGCATAATTTCCCTCCTGTTGAGCAGGCCTTGAGTCCAATTAAACCACTATTGGTTACAACCAAAATACGAGTGCCACTACTGCACATGCAGGAGCATCTTGCAGAGCTGGGCATTGTTGTGGTTCATAAGTGGTTCATAAGCATCATAGCTGAGTTGGGCTACTGATTTCTCCCCCCGCCCCCACTTGGCCAGCTCGCATATCACACTGGTAGTATGGAAACTAGCCCTTGGGGAGGAGGTTTTCAGGTCAGATCCAGCTCAAAATTTCCAAGGCCCAGGTCTGAAGTACACTTTCTCTTCAGCAATAGGGACTTACCTTCACCCTCTGGAAGGCCAGCAAGGGCAACTACGATCGCCTCTGAGAGTTTTAGTTTTAGAAGTCTTTTGGTATCCCCTAATCAATAACTCAAAAACAGGTTTCTTGTGCCTGATGCTGGGAGTTTTGTTAAATAGTCTATGGCTCTTAGGGGAGGTTGTCAGCCTAATGAACATGACTTCAGTTAATATATATTAACTCTATCATATGTGTGTTAATTGTAATTTTAGGTAAATATAAAATGTTTCCTTAAGGTCTTTTTCAAACAGTCTCGCTATTATTTATACCTGTTCCCTCCCTCTGCTTCTGTATTGACCTTCTTCTCCACTTCCAAACTCAATCCCCTCCTTTCCTACACAATCTAGGGCCATTTTCCAAGGGGTGGCACCACCCACAGTGATGCTGGACTCTCCAACATCAACCATCAATTAAGAAAATCCCACACAGGTGAAGAAGATGAGGGAAATTCCCTTTTCCCAGATGGTTTTCATTAGTCTCTGAGTACAAAACCTAACCAGCCCTGTATGTTTTGAGAGTTAGGTTGGAAGGTTAATCTCAGTTGCAGCAGTGTGTAGACAGGCCATTAAATGACAGGGACTCTGCCTTAAGAAGTGGATTAATGTCTTCATCCTAGGAGTGAACTTAATGTAGAAGTTAGGTCTGGTTCTTCCTCCCAGCCCCTCCCAGAAATAAGACTCAGACTCAAAATATATTTACAAATACCATGGCCATATAGCTAGGCTCTTCTCTGACTAGACCATAACTTAAAATAACCCATTTATTCTAGTCTACATTCTGCCACATGGCTGGTTACCTGTGCTCAAGCACCATGCACTTGCACTCACCCCATCTTCCCAAGTGACTCTCCAGCCTGGCATTCTCCAAGAATCCTTTCTGCTTCCTGGATGTCCCACCTCCTATTTCCTGCCTAAACTATAGGCCATGAGATTTATTATTGACAGATGCCATATCCATACAGACAAAAGATGTTCTCGCTATAACCTAATGCCACAGGAATAGTCACTATAGAAGCAAGCTCAATGCCAATTTTCTTTGGCTCTCTTGATAAACATCAAGAGATCTTTGTCCCTTTCCATGGAAGACCTTCACGAGATACACTTCCTTTAACCTTAGACTCCCCAGCTCCAGAAAGGTAGGAAAAGAATCTCTGTTGTTCACAAATTACCAAGCCATTGTTATTTGGCCATGGCAACACAAAGCAGGTTAAGAAGTACTTCTTTGAGAAGTCCTGATTAAATACCGTATTCTGTTGTTTTTTTTTCCACGAGAATGCAAAGCTCCTTCCACATTTATATCAACAATTTGAACCATCCAGCAATCAAAGTCAGTCATAGGAATATGAAATGAGAACATTCAGTATCAAGTTCCTTTTCAAAATATTTGGTGAGTACAAACTGTAGATATTCAAAGTATATAGAATAATGATTTGATAAGTTATGTACACTGTGCAGTAATATCCAGTCAAATTAATTAACACGTTGAAGACTGTCCACACTAGTCTCCCTTCAACCCTCAGGTCTTATCTATCTTATAAGTAAAATAAACCTTTTCATCAATATCACTCCATTCCCCTCCCCCTCTCCCAGCTCCTTCCAACCAAAGGTCCACTATTGTTTCTATGAGTATGACTTTCTAAATTTCATAGCTAAATGGCCCAGTCAGCACTTCTGTTTCTGAGTCTGACTTCTTTCTCTTAATACAAATGTCCACCAGATCCATTCAAGCTCCCAACTATGGCAGAGCTTCATTCTTTTAGATGGATAAACAACATGTAAGTATGTATGTGTAAATGCTTATGATATTATGAACTTTTTATCCATTTGTCTTGGGTTATGCCCTTATCTTGGCTACTGTGATTAATATTGCAGTGAATACAGAGGTATGACTATGCCTGAGATGTTTCTTTTGCAGACTCTATAATACTCCCACAAATAGGATTACTAGATTGTATAGTAGTGTCTTAGTCAGGGTTTCTATTCCTGCACAGACATCATGACCAAGAAGCAAGTTGGGGAGGAAAGGGTTTATTCAGCTTATACTTCCACATTGCTGTTCATCACTAAAGGAGGTCAGGACTGGAACTCAAGCAGGTCAGGATGCAGGAGCTGATGCAGAGGCCATGGAGGGATGTAACTTACTGGTTTGCTTGCTTCTCCTAGCTTGCTCAGCCTGCTTTCTTATAGAGCCCAAGACTATCAGCCCACAGATCATACCACCCACAATGGGCCTTCCCCCCTTGATCACTAATTGAGAAAATGCCTTACCGCTGGATCTCATGGAGGCATTTTCTCAACTGAAACTCCTTTCTCTGTGATAACTTCAGTTTATGTCAAGTTGACACACAAAACTAGTCAGTACAAGTAGCTTGATTTTTTTGAGGAACTTCCATCTTGGTTTGGTTTGGTTTTCAATAATACCTATCCTAACAGAACAGTTCGATAGCTCATATTGGTTTCTCTTTGCACTTATTTCATGATTAGTGATTGATTAGTGATGGTTACATCTTTTCAAATCTACCTGTAGGCTGTGTCTATATTTTTGTTTCAGGGAAAATTATATATTCAGTGGTTCCTTTGCTTTTTTAAAAATCGGGTTACCTGTGCCTTGGTAATTTTGAAGTAACTAGATCAATATTATTGGTCATCACTCCATGTAGCAAAAAGTCCATATTCTTCTTTCAAAGTAAAGGCTTTAAGCACTCCTTAGAACATGTAATTTCTCTTAGGACTTTGTGTTGTTGTTGCTGCTGCTGCTGCTGCTGTTGTTGTTTTCCATAAGAAGTAAATTTATTTTGACTCATTGGAAAAATAATTCCCAGGAGTTGCCCTCATCAGCAGCATGGGGACCTCTTTCTGCAAGCTAAGTAGTTGCTGGCACACAAGAGTAGCTGCACACAGATGGAGTGTAAACCACCATATCTCACCACAGATGCTGTGTCTTAGAGAATAGGAGCTGTGAGGGGTGACAAATGCTGGAATGCACTGAGGTACCAATTACTAACTATTTAAAGACAATGCCACCTCTAAAATGGAACACAGTTCATGAAGATGACAAAGTTGGTTCTGTTGGACGAGTCAAGGAACCCCACAGTCCCTATGGCAAGCCTTTATAATCTATAATAATCACAAGTTTCTTTGGGAATTTCTTGTCTCAGGATGGATTTAAAGTATTAATTAAGTCACTGTATATGTGTGTTGGAGTTGTCTGTGTCTTGTTTGTAATACATAGTTGTCAAAGAGTCTGAATGAGGAGAATGGAATGCAGATGCCCAAGCTGCCTGCCTGTGAGAAACACAGCCTCTGGGGTGCCTCCCTGCTGACAGCTCAATTGTCTTCCCCCAATATTCATATATAAAAGTCTTGTGTTAGCCACCACTCATTATCATCACAAATTATCCAGGGCATCCACTTAGGGAGGGACAAATCTTATTTAGCTTGGAGTTTAGGAGGATCACAGGGCTCAGGCTCTGCCAAGCACTCTCGTGTCCTCCAGAGCACGAGACCTTCCTCGGGCCCCTCCAACCTTGGCTTCTCCAGGTCTCAAGGAACTCTGAGATCCTACTGTTTAAGCTTCTATCGCCTTCCTGTAGTTCTTCCATGAGGACCAGAATTTTAAAGCATGGTGAGACACAAGCCACATCTAAACCACAGAAAGCTGTCATTTGCAAGTATCCCAGAAAGGGGCGGTACTGGAAGACAGTGCCGGTCAACCACACGGAGCCCATCTTTAGTATCTCAGAGTGAGACTGTGCTAGAAGATAGAGTCTGGAAAGAGATCAACAGCATCAACCAACCAGACCCACCAGAGCTCCCGGGGCTAAACCACCAACCAAAGAGTACACATGGAGCGACCCATGGCTCCAGCTGCATATGTAGCAGAGGATGGCCTTATCTGGCATCAATGGGAGGGGAGGCCCTTGCCCCAGTGTAGGGGAATGCCAGGGTGGTGAGGTGGGGGTGAGTGGGTGGGTGGGGGAACACCCTTATAGAAGCAGGGGGAGGGGGATGGAATGGAAGTTTGTGGAGGGAAAACCGGGAAAGGGGATAACATTTGGAATGTAAATAAATAAAACATCCAATTAAAAAAAGAGAGAGATGACAGATTCAAATAAGAACATTAGAGTAGAACCTAACCCAATCGAACTGATGCAAAAGAGACTCTAAATAGTGAAAGCACAAAAAACATGTGAAGATGCAAAAAGGTGGTTGACTTTGAGCAGATGTGACTGCCCATGCTTGTAATCTAAGAACTTAAGATATCAAAACAGGAGGATCACATGTTTTGTCAACCAGGCTGCATAGAAAGTTCCAGACAAGCCTAGCCTGGACTGGGCTATACAGTGAGATCCTATCTTAAATTGCCCAACAAACAAAATCCCACAGACACTTGGAATCCAAAAAGAGGGGAATCTCATAATTCAGAAGAAATGAATCTTGCCAACACTTGGATCCTGGCTTCCAGTCTTCAGAACTGATTTCACTTTAGATGACCCCAACTTAGTCTGCTTCTCACCCTTTATGTGAAAAGAATTCACTCAAGAAATTTTTCTTTTGAAACATCAGAAATTCCTGCAGCACAGGTCCCTCATGGACCCATTCTGCATACGGGGGTAAGTTGTGACTACCCTCGTATGTCACAGACACCCTCCCCCAGCCCTGTGTAGTTCCTCATATTCCCAATTTTCACATCTCTAATAGCTCGACTCCTGCACTTGCTTCCAATATCTGACCTCTGTATGCCTGTGAAACCTCGAGCCTGGGAGATAATCTGTACAGAAGCAGGCTGCTGATGTCACAGTACAGAGACATCGATCAGCTGCCCAGGGAGACTTGGCAACAGCAGGCCCATTAAAAACATTTCCTCTAAAGCCAGCTGACATTGATTTTTTTTTTTTTTTTTTTTTTTTTGGATATACCTTCTGAACCACCAAGCAGAGGAAGCAATAACTCTTCTCTAGCCACTGTGATTACTGGAGTCACCTTGTATATACACAAGGTAGTAAATAGTGAGTGCTCCTCCCCTTCCCATCCCCTTCCCACTTTCTTATTTAAAAATCACATGAGCTTGAGAGGAAGGCTGTTATGTTCCCAAAAGGTGACATTGTGATTTCCTTCAGATTGGGGTTTTTTAGTCAAGCGCTTGAAAAAGAAGTAATTTCAGATAAAGGTAGGGCAACAGTTGTCCTTTCTGATCTGTCACAGCGAACCACATTAGTCCTCTGTGAATTTTAAGGAGTTGCAAATAATCAAAGACTCTAGAGAATGCTCCCTCAGCTCCAGGAGCCCAGACTCTACGCGTGAAGGAGGAGGCTCGTCATGGAGAAACAACAAAGTGGGTTTAAGGTGTCTGAACTGCACAGAATGTGGGAGCAAATGTTCCTCTTGTTCCCTGTCTGTCCTTTGCTTTCTCCTCCCACTTTCTCCTCTCCCCATTCTAAGTTTATTCATTCATTTTCTCATAAAGCAACCTGAAAAGATTTTTCAAAGGAAAATAGAGTCTTCATAATGTTAGGGCTGAAGAGGGGTGGGGTTGCTTCAGGGTCAAGCTCAAGGCTTGTTGAATTTCACTAGAATGGCACTACCTTGCAGTGTAAAGTAAGCAGACAGCTGCTCTTGATCTGTGCTTCCACATAAACTAATGATGACAGAGATTTATGTGTGATGAGAAGAGATGAGTTGAGGGGACTGCATGGACAAAAGTTGAACCCATACTTCTCCGCAACCACACACATGTGAGTACATGCATGCATATGTACACACACACACACACACACACACACCACACACACCCCCAATGCTAACCAGCCCCTCCCTTCTCTTTCCTCACCAACACATGCTCACTCACCCCCAGCTACTATTCATGCATGCCCCCAACTACAGCCACATATACTACCAACAAGTACTCACACCCTCGACAGCATCTCGGTTAAGGAGGTCACAAGAAGATACTGTAGACCGTGCCGCTTAGACAACAGGACTTATCTCTCACATTTCCCAAGGCTGTGAAGTCCAAGGTAAGATTAGCAATTAGCAGGAGGATCTCTGGTTGGGGGAGGGTAGAGCCCAGCAACTCCAGCTATGTCACCTTACCCCCATGACCTCATCTAAACTTAATTGCTTCCTGGAGTTTCTACCACCTAAAACCATCCACGAGGTGGAAAATTCTTGAAGGACATAGAGCTAAGTGTACAGTACATGCTGACAAGTACAGCCCCCATGCTACACACCTCCTACACACATCATTTCAAGTTAGATCTATTATAACAACCCATTAGCAAAGGGAAGGAATCTGGAAAAATATCAATAAAACTATCTCTAATCTCTGTCCTTTATTTATAATATCCACCTCTGATAGAACACTAATCCAAATTAGGGACATGCCTACCACATGTGAAAGAGATTCTTTTCTTTCCTTCTTTTTTGTATGCCTCCTGAGCCTGAGCCAGTTGAGATTAGATGCAAAACTTGGCTACTATGTAGCCAGAAAGCATTGCAGTTACATTTTGTGTGGGTACCAGATTACATTTTCACATCTTCTCTGGCTCCTGCTTAAAAGCAATAAACACTTCTTTACTTACAAACCAATTCTATGAAAGGTCATTAGGCAACTTAAGAAATTGTGGGCCAGGCAGTGGTGGCACACATCTTTAATCCCAGCACTTGGCAGGCAGAGGCAGGCAGATTTCTGAGTTCGAGGCCAGCCTGGTCTACAGAGTGAGTTCCAGGACAGCCAAGGCTACACAGAGAAACCCTGTCTCGAAAAAGAAAGAAAGGAAGGAAGGAAGGAAGGAAGGAAGGAAGGAAGGAAGGAAGGAAGGAAGGAAGGAAGGAAGGAAGGAAGGAAGGAAGAAATTGTGGGTTGTGGGTCTTCCGTAGGGTGTTTATCTTCATCTGACTTACAGAGTCCAAAGGGAGTCAAGTCATGATTATAAACCGAACATTCTAGAATATCATCTTCCACCTTCCCACCTTCTAACTACTCTTCCTCTGCTTGACCATACATAATCTTCATCAATGACTAGAGAAAAAGGTTGATCATGGTGGTCTGTAAGTCAACCTCTTCTGTTGTGCTGCAAAAGAGTTGAAAGAATGAGTTTCAATACATTGAGATCTTGGGATCCATTGGAATTGAAGTAAACCTCAGCTTTGGACTTTAGTTTCCAATTTGTACAAATAATTTAGTTGTTGTATAAAACTTTGTATAAAGCTGTCTTTAGTTCACCTTCCTTGACTTGGTACAAAGAATGATCCAACAGCTCGCAAGATGATTCGGTCAGTAAAATGCTTGCCACAAAAGAATGGGCAGCTAAGTTTGATCTCTAGAACCCACATATTTAAAAAGAGAAGCCAGCCAGGAGTGTGTACTTGTAATCCAGCCCTGGGGGACAGAAACAGGCAGATCCCTAGGCAGATCATCCCAGCCAGCCTAGCGTGAGCAGGGAGTTCTAGGTAAATGCAAGCCCCTGTCTCTCGGTATCGTGGGGCATGCCTGAGTAACAACAGCCAAGCATGTTAACATACAGACACAGACACAGACACACAGACACACACACAGACACACACACACACACACACGCACACGCACACGCACACGCACACGCACACTGCTGGAACAAGCAGCTTAGTCAGTGAAAGTGAACAGTAAGAGCTACTGAAAAGGTGTGTAAATACACACTGCTAAGCGCCACATTTTCTTTCAAATGCTAGGTCATCTTTACAGCAAAATTCTATAAACTTAATGGTTTGTGGATTTGTAATAAAGTGGAATGACATTTGAAGAATATATATGTCTCTGTAATTATATAATTACACATGAGGCTTATTGTCTTTGGCAACCAATAGAAATATGTTTGACGGAAAGATTCTTAAGTGCTATACATTTACAATAAACTCATCACCCACTTCCAAGTGGCATGATTTAGAAAGTCACTTAAATGCTATACATTTACAATAAACTCATTATCTGTCTGTGTGATCCTTACTGTACATTTGTGCTTCCTCCCTGCTTAAGAAATTCTTAACATTCTATTCTTGGGAGTGACCCCATGGTTAATAATTAATATGATCAATATAATTAACCATTAACTATGGAGTAATACAATCCATATTATAATATGTATTATATATACTTGTATATTATATAAAATATATTTAAGTTCTAAGTAAACAGAAAGGGTTTGATTTTAATTATGGATAATTTTCATTTACGTACTGAGACGTTTCTTTGTTAGGTGAGGACACAATTGAGCTGTGTTGCATAGAGTACACTGACAGCCAATTAACCTCTATAATTTTTATCCCATTGTTCAAATATAAAGCATTCAAGCTAATAGTATCAGAATGTCCTAAGGCTGTATTCATTGTTTCAATCAATATTTGCTTGTTCTCTGTTGCAATTCTTGGGAAATTCCCTCAAACATGACCAAGCATATTGACTCTAATTAGCCTACAGATTTTTGAAAAACTAAAATTTACTTAACATTGTGGAGCAACTGTGTCATGAACAATTGTTAGTCCTATTGTTGTTACAATTGTATTTTAATTGGTATGGAGAAAACAGATGATTTTTCCCTGTCTAGGATCCAAGTTGTTAGGAGATTAGAGGGTTAGGGGACGTGGAAGGGAGCTTGTTCTAAACCTGTGTTGTGACTCTGTTGGCGCTGGTTAAGAATTGAATCGGGGAATTTGGCAGCTGGGCACCAAGTCTCCCCCCAACTGAAGAGAGAATAGTTAATGTTGAGAGAGGCAGATGAATTTTCTCTAAGGAGTTGTGTCTGGTACCCATGTACAGGTGGAAGGGTACACATCCAAGAGTAATGGGCAGCACAAGTTATACTCGGTGGGTTTTCAAAAAGGAGAGGATGCAGAGTTGGATGGATAGAGAAGGGTGTAGATCTGGGTAAGGAAGGATAAATATGATTTAAAAAATTGTACAAAATCATCAAAATTAAAAAAGAAATGTAGCTGGGCGGTGGTGGCGCACACCTTTAATCCCAGCACTTGGGAGGCAGAGGCAGGTGGATTTCTGAGTTCGAGGCTAGCCTGGTCTATAGAATGAGTTCCAGGACAGCCAGGGCTACACAGAGAAACCCTGTCTTGAAAAACCAAAAAAAAAAAAAAAAAAAAAAAAAAAAAAAAAAAAAAAAAAAAAGAGAGAGAAATGTAAACCTGGAATTGACATGAAGAGTTGCATGCAAAAATGTCACTGCAATGGGACATGGTGAGAAAAAAACCAGCAGAATTGCTCCCAGCTGTCATTGGGTTAAAAAGTAAATGCATTTCCATGACAGAGGCACATCTCTGGAGAAAGGGTTTTATGCCTTTTCTCATCATGTCCAACATCTATTCAAATATGATGCTGCTACCCTCCAACATTTAAATGATAGTCTAGATCACTGGAAAGAGAACTCCCTCCCAAATGGCATTGTGACGACCTCTCCAACACTTTAGTTGTATTGTTTCTTCTATGTGGAATACCAATTATGCCCCCAAGTTCTCTTCTTATCCTAATGAAATCTACCCAGCCTATTCCCCGAATCCCCCTCCCTCCATGGAGGACCAATACTTTTGCATTTCTCAAAACATTAACACACACATACACGCACACACACACACACACACATCTGTGTACCCACATGCACCTGAACATACACAAGCATGCATGCACCCACACCCACACGAAAGACATTGCAAAAGGGTAGACGATCATGATGTAAAAATCACCTTCTAGAAGCAAATACAAGATGGGTGTTGGTCCTAAGGAATTCTGGCTTGGGCAAGGAAATAAAGAGTAACATGATAATCTTGTTTTCATTGCTCCTGCATGACTCACCACCCTGCCTTTATTGCAGACACTTCTGTACACACCCCAATGTCGCCATCATCTTTTCTGACACTCAAGAGTTTTCAAAAGTATTGTAAACGACCCGTGACACACCTATCCTTTAATATTACCAAACTGTTCTTTGCTATTGATTTCAAACTGCTAAGAAGTTATCTGTGCCCCACCCTCCTAAAATTCAGAACCCCCCACTGAAAAGCTATATTTTAAGATGGCTTCACCATGGACATTGAAGTTCAATAGCTATTTTCTCCAGATTCTAACCAACTGTACCCATATATGCTTGCCCTCCTCCCTCAATCACTCTGATAGTAAATTCTATGTTTGTTACAAACCGTCTAACTTTAGATCCACATATAATTTTAAATTATTGGGCAGTATCCTCTTATTTAATACTTTCTAAATCATATGAGTATAGGTAGGGAAAAAGAACAGGAGGTAATCGTCAAATCTGTGTTCCTACAAAGGAAGTCTTGGGGCTGGAGCTCAATGGTAGAGCTCCTGACTTATATGAGCAGGGTCCTATGCCTGATCCCCAGAACTGAAAAAAGGAAAGAAATCTCTCATAATAAATGCATTTTGGCACATTCGATCAAGAAGCAAGACTCATGAAGTCTTGGCCATCTTTAAATACATGGCTGTTTCTTGGACACAGCCTAACTATATTACAATATTGATTTTTTTTCCTATATGAAAGTAGCTAACACCCAAAGTCATATATATATATCTTTCATCAGTTCCAGCCTACATCAATTAGCTTTGCATTACTATGGAGTAGTAAACAGCAGGTAATGTGTTGTCTTTTTAAAATAATTCGAGGAAACACTGTAGATGGCTTTTCATTTCTTTGCTACTCAGTCTGCCATTGCTATTTAAGAAAAAGAAAAAGTAGATAATATCACTTCTTGTTCCAAAATTTTATTTATCTCCATCCTTTAAAGTTTCTAAGTAGGAAGCACATGCCTGCTTATATGAAATATAATTTAGATACTTAGGCTTAGTGTGTGGGTGGGTCGGCTTCCATTACAATAAGAAACAAACCCCTGAAGTGATCGATTTATAAAAGAAATCATTGTATTTGGGGACCAAATTTGGTTGGAAGAAGGGTTATGATCCATTGACCTCATTGTTTTGGTCCTACGGCAAAGAGGCATACTGTGGTTGAAGGATGTGACACAGAAAAAGTATTCAAGTCATTACTATAAAATAAAACAGAGGAAGCAGAAGTGCCTGAGGACCCACTCTGGGTTCCCTGGACACAGTAACAATCACATGATTTCCTCCGTGTGGAATGTCCACTCCCCACTCCCCACATTACCAAGGTAGGAATGAAGGCTTAAACACACAGGGCTCTGAACATTCCAAATCCAGATTATGGCAAGATCAGGCTTATTCTGGTTTAAACATATAATATAGACATTTATTAAACATCACAGGTTATTCCACAAGTGGGAACAAGTTTAACGTATCAGTTAATGTGTTTATTTTTAATGACTATAATTATTTTTGAAAGGAAACAAAGAAGAATGTAAAGGAAAGCCACAGGATGAGAAGTATTTATAAACCATAACTAGCGCCCAGAATATATGAGGAATTCACGTACCTCAACATTTAAAAGCATATAACCCAATTACCTTTTCACTGTATTCTAATGGAAATAGACTTATATCATTTTCCTCTTCTTTTCTTCTCTCCAGTCCCTCCCATATACCATCCCTCCAACCCCTCTCAGGTCTCCCCTTTATTCCTTCTCACATCCATGCCTTCTTTTCCTTTGATTATCATTGTTACATATTCATGTATATATCATATATACATATATATCATATATACATATATACATGTGAACATATATACATGTACATGTATACATGTATACATATATGCATACATATACATTTATTCCCATATATACATATACTCATACACATACATACATATACATATACACATACACACATACACACACATACACATATACACATATACATATATACATATATACACATATAAATACTACCAGTTGAGTCTATTTGGTGTTGTTTGTATGTATATGATTTCAGGGCTGACCACTAGTTATTAGATTACAAAATAGAAGGTTCATCCCTCAAGGAGACTAATTCTCCATCTCTCAGCACTGTTTAGTTGCCTGTAGTTTTTAGTACATGGGTGAGGCACTACGATATTTCCTTCTTCCATGTTAGAATGCCCACTTATTTTGTCACTGTTTGGGTCTTATTTAGGCAGCTGTATTGTTACTGTAACATGAGTACAGCTTCCCTATCATTTCTAGGTGACAATCACAGCAAACTTCCTAGTTCTCTGGTTCTTACAATATATATATATAATTTATTTACATTCCAAATGTTATCCCCCTTCCTGGTCTTACAATCTTTCTGTCCCCTCTTCTGCACTGCTCCCGAGCCTTAGGTACAGAAGTTGTATTGTAGAAGTATCCTTTAGGGCTGGGTACCTTGTGATCACTTCATTGTCCTCTGTATCCTGGCCAGTTATTGTTTTCTGTGATAAACACAGTCTGCTGTAAAGTAGCTTCTTTGATTAGGGGGTGAGAGCTATATGTATTTGTATGTATAAACGTAAGTACCTAGAATACAATTAGAAAATATGCTGGGCTAGTAAAGTGGTGGTAGTGGGTAGATCTCACTAGCCTGATGTAGCTGGCTAGGTTTCCTATACCCAGCATAATTTACCTCCTATTGAGCAGGTCTTGAGTCCAGTTAGTCATCACCAAGATATGAATGTTATTATTGCACTGTTAAGAATGTCTTGCCATGCTGGTCACTGTTGTGGTTCATAGACATCACAGCTGAGTATAACACTAATAGTTTCCCTCCCTTGTCAGTTTGTAGAGCACCATCTGGTACTATGAAAGCCAGTCTTCAGAGACAGGATTTTCAGGTTAGATCCAGCTTGCTTGACTCTTACAAATCCTGTGTGTGAAGTGCATATTATGTTCAGCAATAGTGACTTACCTTCAATTTCTGGGATATAAGTCAGAGCAACAACAATAACCTGTATTGTTTTCAGAGTCTCTTAAACTCACTTTAGCAATAACCTGAAAAGAGGTTTCTCATGCCTGGTGTTGAGTTTTTTTATATTAATATTTCTGTATTCTTGAGAATTTCATAAATGTATACACTTAAACAGGGTCATAATCACTCATATTTAACACCTCCAGCTCCTCCCAAACATAACCCTAACACAGCCCCGTTCCAATGTCACATCCTCTCTTTTTTTTTAATTTTATATCTTTTACATGTAACCACAGCCACTGTGAGATCATGAGTGTTAATCCAGAGTTCAAATTTCACCATGCTCCGATTCTCCAGCTCTTACTTTCTTTCTGCCTCTTCTGAGATATTCCCTGAGCCTTGGGTGAGGAGAGTGAAACATACATCCCATTTAAGACTAAGCCTATTCTCACTGCTGCAAAAAGAAACTTGTTCAATCAAGGTTGAGAGCATCTCTGTTCTCTGGATATAAATAAACATAGTTTGAGCAGTGTGTGGTAGTGCATGCTTTAAACCCAGCATTTGGAAGGCAGAGGCGGGTGGATCTCTGTGAGTTCAAGGCCAGCCTGGTCTATAAATCAAGTTCCAGGACAGTCAACAGAGAAACCCTGTCAAAAAAAAAAAACAAAAAAAAAACCAAAACATAACAAAACTAAAAAGAAAGAACTAAGAAAGGAATGAAAGAAACGTATTTAGACAGCATAAGCATTTGCTAAAACTTATATCAAAAGCTTCCACCCTAGGGACTAGGACGTTCCCAGCCATGGGCTTTTATCAGGATTATAAGACCAGGTATGAAATTCCCTCCTCTGGAGCAGGTTAAACTCAATCCAAATGAGATTAGTTACTCCATAACATCCCTGACACTACCACACCGTGGGCATATCCTGCCTGGTAGGTCAGGATCCAACACTAGATATAAATAAGACTGACTACTGTATCTTTTCTCCCCTGGAAGTCTGCATAACACCTCTGACACATGAAAGCTAGCTACTGGAGAGGAAGTTTCCTGGGCCTAAAACCTAATCTCAGCATGCAACCTAAACCTAAACTTTCTCTGAATGGGAAAGACAAACAATCAGAAGAAGCACAGGGGAAAATGCTGAGCACTAGTCATCAGTCAGTAGGAAAGTGCAAATAAAAAGCACAATGAGTTATCACTTCCAGGATGACTGAATAAAAAAAATAGACAAAAAAGTGTGGCCTGCGACATAGAAGAAAAATGAAACCTTCTTATATTGCTTTCAGGAATATAAAATTATAAAGTCATTTTGGAAGGAAATTTAGAAATGTATTCAAATCTTGAAAAGGTCTCCTGTGATCTGGCAACTGCACAGTTACTTAAACAGGTGGTCCCCAACTTACAATGATTCCATGGTGGTCTTGACTATGTTGCAAAATGATTTATGTTCAACAGAAACTGTACTTCTTGTTCTGAATTTTGATCTTCTCCTTGGCAAATGATGTGAATCATAAAACTATCATGATACCAGAGACTGCGGCAGGCTGCCACGCCTCGGTTTCCCAGCAAACATGGGTTAGGCACCTGATATTCTACACCGACTGTGTCGCTGAACTGTGGTGTTTAGTAGATTAAGTATCGTTTTCAACTTCTGATACATCTATCAGGGTGTAGCCTATCTTAGAGTGAGTAGCACCTATGTACCCAAGAAACACATGCTCATGAAAACAATATCTATAAAAAAGCATTCTACAAAACAGTTTTTCTATATACCAACAACAAAATCATTGCAAAAGAAATCAGGAAAACAATTCCATTCACAATTTTCTCAAGAACAAATCCTACTCATACAGTTAAAGACGTTTTTGAAAACTCTACAATGCAAATAATAAAACACTGAAGAAAGAAATAGAAGAAAAGGGATGATGAAAAGACTTCAAATGGCCATAATATTTTGTTCAAAATGGCTCTATTACCAAAAGCAATCCACAGATAGCAATTAAGAATAATAATAAGCCAAGCGTGGTGATACACTCTTGTGATCCCAGTGCTCAGGAGGTGAGACAGAAGGATGATCATGAGTTTGAAGCCAGTCTTGTGCTAACTAATGTATTCAAGGCCAGCCTGGGCTACATAAAAAGACCATATCTCAAGTGAAAGTTTGCAATAATCATAATAAACGCTTTATTCCCCTATCACCTTTAGATGCCATTCTTCCTTCCTTCTCCCCACAGCTTGTTATAAAAATAACATTTAGTAAGGTCAGCACAGGTTTCCAATATAAAAACCCAAATGATGCTTTCAGGCTCCATTTTACATAACTCAGCAGCCATTCTAATACACGTGACTCCTACTGGATACATCTGCACAGTCATTACACAGAAGAATTTTCCCCCCACTAATGCTACTTGTCCTCTCTCTGATTCTCTGCTCGTTTTACCCTGTAGACATTTACTTATCAACCATAAGCCACCAACTCCCAAATGTACGTCTCTAGACAATCCACTCTTTTATTCTACAAATATTTACTAGATGCCCACGATCTGTCAGCCAATAAGAGTAAGAGGAAATAATACAGATTTCCTGGTTTTAAACCTTTGTATCCAACGCCCTGCTGTTCTCTACACTTGGATGACTCAAAAGCAAGTTGGATGAGCATGTCCTAAATGGAATACATAGCTTCTGCTTCAAGCCCAGCCCTCTATCCTCCTACGGGTGTCACTGACAAGCAGTGACTCAAGTTTAAAACCTCCCAGTAACGTTCAGTTATCTCTGCTAACGTTCAGTTATCTCTGCCGCAGCACACAACCCATCACTTCACACATCTGTTAACCCCAAACAATGCCGTGAATATGCTCACTTGGCCCTGCCTTTCTCTCTAGTCCATAATCCAGCATCCCTTACCTCTACTGGTATTATTCCCCACTGTGGGTCACCAGTTCTGGTCTCACACCTTCTGATGCTTTTTCATAGTACAGAAGAATGAAACTTTCAGAACACAGACCTCACAGCGCTCTCTTCCAAGCCCCTTCCATATTCCAGTAGACGCACTCTCCATTAACATCTGCAAGCATACAGTGCTCTTTCTACTAGACTCTGTAAGAAGAGCTCTCAGAGTCCTTCCCAGCTCCTGCCCACCATCCAGTTTCACTTCATTCATCAGTTCCTTGGCAAGTTAAATCTAAAACCTGCCAGAGTTCCTATTACACACACTCTCTGTAACCCTCCTTCTCATCATCTATCACAGTTACGATTCACCCCACTCATTTGTGCGGTTTTTATTTTATTATTAGTGTGTGATTTTATTAATATGCTTCCTCAGTTGGAAGGAAGTTTTCACTTTTTCTCCTCATTGGATATGAAGCTCTACTACATAACTGTCAGCATCAGGGTCCTCCTAAGAAACCAACTTTTAATTGCTATATATTATTCCAACTTGAGTCTAAAATCCATTCTCTATTTTAATTAACAATTAAGCATTCTTCATTTTTTCTGTTTCAGATAAGGTTGTGGTCTTTTTATACATTTGTATTTACTACTACTATCATAAAGTATATTATTGAAATAAGACCATATCTCAAGTATAAAATTGTATCAATGTTTTAAAGACTCAAGGATGCATATATATTAAGAAAATAATAGCAATTAATGATATCATAATGTTGCATGGGTCTATAATAAAGCAAACTACCCAGTTAGATTACAAAGAAGATACAAAAAATCTGTTTATTCCATGGATTTATTGAAATCTTTAAACTCCTCCTCCTTCATAGGTTACTTCAGGACAATGTCGATGAAACAGTTTGAAAGACAGATTTATATTTTAGAATTTTATCCTAACAGTCCTAGAGAATTCATTATAGAAAAAAAAAGAAAGGAAAGGAAGGGAAAAAACAAAGAAATAAAGCTATTCTGCCCTAATTTGGAGACTTTTTAAAAATTGTACTTTAGTTTTCTTCCTCTAGAATCTCTGACACAGTTGACAGATCAGGAGAAACCATCACATGCTCCAAGAATAGCTACGGGATATTTTATAACATTGATAAAAATGCATTTTAAAGATAATTCTAACTATGAATGCTTAAGGTCATTCTAAATATTTCTTTGGGTAAGTTAATTGAGGTTCTGTGTCCTGGGAAAGGCATGAGACCAATTAAAGCATTAAGGGCCAGAGCTCCAGAAGGAAGAAATTATACAGCACATTGTACAGCCCTCTCCGATTTCACCAATTACAGGATTTCCCTCAGGGAGGTTTCTACACAAGGGTCTCAATTAGTAGAGTCTGCTAACCAAAACAATGTCTTGTAGACGAGTGGTTTTTCCAAGAATATTACATTCAAAACAACTATAGTCATACTTCCAATAAATATGTTTGCAATATTTCTGATGCTCTGTAGACATACATATCATCTGTTTTTCATTCATAAAAACTACATAAGTAGATATCATGCTCAGAAAAGAAATCCGTGCACAGCATGACCTACTTCTACAGTATTGGATATTTTTCTCAGAAAGAATTAAGACCTATTACTAATAAATCAAGAGATGTACATCAATAAAATAGGTGTAAAAATCACTTTTCAACATAGTTCAAATGAATTGTCTGTTTTTCAACCAATAATTTTAGGTATGTTGCTATTACATACCATTATATAAACTCTTTTAGTTCTTAAAATATATTTAAGCTCATAGTTATATATTCACTTGCCTATTCTAACTAACACATTTTTTTGTAAAGGAAAAAATAGCCTTCATTAAGATGAGCTAAACTTTGATATTGTAACTAGACATACTTTCCTTATGCCATCATCCAATTTCCATTTGGCAATGTCAGAAATACTTTCAGCCTTATAGGAGATTTTTTAAAGATTTATTTATTTTTCTTTTATTTTTATAAGTGTTTTGCCTCCAAGTATACAAGTATAGCATGTGTGTGCAGTACTGTGGGGTTAGAAGAAGCCACTGGATTCCCTAGGACTTGAGTTACAGAAAATTGTGGGCAACTATGTAGCCACCTACAGCCATGTAGGTACAGGAATTAAGTGCCTTTAATCACTGAGCCATCTCTCCAGTCCAAAAGTCTTATTTTTATGGATAAATTATACATAATTTTGTTGTGTGATGCATTTTAGAGTTATTTTTATTTACATTCACAAAGCATACCAGTGTACACCCATTTTACATGACCCTTGGGAGACTCACCTGTATTCACCTGCTCATGTACCTGGAACAGAGTGAGGTCAGATGTAACCAAATTCTCACCTGCTCTATGGTTCTAAAGTTTCTATTACATCAGGGTAACAAGGCACACAACTATGCTTTACAGACTCATAAACGTCAGAGGTTAAATCAGCTTCGACCTATTGATGGCATTCATTTGGTGGCACCCATTTATTGGGGTAATCATCATTTGATACTATAATTTAGCTCTACACATTTTTTTGGCCACAGAAATACAGCTCTTTTTCAGCTAAAGCATGCCCTTTTTCTGGACGACTTATCATTTACAACAAATGCAATGCAGAAAATTCAACTGAAGCATCAAAGCTGTCCTTAAAATAAATCTGTTAGAGCTCATAGGATCTCTGTGGGTAAGCGTACTTGTCACACAAGCTTGACAACCTGAGTTTGATTCCCTGGGACCCATACTGTAGAAGAAACTGATTCCTTAATGTTGTCCTCACATGCACACCAGAGCACAATTGTACCCTCATTCTCACGCAACAAAATGCATTGGTTTGGCTACATTTCCTCCTGTCTCATTCCAGACACAATCTCCCTCCTGAAGTTCAGACTTCTCACTCTGACACTAAGTCTCGTTTTTATTCTCTCTTCCCTCACATGTTGAGGAATGTACATGGTTTGGCAGAGGCAGCACGGGGTTTTGCAGCAGACATTTCTGTATTTGACTGCCAACACCCAACTCAGCAGCTAAACAACTAGAGACAGGTTCCGTGACTTCTCAGAGATGAACAGCCTTTCTCCTGTAATGAAAAGAACAGTGTGGTGTCTGTGTTTTGGGATTTTTTTGTAGCTTAGGGAAACTCACTTGGCAGGTACCCCGTATGTTATTGCTGCAACCACTGGTCGATTCAGAACATGGCCCCCGGAAACAGTGATTGCACACTATCACACGTTTCCTGTGATTCTCTTCCCATCCTCTCGTCATCTGCTTCATTCTTCAACCTCAGGAGGTTTTCTTAGGTCTTCTAACCACAGGTAAGTCTCCATTCAGAACTTGCTTACAGGATCCACTGTGACTTGTATCATCAAGTGTTTATTTGTGTCTCACTGAAGGAGGGCAAGGGACTAGATAACATCCTGCTATGCCTATTTCTCACATGGCGTAGCTCCTGACCTTGAACTTAACACTTGATAAATTGATGTACACATTCATATAGCCATGTGGTGAATATTCAGAGAATCTGCATGCTCTTAATCTTCAAAACTCTTAAATGGGAAAGCGCTCCCGGGGTTAAGAATTTTATGAGTCTGAACCGGTTCTAAAATGGCTGAGTAAAGGGTTCTACTCTAGTCTCTCCTGAGACACCCAGAGGGAGCTGCAGCTTTGTGGCCTAGACAAAATGAATAGAATGTTTAGTGGAGCTGGGAGCTGAGAGTGATACAGAAAATCGAGTGGAAGAAACACTAGTGGGCATATATTTAAGTCAAGATTTCTTGATGTATTTCAAAGAAACCATCCGATTTGGAATGGTTATTGATCCTAGAGTTTTAAAGTATAATAGTTTGAGAAAGTCAGTAACTTCAGGAACCCACAGTAGATAGGTTAATAATCCCTTACCCTGTCACTGAACACAGCCCTGGGCTCACAGGCCACTCACTAAATGAAGGCACTGGCCTAGGACCAAGGCAGAGACCTGCACAGCCGAGCTATGCTCATGGAGCTGTGACCAGGTGACTGGCCCTGAGACGCACACCTGAGGGAAGGAGCCATTTACCAGGCCACAAGTCTGAGCCCTGTGACTGAGGACCCAGAGGCTACTCCAGGTTACCTCTTAGGGCTTACAACAGCCTGCCAAAAGCTCAGCACTGCAATCACGGCTGCCTCTCTTCCCTAATGAGTATATCTCTTGAAATTGCTTACTTGTAAACCAAGACTGGAAATAGCAAACGGATCAAAAATATTCCATGTGGGTAGTAGACCTTGCCTGCACATCATGATATAAAATTTATTTTTAGGACAAAGTTACTTGAGGCTTTTAACATACTAGTTCTTTAGTGAGTCCTTGAAGGTAGATGTGAGCTTTCAATCTATTATTGAAGAATAGCAGACTCTCTTAGCGGGGAATCCTACTACTCTACAAAAGACATTAGATAAAGACTTGTCACGGTGGCTCCAGAGAGAGGAAAGTTTGCTCCCACTCCTCCTCCCACTTTTAAAAAGCATCCTTTCAAGCTGTTTCTTTAAAAGCTTTAGAAAGTACGGGGACAGAAAAGGATCCGATGTCACCCCCCTGTGCAACAGTGCCAGCATACAGTGAAACCTCTTCATGCTCCTACAGGGATTGCATGTGAAAGACAAACTCTGATTTTCCAATCTTGACCTCAGACCATTAATCAAGAGCCACAACTACAGACTTGCAACCTGCTATGTTGATGACCCCCCTCCCATACAAGCCATAAGGGAGCAGGAGCAGGCAGCCGAGCAGAGCCGTGCTCTGCGTGGGCAGAGGGGAACACACTAAAGAAAGGTCTTCCTTCTGAAGCTTCACTGTTGTGGACCCAGGTGAGGTAGTAAGAGTGAAGCCGCCTCTCCCCCGGAAGCTGTAACATCACATGATAGTTAAACAGGTGGGAGCTCGGGACAGAAACGGGACAGAGGGAACACTGGGTGTCATTCCTTCTGCCTGAAGTACCTTTCCTTGTCTCCTCCCCTCTTGGAATTGTATCTCCTCGTGGGGACCAGTTATGTAACTATTCCTCCAAAAAGCCTTTCATAATCTCTCCCTTCCTTCTCTTTCCTCTGCTTCTCTCTCTCTCTTTTCCAGAAGAACATATTCAAAACTGCACCTGACTTCCTCTGTAATCTGTGTTCAGTGTCATGCTGGCTCGCCATGCTTATCTCCCACACCAGTCCCAAGCAATGTCAAGGAAGGGGACAATCACCTTTCTCTGTGGTGGTCCCTGTACATCAGCAGACTAGGCACAGCGCCTCAGGCATAGCATAGGAAGGACTCTGTACTCACTCTCCCATCTGCCTATGTATCCACAACCCTCCTTAATCTAGTTCACTTCTACTTATTAAGACAGTAACCCCTATTCTTCCTCCATCTACCCATTGCTGAGCAACTCCCAGAGTGACCCTTACAGTTTTGTCTTCCTGAGCTTCTGGCTTCCATGCTAAGTTAGGCGTGACATCTGACTGGAATGTTTGTCAGAAGAAATTGAGTATTCCCAGTCCAATCTTAGCCTGAACGACAGCCTGCTAATATTTCAACAGCCAGTCACAGTTCAGAGTTCCCTGATCACTAAAAATTGATTCATTGGCTTCCCCTCCCCCACCCCATCTCCTTGTGTATATATGTGTGAGTCCAGATGTACCTTTGCCAAAAAATATTGCAAACATCACCTGACTTCATCTGTAAATATGTTAGTATATTTCTCTAGTAGATAAGCTCTTAGCTTTTAAAAACTATTTAACACATAAGTTATTATTTGTCCTAATGTATGTAAAGATATTTCTTCAGATTCAGTTCCATGTGATTGAGCGTGCTGTGGTCTGAATGTATACTGATAACCCATATGCTGTAAGCTGAATCTCTCAGGCACTGATTTTGGAGATGGGGGGCCTAACAGAGGTACATAGTGACTAGGGCCACTGAAGCTTGCAGCAGTGGATTCATTCTTTCTTCCTTTCTTCTGCCAAGAGAGAGCACAGCATCCTTCTCTCTAGGTGCTGTCAAGAGAGAGCACAGCATCCTTCTCTCTAGGTCCTGTCAAGAGAGAGCACAGCATCCTTCTCTCTAGGTGCTGCAGCAATGAAGCACTATCCTAGAAAGAGACACCACAACCACCCACCAATGCCTTCACTTTATTTCCTAGTTTCCAGAATGGTGAGGGAATACAACTCTCCCTTTATAAATTACCTACTCCCAAATTCTGTTACAGCAGCACACATCAGACTAAGAGAGAGACACTGTCTACTTTATCCCGGCTGCACACCTGGTATGGAGCAAGTCCCAGTACATCAAATTGAAGGGGAGGAATTTCAAAGGGGAACACAGAAACCTATTTTCAAGCTGGAGATGTGCCAGCATTCATGCATGCCCCTCCTTTTGGTAAAAAACCTACAAAATTGCCCTCAACTCTCAGTCCCTATAATTCAAGAAAAGTAGCCTTTACTGCCAGCTCCCGGGGCATAAGAAATGGCCACAGTCGGACAAATCAAAGCAATGCAGAATCTTTACCAGTATAATTGACTTAGTGATGGACACAGACAGTTAAAGACACACAAAGAAACTTTCCAGACGGATGAAAGGAGGCGAGTACTCTCTCCTATTGAATGTCAACCCTGAGAACAAGAGGCTAATATGACGGCAAAGGCAGGCTGCATTTGAAAACGAATCTGACGCTGAGAAAATAAGTTGGAAAAGAAGGAAGAAATCAGGCCCTGAAGAAGGCATCTGATTAGCTATTTTTCTCAAGGCTCTGACCAAATACCCAATGAAGCAGCTTAATGAGAGTGTTTGATTTTTGACTCAGAGCTTGAGGGCACAGTGTTTGGTTTTTGACTCAGAGTTTGGGCTACGGAGAAGGCCAGGCAACAATGGCATCTGGACAAAGCTGTGGCAGTAGGAACATAAAGCCGCTTGCTCATATCGGCACAAAGCAAGTCTAGGCTATAAAACCTCACAGCCCATCCTTAGTAACCTACTTCCTTTAGGAAGGTGCGATCTAAGGTTTCACATCCTCCCAAACAGTGCCAGCAACTGAGTACCATGTGTTCAGTCACATGAGCCTGCACAGGGCATGTCCCATTGAAATCACAACAGCACCTAAGTACCTAAGCCAAACTCAGCTTTGCAGTTTGATGTGGTACTCAGATTCCACTGGGCAATTGAAATTGAAATGGACACTATACTTTTTATTTTTTTTAAAAAAAAAAGTATGAAGTTTTAGTTATGTTGCTCAGTAAATACCTTTTTGGCTTAAACAATCTTGGGTTGCATATTCTAAGATTCTTGTCTCTGATACATGGTGACTCAGCACTTGCGTGGCCCTGCAAGGCTGTCACAAATTCAAGGACATCCTGACCTACATGGTGAGTTCCAGACCAGATAGAGCTACATAGTGTGGCCTTTTCTTGGAAGGAAGAACAGGAGAAGAGGAGGAGGAAGAGGAAGAGGAAAAAGAGGAGGAGAAGGAAGAGAAGGAAGAGGAGGAGGGGAGAGAGGAAGAGGAGGAGACAGTGGCAGTAATAGTGAACAACAAAAACAGTAATGAGAAGTCCCCAAGCCACATGAATGAAAAATAAAACAAGGTATTTCTCAGCATCATCTCTGCTGGGTGTTCCTCCACTTCTTTCCTAGCAGACCAAGCCTTCAGGCATCAGATGCCACATTTATAAAAGACAGGGAACTAAGTGGCCTCTAAATCCCCTTTCGCTGAGAAGGTCTAGGAGTTTAGAAGCGAAAGCTGGGACAGCATTCTGATGAATTGGACATGGTGCTCGCTCGAAGTACCATGTGCACACTGGCGCATCTCCCTTTTAGCTTTAATTAATTTTAAATCTGCTTCCCATGCCCCTGGAAGAGAAGATAACTTCCAGAATGAGAAAGGCCTCTGCTCAGCACTTCTTTCTCAGCAGGAGCTGCTCCGTAGGAAAAGACTTCACTTCACTGTGGTTTAGGACTGTAATGTCAGCATTATAAAAGCACATGCAGATATTAGGCATGATAACAGGAAGCCAGTGAGAGGCGTTTCTATATTTTTCCCCCAGTAGACTCTTTGCCTTCTGCAAGAGAATCAGCTCACCTCAGCAGCTATATGTTTCTTCTTAAACACATATATGTTTTAATTTCAAGTTCTTCATTTTTTGGAACAGTATTTTTAAAAAAAAAAAACACTTCACTTGGTTGAAAGACAAATTGCAGAATAACAGCTTAAAAAAATGACAGATTTATCATTCCAACTTTCTCCTACATGAGACTATAGGAGCTTTTGTAAAAGCTCAAATATGGGGCCAGTAATATAAATTGTATTAGTTGCTAGTGTTGTGACAAAGGGGCAAAAAACCAAAACAAAACAAAACAAAAAAGAAAATGTCTTCTGTCCTGGTAAATAGTATTTGGCAGTTTCGAACCCACCTTGGCTCATTTCCCTGTTGCAAGATTTTCCCTGTCCAATCACATTAGGGCAGCAGGAGGCCTGTGATTGGACAGGGAAAAGGGAGGCGGAGCTAAGATTTACAGAGACAGGGAGCATGTGAGAGGGAAGATGGCTGTGGACTTGAACCAGCGTGGCTTTAACCAGCCACAGGTTGTTATGATATCGCAAGGTTAGTATAACCGGGATAAAGTTTTTATCATTATCAATTGGTTCTGAATATTGGCATCTTGTAAATTGAGAATTTATTGATACATAAATCTGATTGGTTAATTATAAGCTTTAAGAGTTTTGATTCTACTAGGTAAATGGGTGTTGTGATAGCTGACGGGGGGGGGGGGGGGGGGGG
>CM052709.1:85831111-85881951 GCA_028551405.1 Uromys caudimaculatus | reverse complement strand
TCCTCCTCCTCCTCCTCCTCCTCCTCCTCCTCCTCCTCCTCCTCCTCCTCCTCCTCGTCTTTTTTCCTCAGGGATGAGACTCCAATCTTAAATGGGCAGTCCTAAACCTATCCAAATCAGAGCAACATTACTGCAACTCAGTAAGTACACACACTCACAAAACTAAATTAAAAATAAATACAGAAGAGACCATGCATTTGAGGAGTATTTGAACAGACAGGACTTGGAAATTCTCAAAATTATAAAAATGATCTTAAAACAGAATCAAAATGGGCAGGAAAATGGGCATGGGGGAGCGGTATCCTTTTGGCTAGTTCTGTTTGGAAAACGGCAATTGTTTTCCTTAACTTCCTCCCATAAGGTCTTTTGTCTTCTTCTGTGCCTTTCAGCTACCAGAGATGACATTCACAAAGGAGATGAGCATTTCTTTTGCCATTCTGTCTAATAAAAGTATTCATTGTTCAAACAGATATTGAGATTTCTTTCAAAGTTTCCCCACATTCTGTGGGAAAATACTTTAATTTTTCCAGGAAAAGAGAGAGAGAGAGAGCTAGCTATAAAATATGGTTGTTTTTCCCACGACTACTGAAATGTGCCTAAAAATAAAATAGAACATCTGAGTTTGCCAGCATTCTGGATTGCTCTGCTGTCTATGTGAGCTCTAACTAAAATCTGTCTGGAAATACAGCACTTTTTCTCTCAGTGAATTGTCGACTTGTAATGGCATGTATAAATGTATTTAATTGCTGAGTCACCCTGAAAGGTCATCAATAGCAGCTTGTTTGAAATGGCTCTTAATTGTACCTGGTGACAATCAATACACTTTAGCTTTTTGTAAATGATACGTTTTAGCTCTGGGCCCCAGAGAGCAAGTACTTAAGAACTCAGAGAAGATGGCCAAGTCTTCAACCCATCACTCCCACCGTTATCTGAAAAAGGGAAACATACAATGACTATATAGACTTACATACATATGAACCATCATGCAACTAAGATGGTGTTGGTGTCAAAAGAAGGGAACTGAGACTTCTCAGTCCCTGCTGTGTGCCTTTCTGGTTTGAGGCAAACCTTTCAGGAATGATGAAACATTTCTTAAAGGATGGTTCTGAACCTCATATTTGAAGTAATTTGTCCCTTATATTGTTGTGTGTGTACGTGTGTGTGTTATGTGACTTTCTGGTTTGAGGTCTCACATCAAACCTTTCAGGAATGATGTTACATTTCTTAAAGGATGGTTCTGAGCCTCATATCTGAAACAATTTGTCCCTTATATTGTGTGCCTGTGTGTGTGCCTGTGTGTGTGTGAAATATTACCTGATACCAACAATTAATTCAAAAGCTTTCAAATAGCTCATCCCCAAATAACCCTGCATAGCTGAAGGAACATGTCCCAGCTTCTCTGGCACTCAGACACTGCTTTCTATCTCTGGCCCAGGCTCTGCTTAGCACTGGGATCCTGTCATTTCAAGCTTTAGGAAGTAACCATCTTTGGGAAGAAATGAGGAGTGTAGGTGACTATTTTCAGTGGAAACCCTCGAAAGGACTTCACTAAGTGAGTGGCCTGTCTTGCCATCCTCCTGGATCTTGCACTTTAGAAGCACGAAGCACAAGATGTGGGCAGATACACGATTCAAGTATCGTGTCAGAGTTGAAGTAAGAGAAGACACTGCAGGCGAGGGAGAAGGAAGCAGAAGGTAGAAATTACTCCCCAAGGAGCTGTGAGATTTACAGAAATTCCCAGGAAAGCAAAGAGAGAAAGGGCATGAAGCAGTGTGAAGCAAGGGCTGGGCGCTGGGTACATTTTATTTCCCTAACGTTTTTTAAGTAGGCGCTGCTGCTCCTGGCCATTATAGCAACAATGTGTCTTGCCTTTTTCTGCACTTAGCACAAAGTGCCTCTTAAGCAACTGGTCAACACTGTGAGAAATGTTCTTTTATGACCACTGGACAGACTACAAAATTAAGACTTAAGAGTAAATTCATCCCAAAAGCCACAGATAGAGACTGTTGAGTAGGATTCTAGGGAGTCTCTGCCAACCCCGTGTCTATTCTTTGCTCTGTGTAGGAAGTCAGAGGAGTCATGTGATCACCGTGTCAGCCTTCCCAACCGCACTGGCGGATCAGGGCCTCCATGTCTCCCAGCATTCTCTGTCCCAGGATGGAGCACTGTTCCAACTCCAGTCCTAGGGTACAATGTACTTGAGAAGAACCTCTCAAATCTTGAATTTCACAAACCTCTACCCTGTGGGTTTCCTCACCTACCAACGCATTTTGTAGAATGGGAATGACATAGGACTTGATCTTTTAAAAAGCAATTAACTACAGAGCATCAGGAAAGAATCCTAATGCCTGAGCATGTTTTTAAGGCTTTTTTTTTTTTTTTTACATATATTTCTAAATGTATTATTCAATAATTTCAGGCAAGAATACAATGTATTTGAATCATATCCTGACTCCACTGCCTGCTCTTCTCAGAACTCCTCACCACACTCCCCTCCCAGCTTTGGGTCCTCCCCAGCAGCCGCCCCGCCCCTCCCCCACATTGAATTCAGTCAGAGCTGCCCATGTATGTGGGTGTAGAACTACCAGCTGGAGAATATCCAGTCTACCCAGCAGACATCAACTGCCAAGACCGCCTCAGCTGGGGGGCAGGGTAGGAACTCCTCTGGCCCTCCCCCATAAATAATGACATTTTGACTACTTTGGCCTTGTCTAGGTCCTGTGGGGCAAACACAGCCACTATGAGTTCATGAGCACAGAGGCGCTGCCATACCTAGAAATACTTTCTCGGTGGTGCCTTTGGCACTTAGGATTTTCCCTCCCCTTCTCCCATAATGGATGCTTCCCCTGCGGTTTCCATTCGTTTCCCATGTAAGAAACAAATGTTATAAATACAATTTATACCATAAATACCAAAGACAAAAGGAAAACCTCCCAAAATCAAGTGAAGGATAGAAACCGTTGTGTGCTGAGTAGAGCCACCTGCCCCGGAGTCAATGCACACGGCTTAGCCCTGGGCACCGCTCTAGGTGCTTCACCTGGGCATCTCATTCCATCTGCCCAACAGCCCAGCTCTTTAGATTTAGCTGCTGAGGTATACGATAGGCTAAGGAACACAGCTAATGCGGCACAACCAGCATGCAAGGCCCCCAGCCACAGCCCCGCAAAAGCCTCTTTAAATTGGCAAGCGACAGGCAGCACGGCCTGAATTGACAAAGCACACAGTGACTTGCATGATTTGAAATATCCTATTTTGGAGCTCTTCTTCTTTCTTTAAAAGTGATATGATAGCTATAGAAATATATGTAATGTACAATGAGACTGTTTTTTGTTTGGTTGGTTGGTTTGGTTTGTTTTTTTATTATTATTCTTTTTATTTTTAAAAGATTTATTTTCCAGGTCTCCTCTTCAGAAACCCCCTATCCCATCCCCCCTCCCCTGCCTCTATGAAGGTTCTCCCTCACCCACCCACCCACTCCTGTCTTCCTTCCCTGGCATTCCCCTATACTGGGGCATTGAACACCCTCAGGCCCAAGGGCCTCTCCTCCCCCTGATGGCCAACAAGGCCCTCCTCTGCCACCTATGTGTCCAGCACCATGGGTCCCTCCATGTGTATTCTTTGGTTGGTGGTCCAGTCCCTGGGAGCTCCGGCGGGGGGTGGGGGAGGTGTCAGGCCAGTTAACACTGCTGCTCCCTCCATGGTGCTGCAAACCCCCTCAGCTCCTTCAGTCCCTTCTCCAACTCCTCCATCCGGGACCCTACGCTCAGTTCAATGGTTGGCTGCGAGCATCTGCCTCTGTATTTGTCAGGCTCTGGCAGAGCCTCTCGGGAGACAGCTTATCATGCTTTGATCAGCAAGCACTTCCCAGCATCCACAATAACATCCGGGTTTGATGGCTGTATATGGGATGGATCCCCAGGTGGGAAGTCTCTGGATGGCCTTTCCTTCAGTCTCTGCTCCACACTTTGTCTCCATATTTCCCCCTGTGAGTATTTTGTTCACCCTTCTAAGAAACACTGAAGCATCCACATTTTGGTCTTCCTTCTTCTTAGGCTTCATATGGTCTGTGAATTGAATCTTGGGTATTCCGAATTTTGGGGCTAATATCAGGGAGTATATAAGGAGAGCTTTTAAATGTTTGTTTGTTTGTTTGTTTAGGAGGCATGCACAAGTGGTGTCATGCTTGTGGAGGCCAAAGGACAACTGGAAAGAGTTGGTCCGCCCTTCGGACTCGCGGATTCTGGAGATGAAGCACGGCCATTAGGTTTTGCAGCGAGTGCCTTTCTGCTGAGCCACCACACTGCCCTTCATGTGCTGGTTTCCATAAGTCTGGAATGTTCTACTGAATGAAGTCAGTTGTCTAGAAGTACACCCAACAGATACGGAGAGTCACAGATTCCGAGGGTATATGGTTCCCCGGCAATGCGTGATTAACTGTGTCAACTCCAGAGGCATGCTAAAATTTCAAAAGAGTTTATCACATAATAAGGCACAGGTAACACATTCCCTTGACAATTGTCTATTGAATGAATCAGTGAACTCTGACCTCTTAAAATTCACATCTTTATCTAGTCAACAAATACTTATTGTGTATCCAGCATTCTTCTTGGTAATGGTGATACAACAGGGCAGACATAAATTCCTGTCCTTTATAAAATTTATGCTCTGTTAGAAACAGAACAGAGGTAAGACAATGACTATGACAGCCATAAGAACTGAGGGAAAAATAAAGCAAACACAACAATTGGGAGGCTAGAGGTGGCTTGCAATGATAGGTAGATAGGTATGGGAGACAGCAAACCAGTGCTTTGCTTTCAAAGTACTGATCTTGGAAAATTTTAAACATCGTCAATAAGCATTTAAGAAAGTCAGCCAGATACTTCAATATTGTTGGACATTTCTTAATTTTTGGTATGAGATGTGATTTTTTAAATAGAATTTTTCCTGAGTAACTTGTAGAGAATCAGAAGGCATGGCAGAGAACGAGAGGATATACCTGGCAATTTGCAGCACACAGACTAGACCACTGATGCTTTCCTTGTCTGGGTCACTGTGGGACACGGGCTACCATCTCGGACCTGCCTGCACTGCCCAGTGCACTCTAAGCACAGAACTAGAATCCCATCTGGAGCCTTCATAAAAACTATCAAGCTCTCAGATTCCTGCTGTCCTTGCATGACCCTGACACCGCCGGAGCAGCATCGATGGCTGTGTGACGTGGCCTGTCTCCCTCACTCGACTGCCCTTACTGCCTGCAAAGCAAATCAATGCAGAGTGCTAATGGCCACCAAGCAGATGAGTTTGTCTTGACTGTTTTCTCCCTTTCTCTTTATAAAAGAGGAGCAGTGGATAATAAAAAAAAAAAAAAATCATCCAGTACTAGGATGAAATAACTTCACAATGTCAAGACCTTGAGAGGGGATTATGAGAATCGGGGTTAGAATTCAAATAGTCACTTAAGACACAGCCATCTTCAGCTAATCTTACGCGATGAAAGCAAATCCTAGCTTTCTTCCGCTTCGCTGCCTTGACGGTGCTGGGATATGTGAAACTACATGTGGGACTCAGCCAGACAGATTTAGCTCTTCTTTGTACCGATTTTTATTGCTCATTGTATTCATTCACAAACTGTCATCAAGCCTTTTCCCCAAGAGGTTATCTTCCTTTATTCCTAGCTTCTTATATCATATAAGCATTTAAAAATAAACATTGATCTTACTTTGTTTATAAACCGACTAAGCACTACTGTTCCCTTCTTATCTCTTATTTCAATTATTTTGATAAATGTGCACACACAGTTATGGCTGCTTCCTAGTGACTATGCAATGTAAACATTTAAAAATTGACCCTCAATGTATGTATCTGACCTAGAAGCCATCTCAATCCATTTGAGATTTACTGTTTAGGAAATCTATCTCTGCTGTCTTTTATAGTACCAGAGTAACCACTGAGGGCAGCTATAAAGTCCGTAACAGTGATGAGCACCAATGCAGTAGCTGTGAGACCACTCAGTCATTCAGCCTGCAGTCCCCAGCTCTGTTCAAGATGCTTCAGTACAGCTTAATAGGTAAATGTCACAGTTCTATGCCACACGTCTCAAGGACTTTTCCCGGCACCAGTGTGCCGACTTCAGGCTGAGCAGTACTTCAACCCCATCAGAATTAACTGTCCTCTAAATTCAATTTAATAAGACGGAGTTTTCCTCAGTGTTCTGCCTTTGTATATAATTTATTATCATTTCACACGAGAAGCTAAGAGCTCAGGGTGCACATTCTCGACTGTATTCCTGTAAAGGAAGCCATTATCTTTTGTAGTTTTAAATACTGGTAGCAACTCCAACAATACTTGAGTCCTTTCTCAGAGCATCTAGAAGAGTTTCCACTGAAGGGGGGGAGGGGGTAGAGGCCATATGTCAGCGTTTACTCTTATAAGGAATCCCAAATTCCCTTTCAGTCTTCAGAAAAAAAAAAGGGGGGAGCCACAAACACAAACTCATAGTCCCTGCAGAATTCTGTACATACTGGCAAAGCAAGGAAAGCCAGGACCGCCTGGGGTCATTTCAAAGACTATAAATGTACTTAAGTGTATGTATATAGACTTGACCTTAACTTTTATTTTTTCCTTTCTTTCTTGTAGCTTCCAAATGTACCTGAAACATCACAGATATCACAGTGTGTATACAAATAGGAAAGAAAATAAAGCAAGCTATAACTGCTAACTAGTATCTAATACCGAAATATGACATCTGCTGACTAGGATGTCATATAGTCCTCAGCATCATGGCAGCCTCTCCTCGAAGTGGAATACTTCCGTCTAAGACTTCCTGGAAAGGTCCTAGTTATATGGAGATGATACAAGAACAAAACCGTCCTGTTCAGAAGAGTCTCACAGATGGGCAAAGGAAAGACCTAATTCACTGGATCAGTCCCTTGTCACCACCTAAATATGCTGGCTGTGTGTTGATCTTACAAATGGGCTCATGATTCTTAAGGCAAAAGTAGGTACCAACCTCAGAAGTCCCATTTTCTCAAAAGCAGCGCATTCCCCATTAGTGAGACCCCATCGAATCAGATGCCAAGGGCACTAACTCCGTTACAGTTCCCTCCCTAGTCACACACTTAACAGCATGGATACATCACAAGATCACTGTCAGTCCTTCTCAGTCTAATGGGTCTTTGTTTTCAGAGAACAACGGGAATTATAGGAGCAGAGGCCTTGCATCATCCAACTATAAATAGCTGTTGTTAAATGTGGCTCTCTGTTGTTGTTCAAGTTTCAAAATGAAGTTGATACTTGGAAGAGAACATTTATCTATTGGATAGTTTACGATTCCCAATGATGTCATCGCATCTAGGTGATTAAGGACCTATTTGATTTTCCAATCACACAAATCAGCAGCTCTCAAAGGGAACTTTAATCAGAAGCATTGCCTGCTGTGCTAAGACTGTCCCTGGGAACAGGGCATTACTGACCTTTCCTGCATAGCAAATTTAAATTTGAATCACTGGGCTGCTTAGGATTTCTGCCATTTCTTCATGGAACAAGATTAGAAATGAACTTTCAGGTTCAGCCATATATTACAAACACAGACGCATAAGCTGTGAAGAGCCAGAAGCAGAGTGATGTCTTTCCCTGGACACAAAGGTCACTGCTGTTAGTGCCCATTCATTCCAGCTGACCATGGCTTCCTACGCTGTCCCATTTAGAGAACTCAAACTGGAAAATAGCTGTCTTTATGAGTTTGCTGCATTAAGATTATCTACTAAATTTAACTTTGTTCTTGTTTGTATGTCAAAGGAAAAGTAGTTTCCCTTGTGACAAAACAGACCTAAAATGCTTCTTTTTTTTTTGGGGGGGGGGGGTGTTCAGATTTTATTGGTTCAACAATGAGCAGCAAAGAAAACATTAACTATCACTCCGGAGCCATCAATGTAGATGTGAAAGCCACTCCTGGAAAAGAAATGCTTCATTTTTTAAATGTGGAAAATAATGTTATATTTATCAGAATAGTACTATTTTTCCTTGTATCACTGAGGGGTAAAAAGAAAAGAAAATCCCTAGCTAAATATTTTTAGAGAGATTTGTTGCCATCAAAATAAGCACTTTTAAGGCCCAAACTCGTGATGCTGCTTGCTAGGTCATCAGGTATTCATTAAGCAGAATGAGGAATCACACAGCAAACAGATCCCTAACCACTGGTCAAAGCAACAGAGGAAAAACATCAATGCTAGTCACATGATCTCTGACATGGGATTCCAAACTGTTTTCACATTTCCAAAACTATAAAGGGTGTAATCAGGAAAGGCCATGGAGGATGCTACACCATAGCAAGCTTACAACGGAAGGCCCAGAAGAGGCGACCTAGACGAGCTTAACCTACAGTTACAGCGAAATGTGAGGGAAGGAGGAAGAGGAGGAAGAGGGGGAGGAAGAAATTGGATACCCTTACAGCAAAGTGCAGACTTGCCCCAAGGAACTCCATGCCCGTAATCAATATGTCAACGATACCACACCCCCTTTGCTACCTGACTTTATTCAGGATCTTTTCCTTCCCCCCTCTGTCCTTCTTTCTCTCCTACCTAGTGTTAGGGAGTTGAAAGAACCCACAAAGTAGTAAAAGATTGTTACACACCTGGCCTTGAATGTTAACTGTCAGCGTAATTTAGGTAGCTACACAGTAGCACGTAATTCCAAAATAAGTTAATTATCTCTACCTATCAGGAAACATTTAAGAACTTTTACATTTGTGTGTGGGTGAGCATGTGGGTGTGTGTTGCAGGGGATGGGAAGAGATTGTGTGTGTGTGTGTGTGTGTGTGTGTGTGTGTGTGTGTGTGTGTGTGTGTGTGTATGTGTGTTTTGGAGGACAACTTGGAGGGGTTGCTTCCCTCCTCCCACAAGTCTGGGGATCAGTCAGGTCATCAGGATTGGTGAGAAGCATTTTAACCAGCAGTCATTTGCAGTCCCATGGAGGGAGCAACAGTGTCAACAGGCCAGACCCCCAGGACCTCCCCCGGGACTGGACCACCAACCAAAGAATACACATGGAGGGACCCATGGTGCTGGACACATATGTGGCAGAGGAGGGTCTTGTTGGCCATCGGTGGGGGGAGAGGCCTTGGACCTGAGGGTGTTCAATGCCCCAGTATATGGGAATGCCAGGGTGGGAAGACCGGAGTGGGTGAGTCGATGGAGGAACACTCTCATAGAAGCAGGGGGAGGGGGGATGGGATAGGGGGTTTCTGAAGGGGAGACCTGGAAAGGGGAAAACATTTGAAATGTAAATAAAGAAAATATCCAATAAAAAATACCAAACATTTTTAATGGTCTGGTTTTTCTAGGCCTAAAGCAATTGGCTTCTGGAGGAATGGGAGGAGGAACTGTGGGAGGGCAGACTGGGAGGTGGGGGCATTGACTGGATCGTAAAACAATAAAAGTAATAATAATAATAATAATAATAATAATAATAATAATAATAATAAAGAATGTTATCTGTGAAAAAGAAAAGCAATTGGCCTTTTAAACTGTGAAGTCATAAACTCTGTAATTGGCATGGAGAATCTCAGGCTTGAGACTGGGATTTTCTTTCTTTTCACTGGTGGGCCATCAGCTCTGTCAGAATGATAGGCAGATTAGCTTATCCATTATACTTCCAACTGCCTGCGCATTAAAATGAGGCCTACCTAAGGGAATCCAGTCAAGGTTCAGCTGGAAGTAAAGGCAAAACTGCTTGACACTCAGTTTGGAAATGATACAGATATGACATTTGTAGCACAATATCAAAGAGACCAGACCTCGAGGGTTGAAGAGATAGCCCCGCCATTAAAGAGCCTTGCCAGCCTAAGGGCCTGAGTTAGATCCCCAGAGCACAGCCCCGCCCCTACCCCAGCTCAGTTGTAATTTTAATACTGAGGGAGTAGAACAGGTAGTAGATCCCTGGGGCTCCTAGCCAGCCACCCCGGCCTACTTGGAGAGTTACCCAGCACGGAAAAGCCCTGCTGAGGATCCAGAGCCAGTTTAAGGTTGCTTGGGAAGGAGGTGGTGTTATTGTCTTCAGGGTACAGCTACCGAGAAACTGCCCACATTTGAGGAAGTAACCTTTTAGCCAGCTTGTGGAAGCAACTCCAGTTAAACGTACAAAAAATAAAGTTAAATTAAATTTAAAAAATGAAAGGAGGGGGAGGGACTTGGGAAGAAGGGTTTCAGTGGGAAGGGGAGGAGAAAGAGAAATGGGAATGGGGGGGGGCCTGAGCAATTTAAAAAAAAAAACAGTTTGTTCCAGAGCTAAATTTGAGTGACTGGGACCCAGCAAACAGAGCACATGGAAGCAAGTTCATGCAGTTTTATTGTAATGAAAAAAGAGAGTTATAAACCAAGACATTTTAAAAATACACTGGTGACAACATTAGGCAGGGAAATCTTTCTCATGGTCCTCAGATAGCCCATGGTCCTCAGATATCCCAATCTGACAGCATTCTGAGTTGGTGCAGACTAGTGGTCTGCTAAGTTAATAGATTTCCAACAGGTTTTATTAGTTACAGGACATTAGTTCTTCCACTGAGATGAACAAGGAATTGGTTATTCAGGAGGCTCCAACCAGCCCCAAATAAAATATAGGCTCTGGACCTGCAACATTCCAACCCTCTGTATCACTGCAATTCTCTCAGGCAATCAGTTTTTGCAGCCCAGCTTCTTCCCAAGAATTCTTCTTTACAGAGATGAGTGGTGCCTGGAGCGCACCTGAGGCTGGATCCTGGCATACACAAGCACACACACATAGACACGGCATGCACGCACACGTGCACACCACCCACATACAAAGCACAGATACATTGAGAAAGAATGTTATTTCTTAAATCAGATTAATTTTTCTTTAAAGTTCAAAATTGTTTTTGTGTTCTTTGACATACTATGGCCTTATAAAACAAAAGAATGAAAAAGCAAAAACAAATAGTTGAGAATCATTTACTGGGTGTAAAGGGTGGGTGGATGTCTGCTTCTTCAGCCTGCATAAGCTTGGAAGAGTTAAGGAACCATGACACCAGACCTGGGCTACGAAACTGCATGTAAACTTACCCCATGTCCTCAATAATAATTTAATAACCTGAGTTTCAAGTACAGCAGTTACACAGTCACAGAGTGTCAGTCTCGGGACTCAAGGTCAGAATTCAAAGCCAGAGTTAGCCTATTCCCAGGGCTGCATCTCTGGACTGACCATTTGTTCACCTCCATGACAGGGTGAACCGCATAATACCAGTCACACAGATGGGACAGCCAACAAGAGCAGAACTGAGAACAGCAGACCCACCCAGTATCCTAGGTCCAGACTGTTCCTTTCTAAGAGAACTACAGCTCTCACTTAACAGTGGGGCGGATTTTCTAGTCCCACTCTGAATAGCTACAAGGATGCCTATGCTAGAAAGTGTGCCAAAGACACTGGAAAGCCATGCTGATGTGATTGTCCTAATCAATTAAAAAAAAAAAAGCCACAATGCAATCAAGCTTCTGCCACGATCTTAAGATAGAGACAGAGAAATTAAAGCCCAAGGTCGGGCTTTTATAGTGTTCTGAATCCTCCCGCCTTGCTCTGGTGTTTGCATACCTCAGTAGGTAGGCTTTTGCAATTCCCACAAATAACAAGGTATTTAGCAATTTAGGGGTGGTCATGGCAGAACTGTCCACCTAAAATCCACATAGAAGCCACAGCGCTGAGGACATTGAGGTAAACCTGGAAGTCAGCAACTGGAAAGGTATTTTTAGATCTGAGCCAGGGGATAACTGACAAAGGAAGGACCCTGAGTGTCCCCAAACCATCAGAGGTTTTCCTCAGCTCCCGTGCTGTTGGCATTGCTCCTTTTGTGTTTTGCACTACCGGTGACGTAAGACGTCAAACATTCAGAGCCGCTGTCCACTAACCACTGTATACGGCTGAGTTAGTTGTAGTGAGACTTTTATTATTCACATATTCCTTCAAAGAGTATACTCATTTGAAAAGACTGACTGTTTCTGTCTTCATCTTTCTGTGTCCTTCTCTGTGTACCTCTCTGTCTCTGTCTCTCTCTGGCTCCCTGTCTCTGTCTGTCTCTGTCTCTCTCCACCACCACCCTTCTCTCTCTCTCCTTCCCCCCCCCTCTCCTTCCCCTCCCCCAACCCCTCTCTCCCAGGCCTCCTGTATCCCAAGTAAGTCTCAAGTTTATGTAGCCAGGAATGGGATCATCACGAATTTCTGATTTTCCACCCTTGCTCTTAGATGCTGAGATGACAACCATGTGCCACCACACTGGGTTGACAGGTTGCTGGAGATTAAATCCAGGGCTTCCTGCATATTAATTAAGCAAACACTACCAGCTGAATGTCACCCTCAGCCCAAGACTATGTTGCTCTAGAATAACAATTTCAATGTTTCTTTCACAGAGTTAGCATAGGAAACTATTAACAAGTTGTCAAATTGATAAAGCTGCCATGATGATCCGATTGCAAAACACCATTGGTTACTGGCACACAATGAAGAGCACAGAATATTTAACTCAGGGGAAATCCACAGGCTTTTGATTACTAACTGCCATCCATTACCTAATTTGGCACACAGTAGGTTTTCAGGATGCTGCTAAACAAGTATAGGGAGTTTGGTTGGTTGTTGTTCTTTGGGGGTGGGTGATGGATTGCTTTTCCTATTTTGTTTTGTTTTCAAAGGGAACTTTGTCTTCTTAAAAACAAATTGGATTTCTGAAAACAAGTATTATTTCAGAGTCGGTGTCCCAAAACAGGAGTCCCAAACTAAAATGAGCCTTTTAAATCTAGATTACAGTCACAGAACAAGAAATGCCTACAGAAGCCGGGCAGTGGTGGTGCATGCCTTTAATTCCAGCACTTGGGAGGCAGAGGCAGGCAGATTTCTGAGTTCGAGGCCAGCCTGGCCTACAGAGTGAGTTCCAGGACAGTCAGGGCTACACAGAGAAACCCTGTCTCGAAAAAAAACAAACAAACAAACAAACAAAAAAAAAAAGAAAAGAAAAAAAGAAATGTCTACAGAAAAGAAGGATTCCAAACAAAACACAGACGATTAAAAAAAAGAGTGCATAGTATCTGCCCCCAGCAAGCCTTCAGAGAAACCCAGCCCCTCCTAGGTATGCTAAACACAAAAGCTGTAACTAGGCCAGGGTCTCCTCCTAGAAGCCTGTTAATGTAAGCTTTTGATGGGGTGACCAAAAGCATAAAAGGTCGTTATAAATGCTTCTTGCATAGATGCAGTCACATGAGTGCAATGTTACATGGAGAAACTTTTAGGTCCGAATGTCTTGTGGAAACTTCTAAAATTCAAAAAAGGTCCAACCACACCCCAAGTCCTCCTCCATTGCAACTTTTAATCACTGTGTTGATTAAGGCTGGCACTCACAGACAGTAGAGACTACGGTGTTAAACCAGAGGAGCACTTTGACTCTTCAATTTGCAACTAAATAAATGTTGACTTTTGCTGTCTGTCCATCTTTTAGATACATCACAAAGAATTAATATCATTTTGAAGCTTATGAAAGAGGGAGTATATAAAAAAGCAATTTAAGTTTGTTTCAGAAGCCATGAAAAGCTAAGCTACCCCCTAGTAATGGCTTTCACTGAGGTGAGAAAAGGAAACACAACAGTTACTATGTTTCTATTCTGAGTGAATG
Organism: Uromys caudimaculatus; assembly: GCA_028551405.1. Taxonomy (NCBI): domain Eukaryota; kingdom Metazoa; phylum Chordata; class Mammalia; order Rodentia; family Muridae; genus Uromys; species Uromys caudimaculatus. The sequence continues at coordinate 85,868,285 of CM052709.1, read as the reverse complement.
GCTGCTGTCAATAACGCCAGCAAATACAGTAGATAGACGACAAGTGCAACCATCATTAGCAGACATAAAAAAACTACAGTAAGCGTCATTAAAAAAACTTACCCTCTGAATTCTAAATGTATACAAAGCAAAGCAAAGACAACCCTAAAAGCAAAACAAACTAAACTGCACAAAACCTGGACTCATTATTGAGGGAACAAGAAAAATCTTCTGAGAGATGTAGGCGACACAGGTTATGAACCCAGAAGTTACCGTGCATAGACCAAAAGATAGGAATGGTTTCTTCTTCCTAAGGAGAGCAGGAAATGCTGAAGATGGCTCCCTCTCCCCAGCAACATATCCCTGTCAAAGCAAGTCAGCTACAGCTAACTACCAAGGCTATCTACAGCAAGGAATGTTGAAAGTTTTACCTTATACCATGTGAGCAGGCTGGGGCTAATGAAACAACGCAGGGTTCCCAGAAGGAAGCTCCCTGGACCCTCTATAACCTAATGCATTGTGTCTCAGGGTCAGCCTGATCTACAGCATATTTACATTCACCTTGTCTCAGGAAGAGGCAAGGGCAGGAATGTGAGAGACGGCCAGGAGGAAGCTGATGCCAGACATTTTCTTAAAGTCCTTCATGCGGTTATCTTTTCAATGGTCAAATGTTTGACAACACTGTGATCAGAAAAGCCTCTGGTTTTGCTGCCCCTTCCCACAATAAGTACAGCAAAGTTTAGTATTTACCAGGACCTTCAGTGTCTCTGCAAGAGTTCCTAACTCCAGAGAAACAGATTCTGTACTGGGGTCACAGGCCCACAAATAGGAACTGTGCTAATGTTCCAGAAAAAAAAAAAAAATGCTCGAATGGTTCAGGATGGCTGCCTAAAATAACTGCAAAACCCAGCGTACAAAGCGTAGTTTCAACAGGAGCCACTAAAACTCGGTCAAAAAATACAGCTTATTCGAGGAACAAGTAACATAATCTGCAAATAGGAATTTCAGCGAGTGGTTTCTTCACAGTCCAGAAGTTCTCAGGCAGAAGCAACAGAGTTCAGAGAGAAGCTTCACAGACAGGAGTTAGAGGACCAGTGAAGCACAGGGCTCTGGCCCAGCCTTCTTTTCCCTGACTGTATCAACCCTGGTATTAGGAACACGAAGCTGCCTGTCAGGGACTACAGACCCTGACAGGAAATAACCAGTAAACACATGGATAATAAGAACTTTATAAACTGCCCATAAAAAATGGTCATATCTTGAAATTGATCAACTTACATTTTAGGACCCTTTAGATCCAACTCCAGGGTTTTAAGCCAGACTCAGTAAAGTACCCCAGATATGTCATAAAGGGTCACTTACACCAGTGTTAGCCAAACTCTAGTGGTCATCTGAGCTTTTGAGATGTTTTAATTGTATACGATCAATACTACATTTACTACTATAATAGCAAACTACAACAATGTATGGCACAAATAATCACCTTAGGTAATAATTATTATAATCGGCTCTAATACTCTCTTCCCATCCCCCAGAGACCTATCTTTACACACGGGGTGACCGGTACAGAAAATGTAACGTCAGTTCATTAACTGGGCGTGAGGGACAACGTATGTTCACATTGCATCTACATATGTAAGTTATAAATGCGTGATTGCAACTTATGTTAACGTAGCTGCAGGGAAACTAAGAACCAAGTCCCTTCAGGAGTCCTGTCCTTGTCCTTCTTCCCAATGGCTGCCGTTTATTGAGCAACTGTTCTGGAGCAGACATTTTAGAGTCCATACGTTATGTCTAATTCTAACAAGCACTAAATTAGAAGCTATTTTCCCCATTTTGCAAAGAAATTAAAGGTCAGGCCCATCAGCCATCTCACACAAACATGTATTCAGCCAGGTTGAGAGTGGTTTTCTCCTCCAAAGCAAAAGTCAGTGTGGTTTTAGCCACTGAATGTAACATGCAAGTGATAGCTCCTTCAATGTTTTCTTTGTAGCTGAGAAGCTGGTGGCCTTTAAAATTCCCTTTGATGAAAATACCCGAAACAATCTTCAGGCATTTCACCTGCTCCTTCCTCCACCCTTAGCAAATAATCCTTCACAATCCTAAATCCTAGAAAGAGGTCACAGGAGGGAATTCTGGGAATAATCCCAGGAGTCAGTCAAAGCAGTCTTAAGAGGCGGCTCCTCCATGGGGGTCATCAGTAAGCTTCCAGCCCATGCTTGCAAAACCTAATCGATTTTCTATTTTTAATCTTTTAATTTTATGTGCATGGGTGTTTCTCCCACATGCATGTAAGTTTACCATGTACATGTCCGGTGCCCGACAGGACCAGAAGACCACACTGGATCCCTTGGAGTTGAGAGTTATAACATTTTTGGGCTGAGGTGTGAGCACCGGGAATTCAAAGTGGGTCCTTCAAAAAAGCAGGCAGTGTTCTTAACTGCTAAGCCATCTGTACAGCTCCAAGAGCCTCTATTTTTGAAGGAAACCGTTAAGGATCCAGATGCATCTTAGTAGCAGAGATGATTCTCCTAGCTCGGTTGAAGACTAGGTTCACTCCCCAACATAAGAAAACAAAACACACAGAACCAGAACACATGCGCTGGCACTTGCGTGGTGGGGCGTTCTAGTTCTATTCAATGCTACAAGAAGGGAAGTTCATCCCCAGTCTTCCCACAGGCCAGTGCTGCATGCAGTAGAGTACCAGGGCTCAAATCCATCTTCCAGGGGCAGCTCCAGACCACCAAGGGCCACAAAAGATGAGAAGCTGCTTACCTGCTTGTAGTGCAAAGGATGCTGGGTGAGAAGAGTACAGATGGAGGACTCAGTTTGGCAATTTAAAATATCAGGAAGTTCACTGCTGAACTTTCTACCTGAAAATGTGGGTCAGACGTCGATGGTACCACCAGTCGAATTTTCTTTCCTGGAGTTCTAGGGACGAGCAGAGCACACTGCTGTCCAGACTGGTGAGGCCAGTGGAGGAAGTGGACTACATGAGCCCCCTTCCCACCTTGGTATCATTCCCTCCTGAGACATCCTCATCTCCTTTCCTACCTGGAGTGCCTGGAGAGATCCTTTTAACTCCAGGCTCATTGTAGATTCATCTTAGGGGTTCTATTGTAAAAATAAAATCACACACACACACACACACACACACACACACACACACACACACACACACAGCCGTCTGTTACCTCCAATGCATTACAAAACTCGTGCACACACAGAGCACCCTTCCCTCATCTCTCATCGGCTCCCCAGAGAAGCAGCTCTCCTAAACTCCCACTTTGCAGAGTAAGAGCCATGACCATCTGCAGTACTTCAAACGGTTTCTACAGTCACCGGGCCCTGGGAAGGGAAAGCAGGCTTTAAGAGACTTGTTTTCTAACCTAGTCAGAAAGTCTCTAGGGGGAAAAAAAGGAAGAAAGAAAAAGAAAAAAAGCCTCAAGGGAATGGAGGAGACATGGGTGGAGCTGAGTGATAGAAATGGTGTGAATACAGTGCTCATGTACAAATACACACACACACACACATATATACACACACATATATACACACATACACATATAAACACACATATATACACACACATATATACACACATACACATATAAACACATACATATATACACACACATATATATACACACATACACATATAAACACACACATATATACATAGATACAATATACACATATATACACATATACACACACACATATACACACATATATACACACACATATATACACACACATATACATATATACACACATATATATATACACACACACATATATACACACATACACATATAAACACACACATATATACACACACATATATATACACACATACACATAAACACACACATATATACATAGATACAATATACACATATATACACATATATACACACACATACACACACATATATATACACACACACATATACACACATATATACACACACATACATACATATATACACACACATATATATACACACACATATATACACACATACACATATAAACACACACATATATACACACATACACATATAAACACACACATATATACATAGATACAATATACACATATATACACACACATATATACATTATACACACACATACACACATATACACACACATATACATATATACAATATACACATACACACATATATACACACACACATACACACATACATATACACACATATATACACACACATAAATACATATATGCACATATACACACATATATGCACACATATATGCATATATACACACACATATATACACATTTACACACATACATATACACATACACACATATACATACACATATATACATATGCACATATATATATACACACACAGATACATGAACATATATACACACATATACACATACACATATATGCACACATATATAAACATATATACACACACATATATGCACATATATACACACATATACATGCACATATATACACATAAACACACATATATACACATACACACATATACATACATATATACACGTATATATATACATATATATACATGCACACATTTATATACACACACATATATAAATTTTAAGTCAAAGAATTCATATAACTTAAAAACAACCATAAGCCCTATCATTTCACTTTAAGAACCTGCCCCAAGTACATGCTGTTCTTACACAGACATGTAGATAACACAGCACCAAATGTATTTCTCACGTATAATGAGTGAGAAGATCTTTGACCCACAGAGAGCCTCACATGCCCAGAAAGTAAACAGTATTTCAATCCTGTGGATAACCTAATCCTTTACGAACATTTTCCTATAGCTGCCACAGAACTCTATGAGACAAACATGACACTAAGATATATGTGAAATATTACGGAAATACAACAGAGATGATTAGAAACAAATACAAACAATACAACTAACTCAGTATTCTAAAGTCATCATTTGAAGCTCTCAGGGAGTTTTTACAGTAAAACGCTTTCCCTGCCATTTCACGTCTGGAAGGAACTACGCTAAGGAGGAGAGCTTCTTGGAGTGCGCTCCGCCTTACAGGTTGCGTTAAGCTACTGTTCTGGGCTATTCCCATCCCACTTTGCACTGGGATAAAGGTTAATAGCAGAAAGTAGGAAGAAAAAGTAAGTGAAATATTACTTTTCAAATGATTATCTCCTTGCTCTAGCCTCTTCAACGCCCGGCTCCCCTCCTCCTGAACCCTTCTAGAAAGTAGGTCAGTTCACCTCACCACACAGCTGCCGACGGACAGAGGAGACACTGCAACTCCTGGCATACCCTGACATACAAATGTCAATTATTAAATTTTCTGCCTTTCTTCTATTTTTTTTAAATCTCCCTAGATTTTCCTATAAAAGTACTTTTGCAGGGAAAAAAGAAAGTATCTTTACATTTCAACTTTTACACAGATCAGCAACAAGAACACACCCAACAAGATCACTACACCGCCAAGAAAAAACTGAGTAAGAAGTTTTCCTCAGATTTCACTCCCAGAAGGCTCAGGTCCTCCTGTCTTGGACTGCTGCCCATTCTATAAACACTGAGTTTGGATTCATTGTCCTAGGCCTTCGTCACCTGTCCTGGTGACAGGCAGGTCTTAAACCAGTGATTCTTAACCTCCCTAAAGCTTTGACTTTTAACAGAGTCTCCCATGTAAGGGGACCTCAAACCATGACATTATTTTGTTGCTACTTCATAACTAATTTTGCTACTGTTATGAACCACAATGTAACTATATCACATGCAGGACATCTGATATGCAACCTCCAAAGGGGCCATGACCCATAGGTTGAGAACCACTGTCTTAAACTCCTCTGGCCCCAGAGCCCATGCTGATGGTGAAGACAACATCCATCTTTGCTCTTCATTGAGATTTTGAGGTTCAGAGTGACTCTGCCTCTTCTTCACGGCTGCTGTTCCTCATCATAGGAGATATATCGAAGGAGAAAACATGTTCTGCCTTGTGCTGGTCAAAGGTCACAGCTGCCCAATGACTGGCCTGAAACCTGATAAGGAGATCCCATCTGGACCGTAGGAAAGACTGCTCAGAAGCATCCCATCTGTCTGCCACAGGCAGCAGTGAGGGGCGTGAGAGAAGGGTGCTCAGTGCTTGCTGCTCCATCTCCAACCTCCTGAAACCTGGATTTCACAGACTTCATAATGCCTACGTTATTTTCCCTTCTTGAAGTCCTAGGCAGAGGCAGAAGAGTCAAAGCCTCCTAAATATGTATTTCCATGAGTGACACTTACTTGGGAAGATGGCGAAGCATATTCCTCCAGATGAGTGAGGTCAGAGGTCAACATGGAGCCAAGTTCCTACCCCTTCATCAGCACACAGCAAGAATCTTCTCAAGAGCATCCAACAAGACTTTGAAAGTGTTGCTAACTTTTCCATAAAAGCAAGGAGTTCAAATCTCTGTCTCCGGAGTGGGCCGGCCAGGAGCACTTAAGGACTCCACTGACTGCATAGGTAGCCTCTTCCACTCCAGCTACTGTGTCTCCTTCTTCACCTGCACTCGTCTATACATCAAATGCAGCCGCTAGACAGAAGGTAGCAACAATCTGCCTTCAGAATTCTCTATAAAACCTGTAAAGAAAACCTTGTACCAAGTAACTTTACAATGGCAAAATACAAACTCATTGTGGATGCAAACACATGTGCGTGCCGGCACATGTGTGGAGAGAGAGAGAGAGAGAGAGAGAGAGAGAGAGAGAGAGAGAGAGAGAGAGAGAGAGAGAGAGAGGGAGAGAGAGAGAACCAGCCAGAGCAGAGCTCTGTGAATTTAGCACTTGAAAGAAGAAACAAATTCAAAGTCATTCTTCTTTTAATTCTTTCTAGTGTTCTCAGCTAGGAAAAAAAAACTTTATTTTTTTTTCTGATGAAACACATCAAAAAAGTCTATTTCAGAATTCTTACCTAGAGAATGATATTGCCAAGACAAGATCATCATTCAGTGCTGACAGTTCCCATGTCCAGCTTTGTGATCACGTGTTATCATCTTTCCAAAGAATCACCCACATCAATGCCCATCTCCCTAACCAAAGAGCACTGTTTAAAAGGCCATCTGGCCGGGCAGTGGTGGCGCACGCCTTTAATCCCAGCGCTCGGGAGGCAGATTTCTGAGTTCGAGGCCAGCCTGGTCTACAGAGTGAGTTCCAGGACAGCCAGGGCTATACAGAGAAACCCTGTCTCAAAAACAAAACAAAACAAAACAAAAAAATAAAAAACAAAAAACAAAAAAAAATAATAAAAGGCCATCTGACTTAAAACTTGCTGTGCTCTGCACTGTGACAGCAGATAACCTTCCTCCCATACCCACCCATCGCTTTGGGAACACGGATACCATTTATAACCTGTGACAGCCTCTCCTCCTTGCTCTGGTTGAGAACAAACCACTTCAGCCAGGACCATTTAAAAGTCTCATTACAAAAAAGCTCAACCACTGTAATGGGACAAAAGCCATTGCAAGACAAAAGTACATTAGGACGGAACAAAGATAAGTGAAACGAGGCTGCCTTTCTCAAGACTTAAGGCGTTCTCCTTCCTTGGAGAGAACTCAATCTGCCTGTAAAAGTTAGCTCGGGCACTTCTACAAGTTTCCCGAAATAAAAATGCTGAATCCAGTAAGAAAATCTGAGGTAAGAAAAAGACATCGCAGCCCACAGACAAGCATTAAAACACAGGGAGATATGGACTCTCTTGGTGTATCTGGAACCGACTCCCAGCTACACAGTAGTCCAAAGGACCCGGGGCTCTCAGACCATGGGGTTTCCATGTTCTTGATCCTCACCTCCCTGGCTTCTGACAGGAGCAGCCCTGCAGGCACCCAGGGCTGTAAACCGAGCCACTTGTCATTTTTAGCGAAATCTCTTCTCCCTCTGACTTCCTCCCCTCCTCTGGTAACACTCCTACCACAAGAACACATTCTCTGAAAATGGCTGGCCGAAGTTTTGTATCTAGGAAACCGGTTCTTAAGTTATCTAAGGCTATGTAACAAATCACAGCAACTATGTCAGATCAAATATTTTACACATTTATTTTTGCCAAAGGCAAATTAAAAATTAAAAAGTGATATATTTTTATCTGGCTTAAGAAATGTAGGCATGGGCTGGGCAGTGGTGGCGCACGCCTTTAATCCCAGCACTCTGGAGGCAGAGGCAGGCGGATTTCTGAGTTCAAGGCCAGCCTGGTCTACAGAGTGAGTTCTCTGTGTGCCAGGGCTACACAGAGAAACCCTGTCTCGAAAAACCAAAAAAACAACAACAAACAAACAAAAAAAGAAGAAATGTCAGCATGGAGGACAATCTCCCAGGTACATACTTTTATCAGTGAGGAGGCTGGATCTATACCACTGTGGGGAATATATCCTTCATCTGGAAGAGACAATGACTCTGTTTGATAAAACTGGGGCCTTAAAATAAATGCTTGTGTGGAATCCATTCATAGATGTACTTATTTACTTGTGTTGTGTTAACATGTGTGTACACAGATGGCACACAGATGTGGACATTGGAGGAAAACTTATAGCAGTTGGTTCTCTCCTTCTACCATGGGAGCCTTGGGAATCAAACTCAAGTGGTTAGGCAACTAACTGCCTTTACCAGCCAAGCCATCTCACCGCCCCTGGGTGGAATCCTCAGCTAGCCTAGTGATGATTTGTTTGATTTAAAACACCACAAAACAATGTCTGTTTCTATCACCCTTTTATTTCAGTTAGAAATAATACAGTTCCAGAGGGTAAATCATCAATAAATAACGGTGTTTAATCAGTAAATGTAAAAATCCCAACTCTTTGGCATCTGACAGGATTCTATTACTTGTCAAACTAATGACTGTATAGATATAATCTTGGTGATCATTCATCAATACAATATGTTACAAAGGTGCAGGTTACTTTAAAATAGACAACGGCAGAAACTTTCCAGCCACCAAAATCTCTGATCGATTCAGTAAGCTGGGAGCCAGTATCTCCAAATCTCTCCTACACGTTGCCAACTCAGTTGCCTCTCTATTAAGAGTTCCTGGGGTTTCTAAGAGTTGTTCTGCTCTAAGTAAAGTTTGCCATTCATTCTGGACAGAGGGAAAAAAAATCATGATTGTTCCAGGAATGGCCCATTCGCCAATTAAGAAGTGTTCTTCTTTTATAAGCAAGACTGCTAAACCCTTAGAAACTCACAGTGCTCCCAAAGAAAACATAAAATATGTAGCTCTGTATAGCCAGAAACGCCAAATCAGTAATAAATTGCACCTTTAAGACGGAATCAAAGAAATAGAAATGTTTACAAAAGGAAAGTTACACACATTTATGGTCAAGAATAGTCGAGCTGCTTCTGTTACCAAAGGCAAGGAATTATTTCTTTAGCAACAAATTAAACCAGTGTGATAGACATAAACTGTTAGGTAATCCAGGATTAGCCCATTAAAACTGAAGGGGCCCATTAGGCTCCCAAACTAATCCTGAAACTAAACTTTTGATGAGTACCAACCTGCAGAGAACTGAGCTTGGAAAGGCCCGACCCTGGGCTGAGTGGTGTCACTTCATACTTAGTTTAAGCATCCTAGTGTCAAAATCAGGAGCGCCTCTGCTAGAGCTCTAGCCACTTACAAGAAGTAAAGATGCAAGCAGCACTATGCTGAAAACCCAGTAGGGAGGATCCTTCCCGTCTTCAAGTTCCATGTGGGATTTAATTGATAATAAGCACTAAGGAAATGTTTCCAAACTGATGAAAACTTCATTTTGGAAACATTCTGGAAAAGCGCCCCACCCACTACCCATCATAAAATAAATACTTTGTATCCCAAATTTAATTTTATTAAGACACACTTTAATAATGCTAGAAAGGAATTATTTTACAGCCATAAAGATCAGTAACTTTCCATGCGGAAATAAAAAAAAAAAAATCCATCGCTCAATATTATTATTGAGGCAAGTGAAGAAAGATTATCCTCTGAATTATCTGAATGTTAATTGTTTTCAGTGCAAAACCAGTTATAAAATATTTAAACTCAATATTTAAAAATAAAAAGTGGTCCAGTTCGGCTGTGTTCAAGCTCTAAATTTCATAAGACAAATCATTACATACATTTTATAGTAAAATACAGAGATCCAAGAAGCACTGGGTACTTCGATATAAATTTCTAATGAATCATACCAAGTTAGCAACAACCAAGCAGGTAACATTCCCAGTTTGGGTGTCAGAATCATAAAGGTGAAATTACCGCACCAAAACCTTTTTCCTAGCTAAAGAGCTATGCAAACTAACGGGCAACATTCGGGTTTCTTTGCAGTTGCGTGCTCTAGAATGATATCCCCCCGCCCCGCCCCAAGTACCTGTGATTTCATTCCTGTATCCAAAACTTGATCCAAACAATTTTTATGATCTGGGAACACTTAGCTGATATAACCATCTCTAACGTGAAGGGTCATGTACAGAGTACGACAGTAGATTTTTCTCTAGCTGAGTACAGGCTGACCTAAAGTGGTTTAACCTCTGCGCAAGTCACTCAGGTATTGTTTCTAGCAAACACTCGGTCCCCTCGGAGGGTCAGGTGTTGAAGCTGGTACTGCAGCACTTCTGTGTCAGCTGGCTCCTTGATGTTCATTTTATCTAGATTGAGGTAGTCCAGGGATTTGGAGTGAGCCCTCTTACCTTTAAGAAGACATAGAGGCAAGGGCCCGTGGAGGGCCTTATAAGGTTCATAAGGTAAAGATTTGGTGCACTTGTCTCCTGAGCTGGGCATCCGCCTTCGCCTCCTGCCGTTAACAGCTGGAATCTCATATGGCTGATAGTACCTACTTCTAGTTTTATACAGACGAGAGGAGCGCGAGAGTCCTGCGTCCAGCTGTTTAGCACGGAAGGGAGGCATGGCTTCCCCCTTGCTGTCTTCCCCTCCTGCGCACTTCTGGGCTAACTTTAGGAGTTCCTCACCCGTTGTGAAGCCAACCAAGTAGTTAGAGTCCATGTGGAGGATCTGATAACCAGACACAGTCCGACGCATGGGTGAGCACGGGGTGCTAGCGCAGCGGGGTTTCTCTGCCTCTGCTTTTCCTGGAGAGCTCCCCTCAGCCACAGGCAAGGGCAGGGTGGTTAGGGCACTTCTGGACTCCCCATTTATATCTACTTCCATCTTAGGCACCAGGCTGCACACCCTGAAAGTAAACAGACTCAGATTAGAATAGAGTAACAGCTCTGGGCCGAGCCGGATCCCGTTAGAACACACAGAGCATGCACAACACTGGAAGACAGACAGACAGACACTGTACAACACACAGAGTGTGAACAACAACACAAAACAGACACTGTACAACACACACAGCATGGACAACACTGTCTGAAGACAGACACTGTACAACACACAGACTCCTGTGCTTGAGAGGAATCCTGTACAATGTACAGACCGAGCGGTTTACCTGATAACTATTCTAACACTATGGCTGAGCATTTAGGAGGGAAGGAAACTTTGAAAAAAAAAAACTCATCCTTTGAAATCTCCAATAAATTAAGGAAAATTCTTCTGTAGTTAAAAAGCTAACCCTAAACCTAATCCTAAATATATGTAAATGAACCTGGAGAGATGGTGCACCTGGTGAAGGCACTTCTTGCTCTTGCAGCAGACCCAAGTCTGGTTCCCATCCCCCACACAGCAGCTAACAACCAACTGAAGGGCTCTGGATGACCCACTGTCCCCCTCTGGCCTGAGAAGGCAGCGCACACATATGCTGCACAGACACACATGTAGGCTAAACATAAAATAAAAATAGATGAATTTTTAAAACTACATGTAGAATACTGAATGCCATTTTATATGACTATTAATCATAAAACGTCAGAAGCACACAGTTATTTTATTTTACAATGCCTGAGACGGTCTTGAACAGTTTCATAAAAAGAATGATTCACAGTGAATAACAGGATTGTTCACTGCAATTATCACTTTATGTAGTTTGGAAAACCTAATGACACCCAGTGTCATGAGTAATGGCTGGGTTCCTAGAAAACAGCAGATAATACAAATTTTGGGAAACAAAATAATAGAGAAAATAGTGATGATGTCTTCTGAGAAAGTTTAATTTTAGTTGAATTTCTATTGGTTTTTAAGGAAGTCTCCGAGAATACTAATCAAAATGTCAAGTGGCTGAGTTTAATATGAGAAATTTCTTGAGAAATTTCTTGAGGAAGTTTATCACATCACACAGTTCTCAAGAGAGCGTTTATAAAACAAGGAGCTACTTTCCTAAGGTTTCAGGATTCACTTCAATTTCAGGCAACCAGAAACCTAAACCCGAAGCAGACAGTCTGTGAGGCTTATTCCTAATTTCCTTCATTAGGAGACTAAGAGGTACAAGAGGCCACCTGTACTTACCACAGGATGACAATAATGTACACAGGGGTCCCAGGTGACTGTAAGCTTTAGACTATTCTCTTGGCCTGGTTCTGTTATATATTGTTACTATCCTAGGATGAAACTTACTTGTCCGCTGACAGGATCTAAATAGTAACTGCCAGTATGTTTAGACCTGTTGGACACCTCAGCTCATGAACCTCACAGAACCAGACCAAGTTACACCTAAGCCTTATGCTAAATGAACTTTGGTTGCAAGCTAAGCAACAAAGTAACCTGGCCTTGATCACTAACTATGTAACCTTGGAGAGGACAGGCCTTCAACCTTCATAACCTGACAGCTGCAGGTAGCAATTCAATCTGATACTTCATCCTGAAAGGCCAGGAACAGAGGTATGGTGAGATCCAAGCAACCATGGCCAAAGAGGAAAAGACAGAAAACACACACACACACACACACACACACACACACACACACACACACACACGGCCTAGAACAGCCATCCAGACAATGACACTGCAGCCATCAGCCCTCACTGAGTGAGTACTGACTTTGATTTCTTTTGAGTCTGGCCCTCCATGACAACCCATGGGTTTCCACCAACCTGGTTTTTTTCACTTGCTACATAAGCATTCTTAACGTCCATGGTTCAGATCCCACGTACTCTGAACTGGGTGACAATCCAAATACACTGTGATGAAGCTCATCTACTTTGCCTTGAGTGGGGACAACTGCTAAGCAGGTTGCAGACATAAAGCACGAACTTTATGTGTGCGCTTAAACACAAAGTCTGCACTCCTTAGCTATGGTGCGTCAGTACTTTTATCCCAAGCAGTGTACCCTCACTCAACAGTGGGTGTGCTCTCAGAGCGGCTCTTTGCTGGTTTCCTCCATCTCTGTGGTATACTGACTAACATATGACAATGAACACCTTCAAGCAGGGCTCTCACAAACTGCTTACGATTCTTATCAGTACTAACGGTATGAAGTGTAGCCTCATAGACACTCTCATACATGTATATAAGGTTCTTTTTCCCCAGCCCCCACCTGACTGTGTGGACTTACCTTTCTCCACTTCCCAGGGCCCCCTCTCCTTCCTCTCTCTTCAGCAAATAAAAGAATGAAGGTGAGTTAGCTAACTTGCATTTCTTAACGTGGAGAGCTCTAGGGCCTTTTCTTTCTTTTTTACTGGTTATTTTATTTGTTTACATTTCAAATATTATTCCCCACCACAACCCCCCTATCCCATCCCTCCTCCCCCTCTGCCTCTATGAAGGTCCTCCCCCACCCATCTACCCACTCTTGACTCACCACCCTAGCATTCCCCTATGCTGGGGCATTAAGTCTCCACAGGACCAAGGGCCTCTCCTCCCATTGATGCCAGATAAGACCATCTTCTGCTACATATGCAGCTGGAGCCATGGATCCCTCCATATGTACTCTTTGGTTGGTTGCTTAGTTCCTGGGAGCTCTGGGAAGTCTGGTTGGTTGATATTGTTGGTCTTCCTATGGGGTTGCAAACCCCTTCAGCTCCTTCAGTCCTTTCTCTAACTCCTCCACTGGGGACCCTGTGCTAGAACCTTCTTATGAATGCCTACTGTGTAGCTCTACAAAAGCAGCCTAGGGCCAGGCTTCAGGGGGAAAACACCTTAGGGTAAGCACTCTGTTTCTCTCAGAGGGAAGGACAAACCAAGTGGCCCATGCAGCTCCCATTCTGCGGTATGGTTAGAAGAGAAACAGTCTATGTTGCTGGGTTCCCCAGAATTTCTTGAATGAGTTTAAATGCCAGGCAAACTCTGCGGAAATAATGGAGTCAATTTTCTCAGATCCTTTGGTAAAGATGACTGTCCCAGCTGAAGAAAAGGCCTAGGTGCTTTTCTAGTTCCAAGATTCTACTTTTAAAAAACTGACACCAAAGAATGACCAGTCTCTAAGTCACCACCCAGCCCCCACACATACACCACACACACACACACACACACACACACACACACACACACACACACACACACACACTGTAAGCTGAAGACACTGGGTGCACACCAGTGAAGGCACATCTTAAGAACTCTCCCACAGAAAGTATTTTTTTATGTTGTTTGAACTCAGGGTCTCCTGAATACTGAAGACACTGACCTACACCCCAGCCTCCAAGTTTCTGATTTAAAAAGCCTTCAACAGAAAAGTCAGCACCGTGACTGTAACTGGAGATGGCTAATGTATCAGAGCACAGTCTTCAAGCGTTTCCATAAACACTCTGCCATGGACACACTGTGAAAGCAGCAGGCCTACTCATGACTCAGCATTTTGCCTCACATTCTAAAACGGCCTCAAAAGTTTAAGGTTGAGACAGGATCACAAATATTCTCATGAGCATCATCGCATATGTATGCAAAAAACCACTTCTGTAGACATAATAAACAGTAAATCAAGAAATCAGCCACAAGGGTGGAGAGACGGCACCATAGGCAAAATGCAAGAATCAAGATCACACAGCACCCACTAAATCTAGGGAATTCTAGACATGGGGGTACGCAAAACAGGGGAGTCTCTGAGTCCAACTAGGAAGTCTGTCACAAAGGCAAGATCCAGTCAGAGAAATATCCATGTCTCCAAAATAAGGTGGAGAGTGATAAAGGAAGACACTGAATGTTGACCTCTGGCCTCTACAGGTGCATCATGGGTGAGGACAAACGTGCACATACATGCACACACCACACAAGCGCACACATAAGAAATCAGATCCCATGCGTCTACACTGTACATCATTAAAGACACTCTTATTGTTCCTATGAATGCCTTTATACAGCATTAGGGCAGAAGACTAGAGACAAAAATTAGAAGAGAAAAAGGTTAACTTATACTAACAGAAGCAGTAAAAATTATACACAACACACACACACACACACACACACACACACACACACACACACACACACACACACAGAGTCTAGAACAGAAAACAAAACTATATATAGTGCTGGGGAGATAGCCAGGCCAGCAAAGTGCTTGCTTTGTGAAAGTGCTGAGCTTAATCCCTAGAATCCAAAATAAAAAAACCCACAGGACTAGGGTTTGTAATCCAGAGGCAGACGGATCCCTAGGACACACTGGGCACCCAGCCTCACCTACTCAGTGAGTTCCATGCCAATGAGAGACTCTGAATCAAAAGCACCAAGTTCCTGAGGAACAATACCTGAAGACGTCGTCTTCTGTTCCCCCCCCCCCGTGCAGACCTACACACATGCACACACACATCTACACACGTACATGTGCACACACCTCCACACACACGTTCGTGTACCTATACATAAACATGCACATACACAGATATACACAAAAATAAAACTAGAAAATTCAACTTGTAGAAAAGTCAACATAATGTTTTTAAAACTGTTTTTAAACAAGTAAACACAAAAATTTATATGGCGAGTAAAGATCTTCTCAAACAGACTAAAACAGCAAAGATCTGGTAATATTCTTGGATGTGACTATGTCTCCTGAAATACATGGAGAATCTTTCATGTAGATGACCCTACATCAGCTAACGAAAATCACTCATTTTCACAACTGATTAGTGTAAAATTGTAAATTTTGGCTGATACTAAAAGCAGGAGGTGCAAACAATGACATATACAATATTCAGTATAGCACTGATAGTATTTCTCAGCTCTTTAATATTCTCCAAGAAGAGTAGCCTTCTAAACTTTGGGCACAGATACCAACAGTGTGGAAGTAGCCTCAGTGCCCCAGCTCCCTGCATGAGCTCTGCAAAGACCTGTGGGGCTTCACAGCTGCTCTTCAAAGAATCCCTTTTGAGAAACACTGTCCTAAGGGCTGTGGCCCACCTAAAACCTCAAGAGAACTCACTGATTCATGACCTTTCCTATTATGTATATTCATGTTTCAGAGAACACCGCACCCTTGAATTTGACTTCCTAAAGCTTTAGCTGAGATGTCAAAGGACATGGTATTCTATGGTTGAATTTCTTCAATCAGTTAGGACACTGGGCTGTTCACTGTGCGCTCTTAACACACCTTTCTCATCCCTGTCCTAGACTCTGGTATTAGATTACCAGAAATATTTATCACCAAAAAAAAAAAAAAAAAAAAAAAAAGGATCTAGTGAAGTTTGGGCACAACACAAGATTCTTGGAGAGAGAAGCCAGTAAGTATTTCCAAGGGATAATCTGTGTGTGGACACAGCTAACTCTAGTGTCAGGCACTCAGAAGGGAAAGGCTCACCACCCATGCTACAGACGTGAAGAAGCTTCCTCCTCATTACCTCCAGGAGCACAGAGACCTTCAACCAGCCTTAGCCCACAGACATTTCCGTAACCTCTTTCCCCACCAGACACCTCCTAACCCTTTCTATTCAACAGCCTATTCCGATGATTACTTGATCTTTTTATTATTTTTGAAACCTGTAAAAATAATCCACATAGACTGAAAGACAGTCAATTCAAATAATTCATACTCAGAATTCTCTCTTCACTTCCTACCAATGCTATACACAGAGAAAGCCCTTATTAATATTTAAGTATTCTCCCTTATTCCCTACACTTACTGATATGAGAGAAGGTGTTTATATGTGCACACACACAAACACACACACAAACACAAGAGAGAGAGACAGACAGAGGCAGAGAGAGAAAAAGACAGAGAAAAACTAATTTTGCAAGAAACTCCAAAACTAAAATGCTGAGTCAAAGAACATATGCTTTGTAAATTTTTTTAGCAACTGCCGTGAAGCTTTATATAAAATGTTCCCATTTCTTCTACAGAGAGAATGCACCATTTTATATAACCCAAAGCTAATGTAAATACTTCTATAAAGTGCAATCTAGACACTCACCAGGACAGTGTCCTGTTTTGACTCTCATTGCATATAAATAGGAACTGAAGAAAGAAGAAGTGAGCCCAAAGGGTAATGTGTTTGCCTTTTCCAAAGGGAAAAAGACAGAGCAGACATAGCTTTCACTGGTGGCCTTAACTCTGAAGATCTTCTCCTCTAACAGATGTAACATGCACAGGCTATATATAAACAAAGTATCCAATTTCCTTTAACAAATAGTAAAAATGTTTATATATTCTAGAGAAATATATATATGAAGAGTGCACATTTTTAATGTAGTGGGTATAGTATGTCCCCAACCTGAGTCCTGGGCTGAGACTCACCCAGGGAACAAGGACAACAGGTGCACAGGAGGTTCTTTCTGCACCAGAAAGCTGTCAGAGGGCACAATCTCTACACACTGTGCACAGTCCTAAACGCTCTCGAGAAGCATGACTTCCTATACATTTGGCAAAAAGCAATATTTTAAAGATATAGCACAAACGCCCTAGCTTCTTACACCAGCTCAGAAAATAGCTGTTTTTCACAAGTGCTATATAAGATTGTGTGTGTGTGTGTGTGTGTGTGTGTGTGTGTGTGTGTGTGTGTGTGTGTGTGTAAGAGAGGGAGGGGAGTAGGCAGCTGTGCTCATGTGTGGAATGTGCACAGATATGTATACTCATGCATGTGGAGACCAGGAGACAAATCTATGGTGGTGTTTCTAAGAGCCAACTCCCTTGGGATTTTTGTTTGCTTTGTTTTATTGGTTGATTGGATTTTACAGACTCCCATAACCCTGGTACTCCCAAGGTCAGCTAGGATGACCAGATAAGGGGCCTGAGCTCTTACCCTTTTCTGCCCTCCCAAAGCTAGACCATGAAAGTGGGAATGGATTCAGGTCCTCATGTTCGTGCGACAAGCACTTCACTGACACCGTTTCCCAAGGCTCGCAATTATTTTTCTTAAAAAAGTTTTTGTTTTCTGGAATTTTTTTTCTAAATTGGAGATGAAAGAAAGAAAGAAAGAAAGAAAGAAAGAAAAAAAGAAAGGAAGGAAGGAAGGAAGGAAGGAAGGAAGGAAGGAAGGAAGGAAGGAAGGGAAAATCACCTCAATAATCAAAACACTGTTTCATATGTTTTATTGTGTTTAGTGACATGTAGCAGTATAATATTAAAAAAAAGTGACCATCTTAAATACAAAAAACAAAAATTATATCATATTAGCAAAATCCTTTTCAAGACGAGCCTAAAATGAACAATGCAAAACGGAGCTATTCTATGGTAAATGAGGACTCATTGGCATGACTATGAGTCTACTGATTCTGTTACTCTTGGGAGTTTGCCTGCCTGGCGTCTACTGTAGGGATGACAGAGAAGAGCATCCTGGAGCTGAGAACAGCCAGGGTTCTCATCTCAGCGCCCACATGGTTGTTCACAACCATCCTCAACTCTGCTTCCAGGAGATCAGACGTCTTGCTTGGCACACGTAAGTACAGGACACCTACGGACATTCACAGAACACTCAAACACATAACACAAACAAATCAATCCTTTTAAAAGCTACTTTAAAACAAATGAACAACAACAAAACTGCCCGGCAATTTTACTATGCAGAAAGGTTTGAAAGCTTGCCAGACTGTGTCTTCCAGATCTGCATTCCTTTACTATCTGCCTCTTTACGTCACTTAGGTAGACGTAATTTGTCTCTCACAGTCACTGCCCTGAAAGCTCTCAAATTTACTTACTCTAATCCACTCAAGGTTGAAAACATCTGCTAACGACAGTTGCTAAAGCTGGATATGAAATGAAGCAAATCTATGGGGAATGAGATTTGGGTTCACGGGAATGCACTGTGGTATGTTTGTTACTTAGGGGTAGGTTGAATAGTAGTTTAACACTGCTCACAAAGTGAAGAAATGCTTACTAAATAAGCCAACTACCTTACTCTTAGGCATGACCCGAAACAATGCGAGAAGAAATGCTCACACCAAGACATGAACATAAATATTCATAACAGTATCATTCATAATTATCAAAACCTGGCAAGAGTCCAAATATCACTCGAAGCGTGCATACAATGTAATACCATTCAACAATAAAGAGCGTAAAGTCGGAAGGCAACAAGTGAAGTGAGTTGACAGAAAAGCTATATACAATGATTTCATTTGTATGGCATTCTGGAAAATGCAGAATAGCGAGGGCTGAAACTAATCCATGACTGGTAAAAGTTAGGAGGGGGGAGGGAACACACCACCAAGGAACACGAGGAAACTCGTCAAACTACACTCAAATAAATGTTCTCCTGTACAAGTCATGCTTCCATAAACCTGCATTAAAAATGAGAGGGTTTGGTAATGTCTTACACCATTCCCCAAAACATAATTCCTTAGCTACAGAGTCTCAGAATCGAAAGGAAACTCAATGATTACCCCATGGGTGCGGGATCACCCTCAGTGATCACACTCCTCTCGAGCTGAATCACTTCATCTTTTGTAGCTCTTCTAGAATCCTACTTTATTGAAAAATATAACATGCAGAAAAACAAATGATGAATGTTCACTTAGACACACACCGATAGATACAGAGCCGTGCAGGTGTGCACGCATCCCCGTGGCCTCCCACTCATCTCTGCTAGTGTAGTGGGCTGGGTTAGCGTCCCAGCTGTATTCTTTCCAAGTGTACTGTGAGTTTCTGAACTGCTTCTCTTTCTAAAATCTAGAGATTTTAATGGCGTTTTCAGGGCTTTTTAAAAGAGCATCAGCTGGAGAGGCGCCTCAGTCGTTAAATGCATGTACCGCTGTAGCGGGGGGCCCGAGTTCGCTCCCAGCATCCATGTTGGCCCACAACCACCCGACTCCAGCTCCGGGGAACTCACTACAGCACTCTACTAGCCTCTGAAAGCACTCCCAGGCACAAACCCATGCCCCCAGACAAATACACACAAAATCAAAAACTAAATCTTTGATGGGCGTTAAATGAATTAGGTATGATCCATTACTATTAGCATGCTCCCCCAGTCTCCTTTTATAGCACTCTCCAGGTGACTGACCACTCAGAGATGGCTGATTATGAAACTGGCTTCCCCAAAGACAAGGGCCTCTAAGTTAGTAAGAGACTACAGGATTTAAAGAGCGGCCACTGGCATTCATATAGTCCTAAAAATGCTAAAGAGCTGCAGAGCGATTTCTAATTATTCACCCCCATCAAACACTTGAAGCCACACAAACAACTATGTGAGCATACAGAGAGGAGAAGGGGGGGGGGACAATTGAAAGGTGACAAAATGTTGCACACTGGTAAGTATCGATCCATTGTGTGGGAAAATAAAGGACGGCCACACAGGCAGCAAATGACAACTATGTGAACTTCAGCCACTGTATTTATGGAGATATGTACCCAGGACCTTTTGCGAATTACTTCAGCAGTTTTGGAAATAACATTTTTATTATATTATCCCTCAAATTTGATCAACAACTTCTATCATAGATTCTGAAATACCATTCCCTAAAAAGTCTCGGGTCTTATAGGAACTTCAAAAAAAAAAAAAAAAAGCCACACATGAAAGCATCAAACATTTCAGGTAATTTTAGCATGCTGCTATCAAATCTCAATTGCAGACATTAGCATCTCGTCATTTTTTCCTGTCCATCTATGGAGCCTTTAACAGGCATTATGACGTTATGTACATATAATTATTAACAGAAACAAAATATAACTTACCAGACTAAATCCCAGATGATGTCACTGTGCAAGTTCCAAAGAGTCCCAAGGGAGCACAGGCATAATAATTTTTCTGTTCTACTCCAGATACTAAACATGAGACACAAAAATAAGTTTGTAATTTAACGAGTAACAGTTTTTAAGGTATTATAACAATTCTAACCGCAAAACAGTATGAAAGTCGCAGGAGGTACTAATGCTGGGCATAGGTTATATGGGACACAGTAACTAATTAATTCAATTAAAAAGGTGGCTTTGAGTTAGTTTGACTAAATGAGTCTTCAAAACGTTTTATTGCGCTTGTTCCCCTGTGCTGTGTAGACTGCCTAGAAACTAAGAGTATTTAATTAGACTTAATAAAAACACATGAAATATTGAAGACTTAAAGGTTGTTTTTATCATTTTATTCCTATGGAGGTGTTCAGAAGATTGTACGGGGGTGGGGCCGGGGAAATGCTGAGGCAGGCACAAAAAGAATGGGCCACCCTGAGGACTTTCCTTCCTGCCCTTACATAAACAGCAGTCTCTAAACTGAGGCCAACCCCACAACTGTCCCTCCCTAACACAAGTTATGCAGATCCAGGGACCTCAGGTAGATGGATGGGTTTTGCATGCTGCAGGCAAGCCCTCTACAGATGTGTGATCTTATTATTATGAAATTAATTTTGGTGTCTACTCATCTGAAGTCCAAAATAGCAGCAATAAAAATCCTTCGGTAGATTGCTTGTGGCAAAGGTCAGGAAAGCTCTTGAAAGATTTGTATGTTTAGTATGTGTGTGTGTGAGTGTGTGTGCTTAAGTGTGAGTGTGAGTGGGTGTGTGTATACATGTTCATTCAAGCATACATGCACGTGGAAACCAGAGGTCACATCAGGTGCTGTCTTCTTCCTCTCTTTATTTTGGTACAGAGGAGTGAAGCCAGGACCTTAAACATCCTAGCAAGACCTCTGACACTGCCACTGAGCCTTACCCTTTTATTTCTTTAGATAGGGACTCTTAACTAAACTGACCTATCATCAAATTTAGCCTGGCTACTGGCCAAGGAGTCACTGGGATCCTCCTGTCTCTGGCAAGAAGCACTGGGTTGTTTAAAGTGCACTGCCATGTCTGGCTTTCATGTTGATGCTAGGGAACAAAGTTAGGTCATAGTCATTCCTGCAGGAGAGACATTTCATCCACCGAAGCACCTCCCCAACTCAGAAAACACTTTTAAAAATCCAGAAAAGCCAACCTACTCATGTCTCTAGCATCTCCTCCACGTCATCCCCTCTTACCATGGGAATGAAAAGAATCTATCTTTATCTCTTGCATCCCCGGAGTAATTGAATTTGTTAGACTAAAAAAAAAAAAAAAAAAAAAAACAAAAAACCTACACACACACACACACACACACACAGACCCCAGACCCCACAGGACTTTCCCCCAAAGTCCTTTTCGGCCTCTACAGATTTCATTGGTTGCTGAAGGGGGAAGGGGAGGGTGGTGCTCATAAGGGTGGAGAGCATTCATTTTATCTATGTAGGGGTGTGAAGCCTGGAAACTTAGCACTGTGCGGTAAACATGTTCTCAGATGAAAGATGGACAGCAAAAGAAAAGGCCAAGAGTTGCTGGCTTGTTATTCTTCTCCCAGCACAGAAGAGTTTCAGGTAACAGATAATTTATTGAATTCAAGGTATTTTGCTTGATAACTAGAAGCAGTTGAAGAACCCTGGTGCTATCAGCCACTGGCACTTCTTCCAATGCTAAGAACAGACATGTTCTACTTAATTTATTTTTACAGCCAACTCCGTTTAAATTTAGCAAACAAGCAATCCGCATAATTAAGACTTGGGCCTCCCTCACCAATGAGGTCTTAACAGAAACTGAAGCACATTGAAACAAAATCTGCCCCCTAGTGATGTGAATATTTGATTCATATTAATTACTTCCCACCCCCAAGAATTTTACCAAACATTGTTAGGAAATTCACATTTGTAGTAGGGAACTGAAATAAAAAGAAACTTTTCAGCATCTTTTACATGCCAAAAGACATAATGTAAGTGATATCTCTACTCCTTGAAGAAAGTATTATTAAGTCCGCTTTGAAGGATTCAGTCAAACACTACTACTTGAGAGCAGTGTGGGAATCTGATACCAACCAGCCAGGCTCCAGGGCCCACTTGCCCATCTTCAAGTTTGTATATAAGCGCAGCCTTAGACAGGATAATCACACTCGTGAAATATCTCACATAAAAGGTTTTATTGCCTTGTTTGTGAAATGACTTGGGGGGGCAGTTTTATTACTAGTTCCAAGGTGAATGCAAACTTTTTAAATGTTAACATTTTAAAGCACAAATACGGAGACAGAGAAGACCCGTGTTCAAAGCCCCAGAACACACACACACACACACACACACGCACGCGCGAACACACACACATGTTCACACATGCACACACACATGTTCACACATGCACACCACACACAGGCACAGCACAGACACTCACATACACACACATGCATACCACACACCACACTCACACACCACACACACGCCAAATAGATTTAATAATCTGACAGTTTTAGAGGGCTATAGAAAATCCCATAGGGCATTTTCTTATTCAGTGATTGATTAGGAAGGACCCAGCCCACGGTGGATAGTGCCACCCCAGGGCTGGTGGTCCTGAAATCTACTTTAAAAGCAGGCAGAACAATCCTGAGGAGGAAGCCCCAAAGCAGCACAGCTCCAGGCCTTCTGCATCAGTTCCTGACTCCGGGTTCCAGCCCTGCAGAGTTCCTGTCCGACTTCTTTCAATGATGGGCTAAGGTGGCAGTGTAAGCCAAGTAAGTCCTTCCCTCCCCAGGTTGCTTTGGTCATGGTGTTTCATCACAGCAACAGAGGCCTTAACACAAATAGAGTGGCAGGAAACACCTCCAACAACTGCAGACAACTGGCCGTTCTGCAATTGGACGCCAGGGCTTTACCGGTTACAACTCCAGACAAATCTGATACAGTCTTAGAAACTTAGACTGAAAACCAAAACAAACATTAGAAAACTATGAATTCTGAATAAAGACAATTCTGAAAGTTTCAATTTCATTTCAGCTTTCTCAGAATTTATGCCAGGCATTTGGTGGCATATCCTTTCCAAGCTTTTAGATGCAGTAGGAAAACATTTCAAACTGTTTTTTGGTATTTTGGTTTTTTGTTTTGTTTTTTTTTAACCATCAATAGAAAAACACAGACCTGGTTAAATCCTCAGTCTAAATTTAAAAGCAGAGGAGCCTTACAGCAATTACCACACAGCACTGAGCTGATGAAGAAGTCCAGAAATGCTCTGTAATTTCATAATGAACAAAATGTAGTGACTGACTATCCCTGGTTTACACTGCCAAGTCAAAAATAGAGCAGATCCCATAACACTGAGCCAAGGTGAGCCAGTGCGGGAGCATCCTCCTGGTCCTCATCCTCACTCCTGACATTGCTGTTTGTGTATAACAGAGCACCATCAAGCCATAGGCTCCAGGAAGAGGTAGATGACGTAGTGAAAAAACAAACAAACAAACAAATGAGAGAGAGAGAGAGAGAGAGAGAGAGACAGACAGACAGACAGACAGACACAAAAAGCAGCTCAGCAGAGCCAAGAAACAGTGTAGCTACACACCTCCGGTAAGACTGCAAAGACAGCAATCTACTGCAAAGTTACAGGAAAGCTTTCACTACCATCTCCCAAAATAAAAGCTAAAAGCTGTAATAAAGTCACCCCAAAATACAACTTGCAAATAAAGTCATCTAACCTTAGAATACTTTCAAAATCTAGAACTCCCTCACGCTGATAAATGACTATTGTTTGATCCTGGCATTTGAAGGCTTAGATGGTGAATGGGAAAGACAGATGTGAAATTCTTTGGACAGAAAAAAACAAAAAAAATGCCCAGGGAAACAGACTAAGGTCAATGAAGCTAAAGCTTTAAGATACAATGTTTCCAAAACAGAAAGCTGAACAAACACAAAGCTGGATGGTAAGAATCTGTAAATAACCAGAAACTTAAACACAGCCAAGTGCAGCCCACTGCCTCTAGACAGGGAAGCCACAGGTCAGGAAGGGAAGACACGCATGAGCACACTGAGACTCCACAAGCAGAGAAGTTTAAAGCATGAACTGGTAAGTGATAAGTATCATCACAGTTAATATAATAAAGCCCTTCAAAAAGTGATATCTCATTCGGTAACTCCCTGGCATAATTAATCTACGGAACCTCTGGAACCCTCAAGGATCTGAGGATGACAAACCTTATCCCAACAGAGAAAATAGCTCAGAGGTGTGAGTTCTATAACAGAAAATACACCTTTCTACTTCTGTACTCTGGGAGGCACACCCACGGAGCCATTGGCTCAATGACCTATGCAGCCAACACTCTTTCTTGAGTGTGTAAAAGTAGTGGGGGCAGGTTTACAGGTCGATCACCCTGCCAGACAAACTCCTCCCACATGGAACAGCAAACTGGACCTCCACCTGCCACCAGCTTTCTGTGTTCTCATAAAACAAGGAAAGCAGCACATGGAAATGCTCAGTTCCAAACAAACGCTTTACTCTTAAATACCTAAATCTGTGTCTTTCATGCACCACCCCAGATCCACTAAGGAAAAAAATAGAAAAAAATGCCAAACAAAATTTTCACTATATATATATATATATATATATATATATATATATATATATATATATATATATATATGGATGGGGCAGGAGAAATTCCATTTCAACTGGTGAAAATGTTTTATAATTAAAATATTTTCTGCTCTCAAAGACTACTTTAAAATAAATAAGGGACCAAAACATTCCTCAAGTAGAAAAACACTGAACAGAAATAAAATGGTTCAGCTGCCAGACAGATTTGAGCACTGCAAGGAAAACAAAAATGCTTTGCTGAACCCACGTGCTCTCACCATGGAGACCACTGGCAACTTTCTTACCTTTCTTCAGTTTGTAAAAATCAAATCACTAAGGGTTTGGAAGAGCAGTTCTAAAGTACAGTGGGACTTTTTAAAAACCTCCTCTGACCTTACCAACAAACCGCCAACCTTCCCAGTATGGTAAGGCAACCCATAATTGGTTCAGAAAGACACAAATGTGTGTGTTCCTCTTTCTAATATCGGTTCTCTTAATAGCAGGTCCCTTACAGAGCCCGGCATTCTTTGGTTTGCATCTCTGCTAATTAAATTCCAGCCGGCCTTACTACATCACATTCAGCTTCCCTCCAAACATGTCTGACAACAGCTGAAACCACAAGTCTACTCGCAGTCTTTACAAGAAACCTGCCTCTTCTGGAAACATAACCACAAAGAGACAGCTATCTTTGGAGGTGATTAACCTTCCGGACGGAAAGCTGAAAATTGGGTATTCATTGGGAAAAGAACCGGGGCCTCAAACCAGGAAACAAAACTTAAATGGTGTTTATAAACTAATGTTCTCGTCACACCAATTACTTTTTAAGACAAAATGTTGTTATTCTTCGAAACTACGGAACACATAAGTGGAAGCTAATTGGCTGTTGGTAATGTCAGTGATCCCTTACACCTGGGAGTACTTAGTGTTGAGTGTTCCATTTACAATTAAATAAACAGACCAAAAACACACTTTATGCACCAATTCTTACCAAAGTTGAGTAGTCTCGGTGCTCAAGAAGGCTTACATTTCATCCTGTCTGCTTTGTTTTTAATCCACAGTATCATAATAAAAACACCCAAATCAGCGGAACATCCAATCGTTAAAGTAACCTAAGCATATACACTGTAGCCCTAAGCTTCTAGGATAATAACTACGTTTTGAACTAGTTGGGAAAATAAACTTTGAGAAAGAATCGTTTCCAATCCTTAGTGTCCACCTTGTTGCACCACCGTAAAAGACCCGCCACCTGCAATTATATAGTGGCATTTTCAGGAAAAAACAACATAAAACGAAGTTTTGAAACCTCAGAGATCTTGGGCGGCTAACAGGGCACAATGTTGCTGTGGCCATAATTTTACTCCTCTTGAAAAGATGAAAAAGTTCTCCAGTGTTTCCAGCCTCCCCTTACACTTCTTTCTCTTTCTTTCTCTCTCTCTCTCTCTCTCTCTCTCTCTCTCTCTCTCTCTCTCTCTCTCTCTCTCTCTCTCTCTCTCTCTCACACACACACACACACACACACACACACACACACACACACACACACACACACACACACGCACGCAAACCCTGGTCCTGCAGAAATCCTCAGCCCACTCGAAGCAAAGCGGCGTGGGCGGAGAGCCCGGGAGTCTCTAGCGAGGCAGACACTTGCCAGGGGAAAGCACGCTGCCGTCCTTTCCTTCGCGAACTGGGTTCCTTCCTGGCCGAGATTTGCAGATTCCACCACTAGAGCGACTTTGGCAGCTTCACAATGGGCCGCTTCTCCGGGGTTGAGCGCCAGTCGCCGCCAGGCGCCCTTTCCTAGGCGTCCCACCCGCCCCAAAGTCCACCCGCGACAGGTGGGGCGAGGGCGGCGGTGCCCGAGACATCTGCCGCCTTAGTTTCTGGCCAGCGCCGGGCCGCGATCTCTAGTCCGCAGGCGCTCCTGCCACCGCCGGTCCGTCTGTCCGTCACCCGCCGCCGCACCGGCCTCGGCCTCGGCCTCACCCGCGAGGTGCAGCGCGCACAGGCGATCGAGATAAGGTCGTCAGGGGCGGTCTCCGGCCGCTATCTGTAGCCCGCAGAGACCAGAGGCGCGGCGAGCCGGGCGAGCGCTACTTCTCGAAGGGCGTCCCCGGGGCCTGCCGCCTGGCGCTGCGGGCAGGGCGGGCGAGCCGCGGAGCTGGCGCGCGCCGACGCACCCAGACTTCCGCACCTCGGCACCGCGGGAGCGTCGCTCCGGGTCGCAGAGTCCCCGCACCGCGCGTCGGCGGCGAGCGCACGCCCGCCCGCCCGTCCGTCCGCTCGCTGCGCGCGCACGGGGAGCACGCCCCCGCACACTCCCCCGCGCCGCACACTCCCGCGTCGCCGGCCCCACCCCTGTGCCAGGAAGCTGCGGGCTCTCGTACCCCGCGCGGGCCCCACCCCAGGCTCCAGTCCCCCCAACCGCCACGCCAGCCATCCGCATCGGGGCTCAGGGACCAGCCCCCCTCGCAACCCCGGTGTCACCGAGGCTGCGCCGCCAGCCATCGCGGAGGCCCGCGCGGCCCGGGGCTTCCCGGCGCTGCGCACACACCGCGCGCCCGGCCCGGACACGAGGCGAGGAGGAAGGGGCGGCGCCGTGCCTGGGGCTGGCACGGTGGCTCGCTGACTGGGGCACCCACACTCACGCGCGTACCCCACCCATCCCCGCCACCACCTCTGCAGCACAAAAGGTTGCAGGAGGAGTGGCGCCCCCCGTCCAACGTACCGCTCGTCCAGGGTTCCGCCAGCTCCTCTAGGGCCGGCGGCCGCAGAGCCCGGAGCCAAGGGCGGGCGAGACGTGGGGCTGCGGCGCCGAGGTGTGGGCAGAGGCCGCCAGCCGAGCCAGCCGGGTACCCGCTGCTCTCCCACCGCGCTCGGCGCCAGCTACGGCCCGCCGTAGTCCCGCCTCCTCCCCCGCCTCCGCCCGCCTTCCCGCCTCCTCCCGCCGGCTGCGGAGGCGAGGCCGGGAAGCGCAGAGCCCGCCTCCTGCGCCAAGCTCGCCCGCTCGGCTGGGCGGGTGGCTGGAGAAGGCCCTGGGCTGGCGGCGGGAGAGCACAGAACCCGAGGCTGTTGCGGGGTCGCGAGGCGGCAGCGTGATGCTACACCGCTCCCGGACCAAAGTCCGCGGCCCCCGCCGGGAAGCCGCAGCTTGTAGGCCTGGCAATGCGGACGGCTCCCGCAGAGCGGTGTACTAAGCTGTGTGGGGATGGCTGTGGGTTTGTTGAGTTTCTGCTGATTAGAAGTTGAGAGCAGAAGCCCATGAAGTTACAGATTATACTATAATAATAATAATACTAAAAATAACAACAGCTAAAGATGGGGGCAGGTGAAGGTCAAATTCAAATTGAGTCATTTGTTTCTCTTTTCTTTTCCTTCCCTTTCTGTCTTGACAAGGTCTTACTCTGTAGGCAGCCTAGGCTGGACTCAAGCTCCAAGAGCCCTCCTGCCTTAAAGTCTCCAGAGCGCTGGGATTACAGGGGTGAGGTGCCATCCCAACATTTTCTCTTCTCAATCCATATGCCTTTTCCATGCCAAAGTGGTTAAATGCCACATAAAATATGTGCTGATAATTTATTTTAGCTCTAGGTGCCAACCCTTTTGACACACATCCCCAAGTTTGCAGCTCTCTACTGTTCTAATCCACATTTTAAAGACAGAAAACATGAGTTACTTCCTTAAAGTCACAGACTTATTATATGGCTGAGCTGTTTGTGCGTTTATAAATTGTAAATTTAGGTTCCTGCTTTGTGTGGTCTTTTAAAGGGTGCTTTATCTAAACATAAAGTCATAAATTTCATCTAGACTAATACAAACTTAAAGCAAATCGTTCTTGTTCCAGAGTCTATATATGTCCCCAACAATACCAATGTTAATAAATAGACTCTGGGTCCAAAACATGGCTTCTGGTTTCTCTGTAGCTGAAGGACACTTACTCAGTTGCCTCTTGTGTGCTCTGATGTGAAGAGGCCAGATTCATGAATGTTCTCAGATAGTTACTTTTCCCCAACATGATATTCATGTAACTTATCAAATATAGATAGACCCTAGTGCTCTGTACAGGTATTGAATGCTTAAGTGATTAGACTTTTTATATTTCTTTATTTGTTCTGTTGTTTTGTGGCTCCCCCCCCCCCATGGGTACCTTAGTAGAAGATGCTCAAAGTCATTTCAGATTTGAACGTTTGTCACAGCACTTTATTCTGATGTTCATTCATATAAAACTACCTCAAAAGCATTATATTTTATTTCAAGAAGCTTAATTTCATTTTGTCCTGTCTGAACTCATAATTTTTTCAGGAGAACACCTTGTAACTTGGCCTTTGTTCCGAAAGTTTAGCAATGTTCTTTGGCCAGAAGCAATAAAATTTTGACTAGCCTCCTGGTTCATTAGGCTCGAAGCTAGCTTTCTCTCTAGCTGTCTCCCACGCTAGGTAGTGCCCCAGGTTCCCACCCCTGAGATTCTTCACCCAATCAAAACTTAGGTTAGTTCTTTAGTGTCACAATGAATACCTAAACCAATGCACTAGGCCATCATAGCTCACAATAGCTTTATATGTGGCTCGTGATGGTTATGTCTAGAGACTGTCATATTTAGAATATGTGGGGCCCCTCAGGATGGTAGCTGTTTGCCTATGAAAGAAGAAAGCAAGATAGAGACCCTTTGCAAAGCTTTCCGGGTGTTCCATTAAGGAAAAAATAATCCGGAAGGAAGGAAGGAAGGAAGGAAGGAAGGAAGGAAGGAAGGAAGGAAGGAAGGAAGAGTCAGGACACAGACAGACAGACATGCTTTAAAAGGACTGATCACAAATGTTAAATTGGACTTGTAATCCAAAAGGCCTTTCAGAACCTGGGCTCAGGTGCTCCATCTCAAATGCCACCTTTGTGGTTATATCTTGGCCTTGAACTATCCTTCCCCCCTCCAGAAAAAAAAAATCACTTCTCAAATGTCACTTGTCTGGGAAGAATTATTCATTGATGGATTGCCACTTAGCAAACAGCCAGCTTGAAAGAACAGAATAAGTGAACATAAAAAAAAAATAATAATAATGGTGATCTAAAACTGAAACTACAATGGTAGACATGCAAGAAACACTACATCACCTTTTTTAAAACCACCTTGTGTCCAGCAGAGTGCCATAAGAAAGTACAGGCCATGGGCCGTGTCTACCAGCACCTTAACTGAATACAGCAAAGATCTCAGAGGCTAAGTAGAGTTCTCCCACAGTGAAGGGGCCCGAGATATTGTATCCATAACCCCTACCTGGAAAATGAAGACAAAGGCTCCTGGGGTCAGGTGGCAAAACCAGTCTTGTGGAAGCAGAAGGTAACTGCAGAGGAGGTATCTATGAAAAGGAGAAAGGGAAGTGTACCACAGAATCTGCTCTCCTCTTGCCCAGATGCTCACGGGCGTCCTTTAGACCATCTCATCTGTCAATCATGCATTTCCCTGGTCCTTTCCAGACCTGCCACCTACAGCCACGTATCACGGTGTGCATGTCCATAGATGGGATGGCCCTGCCTTAAATATATGACCCCTTGCTTTCAGTTCCTTTCCACTCTTTATTTCTTTGTTTAGTTTTTTTGAGACGGGGTCTCTTTATTTAGTCCTGGATGCCCTCAAACTGTCTCTGTCTCCCAACTGCTGAGATTAAAGGTGTGTGCCACCATGCCTGGCTCTTTCCCTCTCATTACTTTAAGCCAAAGCAATATTGAGATGTGGAGCTGTGAGGCTGAGCATCCCACATGCTCAGTCATTCATTTTTAGGACCCCGTGGTAGCCTTAGAGCTGGGCCTCAGGTTGCAGCATCCCAGGATTCAGTGCTGCTCTCTTGTCCTCCTTTCCAGCTATAGGAAAATCTCCCAGAAAGGCCTTCCACTTCCTTTATCTTTCCAGTTGCTTTGCCAACCAACTCTGTTCAGTTTCTGGGATACAGGCTTTGGGCAACTAAAGGCCGTAAGAAGAAATATCCTGAAGGCAAATATCCTGTCACATGAGGATAAACCCAACATGTGTGTTGAGGGTGGGGGTGGGGACATAAACTAAGGCTTCTACATATTATCCATATTGTAAGTAAGAGGTGATGACTGTCATGGACCATGTTGAGGAGGAAAGCAAAAGGAGCTTAGGTGGAATATGTCTGAATCGTTGACCAAAGCTATCAGTCATGAGGCGGGAAATGAGGATGCAAGCCCCTTTGGGATTACAGGCTGCCCTTCAGCTCCCGTTAGACAGTGTATGGTTCGTACTTGTGCGTGACCTCTTGCGGCTGCAGTATGGGCATGGTCACCTCTGCACGGAGCATTCTTTATTATCGACTCTCAGCCAGACTCATTCCTTGAGGTTGTTAGTGTCACCAAAGGTGGTGTCCTGATTCCTGACACTGTGTGCTCTTACACCACCAAAACTGTCCACATGGAGCTGGCATAGATTGTATATTTCTCTATGCTGAATGGTCCCTGAGACTCACCTTGTAGTGTTTAGTCAGAGTTAGCTTATCTTTAACAGACGGGGAGAGATGACCTCAGTTTTTATCCAACTCAGAACTTTGTATCGCTTTTTCGGAAGCCAGTTCCTAAGCCGTCAGTGATTTATAATAAGCCATGAAGGGGACATCTGCAGGAAGGAGGTTGGTAAATCCTGCAAGCAAGACTTCAGGGCTTCCTACCACTTTCTAGTATCTCTTGATGCCAAGAATCAGTTTGTAAGTGAACCTCTGGATAAAGATCAAAGGGTTCCCTCCTGTGTGCAGAAGCATAAAAGTAGATCAGATAACTAAAACCTGTGACAGAAAAATACAGAACCTCATGGTTTGCACAGGAAAATCTAATTCATAATTTTATTATTTTTTTAAAAGTTAGAAAACCAGGTTCTGGTGGCACACACCTTAATCCCAGCACTCAGGAGGCAGAGGCAGGTGGATCTCTGGGAGTTCCAGGCCAGGCTGGTCTGTAGAATGAGTTCTAGGACAGCCAGGGCTGTTACACAGAGAAACCCTGTCTAGAAACAACAATAATAAAGATAGAAAACAGAAGAGAAGGAAACAAAAATAAATGAGTGTATTAGTCAGGGTTCTCTAGAGTCACAGAACTTATGGGCAGTCTCTATATAGTAAGGGAATTTGTTGATGACTTACAGTCTGTAGTCCAACTCCCAACAATGGTCAGTAGCAACTGTGAATGGAAGTCCAAGGATCTAGCAGTTGCTCAGTCCCACAAGGCAAGCAGGCGAAGAAGAGAGAGAATCTTCCTTCTTCCAAAGTCCTTCTGTAGGTCTCCAGCAGAAGGTGTGGCCCAGATTAAAGGTGTGTACCACCATGCCTGGATCTGGGACTTGCTTTGTCCCAAATGACCTTGAACTCTGAGTTCTCACAGCCTTAGTCTCTTGGGATTCATAGATCCTCAAGATCTCCAAGCCAAGATCCAGGTTAGAAACTTGTATCTCCCAACCTCCAGATTAGGATCACAGGTGAGTCTTCCAATTCTGGATTGTAGTTCATTCCAGATATAGTCAAGATGACAACCAGGAATAGCCACTGCAATGAGAGAAACTCTTATAAACATAACAAGAGTTCCTTCAAGGATAAGTGTGAGGTCAGCAATAGAGTTCTTACTACCTGACTCAAAACAAGTGAGAAAGAAGACAAAGGCATAATCAAGACAACCATGTTGTTTCTACAGATCTGGAAAACATAGTTTAGTGTCCAACAGCCTCATATCTCAGGATGATAATAAACACCACTGCTCCAGAAAAAAAAAAAAAAACCTCTTTAAAGACTATTTAAGGATCACTGTCTTGTTTGCAGAGGACCTATCCTCAGGAAATTGGGGGCCCAACCAAATAGAGCAAACCCGATGTAATTCCCCATCAGAATTCTTTTCTTGGGAAGCTAGAGAGAAGTTGTAGAAATGGATCTGCCTTCATGAGAAGGAATCTTCAGAGAGAGAGAGAGAGCTAAGAACATTCAAACCCATTCCCATTCTCACTTATGGAAGACCTACTGTGTGCTGGATCTGTGTTACATATTGGAAGCATGGATAGAAAATATAGTCTTGCCCCAGCCAGCAGGAATTTAAGGCCAACTACATAGGCAGATAAGGAACTGTAGAATTATAATTTGGTTGCATATAATTTGTCTATAATTCTTTCTGTGATTCTCTGAGGATATGTTTATATGGGAAAATTAGGCTTAGAATTTCAAATAATCGATGTATAGACTTGCAAAATTTAGTCTCGTGTTCAATTGAGGAAAAATTTCTGAAATTTCCCGCTATGGAACCTGATGGTCATCCCAGTCAGTGAAGAAAAATCAAGGATGTCTTATCATTATTGGGGGTTCTTAATTAAGATGTGTACAAACTGCTGTCACTTTTTAAAAAGTTGCTAAAGAATGAACCTGGAAGTGTGGCTTGATTTTGTTGTTTCTGTTAAAGAACAGAAAAAAATGAATTCTGAAGACATTTCAAATAGTCAAGGAAATTGCATTAGTATATTTTTTGTTGACCTACAGGTTTTTTTTCTCTCTCTAGGAAAAGTTTCTTGGGTTTCTTTTTTTAAAGTAAGCAGCATGCTCCTCCAAACTTGTTCTCTGATACCCACAAATCATCAAATGCAGACATTAACTAAAGTGCACAAAAACTGGACAGGCAGTAAGGCTGGCAGGCTCCAACATGTCTGCAAAACACACCAACTGAGGGACCCTGAACTATAAGAAAATTAAAGAATTTCTCCTTCAGAGAAGGACATGCAGACAACATCAGGACATTCATTGACATTGTGAGAGGGAAATAGAAGCCAGACTCTCTATCTCTAAGTCTTAGAAGGTACAATGTATTGTCATAAAGAAAAAAAAACATTAGTGGACTCCAAAGGAATACCTTGTACTGCTGATTTCTGTGTTGAGAAATAATGTAGGTGAATTTAATATTCGGTAGTATTTTACTGAAATAACTTCATTGAACTAACGTATGTGATGTTATTCATTGCAGCATCATTATAAAATTTATAGGCGCCTCACCAAAGAAATAATGATATTTACTTCCATGAGAAGATGGGTATGTATAAAGAAGAATGAAGCTCAGTAAGAATGGACATGTAAAAACCTCTGAATCTGATAATAAACATAAATGATAAAAGAATGTTTTATATTATATCACTATCTAAAAACTATCATCAAAATGGTTTTCTCTTCCTTGTGGTTAAGATTGAGTGAAGAGATTTGTTAGGGAAGACAAAGTAGATGGATTTTTTTTTCTAGCCCTCCAACAAAATGTAACACAAAATTCTTGACATATATTAAATAAATACAAGAAAATTGTTAGGTCTATAAAGGAACCCCAGTGACGGATACTGGAAGCCCACCCCAAACTTGCAGTTGTTGCTTCCCAGGATTTTTTTTTTTTTTTTTTTATGTATCATATACCACAGAAATGATGTTGAAAAAGATAATGGCCTAGAAATATCAGGGGGCGCAGGTAGAAAAGAAAATACCAACAAAGTCCCGTTCTCTCTAACCACAGGGCAAGGGGAAGAACATACTAGCAACATAGAAACATTCCATAGATAACCAGTCTACTCCAACAAAACTCTGATTGGTCAATTAATTTTAAAAACATTTCCTTGACCCACAGGAGCAGAGACCAAGCAGGGGACAGAAGCTTCACCTTTGATGGTTGTAAGAACCCAAACACCCACAGTCTGGACAGTGTCAATGAAGGTTACATGAGGAGCAGAAGGTGCCCTGCTCCTTACAGCACCAGGGGCAGACACATGATAAGTCCATACCATCTGGCATTTGGGTGTATATCCTCCTCCCTCCCCTGAGTTGGTACTATGAGCCTGGTGGTACTAACATATAGGTGTCAGGGAACAATAACGAAATGATTTTACCCATGTGGCGTCAGTAGTGGCAGTCACAAACCTCCCCCACTCATGCCAAGAAAGGCGGAATGAAGAATCTGGATGTGTCTGTTGCTAATTGCACCTTTGTTTCCCTTGCCATAGTGAGGTACAGAGAACAGATAAGATCAGAAGCTCAAATACAACCCACAGTCCCATAATATATGTAAA
This sequence comes from Uromys caudimaculatus, assembly GCA_028551405.1. NCBI lineage: Eukaryota > Metazoa > Chordata > Mammalia > Rodentia > Muridae > Uromys > Uromys caudimaculatus. The sequence goes on along the minus strand of CM052709.1, from coordinate 85,832,652 downwards.
AGTTTCAGGTTTAAAGGTACTTGTAGCAAAACCAGAAAATGCCAAGTTGAGTGATATACAATCAATAGGAGGTAAGATATGTGCTGGAATCACGTCATAGATTTAAAAGTAATCTTCATGGAAGATTTTAAACAATAACACATATACTTGAAATGGATGAAAAAACACAAACTGTGGTGTTTCTGACATATGCTAGCACAGTGTCTGGGGAGGCGGGAGCTTTCAGGCCCAGGAGTTTGGTGTCAATCAGGGCAGTGGAGGGAAATTCCACACTTACTATCAAGGAGGAGGATGGGGAAGAGGAAGACAAAGAGAAAGATAAAAGAAGAAACAATCCAGCAAAGAAATAGAAGACTGAAGGAGAAATGAAAAGACATTAGAAACTGAAAGGTACTGTAAACAAAAAGTTTTCAGTGGTTGAGCTTGACAGCACAGCAGAGCTGACAGAGGAAACCATTAGAAATTAGAATAATTTGGAATTAGAAAACAGTGGAAATGGTGCAACCTAATAACGGAGGGACACTAGACTAAAAAATAAGTAAGTGGAATCTTGGAGACCTGTGGAACTGTGACAAGACATGTAACATCTCTGTAGCCAGAGTCTTCAGAGGGAGGGTCAGTACTGAGAGATGGCTTTTCTCTTAAGGACGGAAGACTCCCCTGATCAGACAGACACACAACCGGAAAGTGTCTAGAAGCTGAGAGAAGTCCAGAGGAAAAGCCTAACAAAACCTAGAAAGGATCTTTTAGAACCCAACTTCTGAGAAAACAAGGATCCAGCAAGCCTTGCAACAGGAAGGAACGTTTGTTTCTTGTAGCAGAAAATCACTTGAGTGACAGGAGCCGGGGAAAGCAGCAGTACATTTCTCACGCCCTAAAAGAACAAAGCTGCCATCCCAGAATCCTGTGTCCAGCCAGAATACGTTTCAGGAGTGACGGGAAAATTAAGGTGTTTACAGGTAATATAAACCGAAAGATGCTGATATGCTGGACCCCCATTGATAATAGTTGGAAGGGAAATTTAAACAGAAACAAAACAACAGAAGGAACACTGGCACACCAGAGAAAGGAGGAGGAGGGATTAAGTGAGAAAATTCATGGGTATTAGCACACAGATTTCCCTGCCTTTTTGCATTTTCTAAATAATCCTCCACAAGGGGAGAAAATATTATAACATCTGATGTTATTCTTTTATACACACGCATTATAGATACTTAAGCAATTAAGAGGGGGAAGGGAAACGGAAAAGTTCCTAAGTTGTGTTTTAGCTAATGAGATGATGACCCCACACATACACATCAGCGTTGCACATCAACGGTGTGTACTGAAATCAACCCCTCAAATCTCTACAAAGGGTGTTAACTGTAAAAGCACGTAGATAAACCAAAACGGAATGCTAAAATACCCACAAGTTATACAGAAGAAAACAAAAAGAAAAGGAAACACCAAAGAGATTATATTAAAGTTAAAATAACATGGTCAAACCCTAACAGATCAATATTAGGTTGAGAGATTAGCTCTATGGTCAAGTGTACGCTGGC
>CM052709.1:85781818-85824541 GCA_028551405.1 Uromys caudimaculatus | reverse complement strand
CCTCCCTCCCTCCCTCCCTCCCTCCCTCCCTCCCTCCCTCCCTCCCTCCCTCCCTCCCCAGGTTTTACTTAACTTTTAAGGAAGCTGTCAATCTCTTTTCCAAAGTAGTTTCTCCATCGTACACCTCACCAGTAGTATACAAAGGTTCTAGAGGTTTTTTGTTTGCTTGCTTTTTGTTGTTTTAACTTTTTGAAACGGGATCAATAACTTTGTCACCGTTCTAACCCTGGTGTTAGAATGATAGTTAATATCAGTAGTTTGCGTTTTTCATCACTCTAACTAACCTCTTTATAGGAGGTTGAGCTTACTTTTCCTGGGGAGCAACCCTGCTACACAGTTTTCAATCGCATCTCTTTGATAAGATAGAGACTTGCTTTGATTCTTTTGTAATTGGATGTTTATTTTTTTCTGATTGGTACTCTCGAGAATTGGGGGGAAGAGGATAGGATCTGGCGGCAGGTACTTCCTGTGTAGTGCGTGATCTTTTCCGTCATGACTTCTTTTCTTTTTCTTATCTGTGTCTTTTAAGGGCCAAAGTTCTAAGTCTGGAGAAGTCTAATTTAAATTTCAGAACGATTTTATTTCTAAAAACAACATTTTACTGTGACTGTAACAAAGCCATGCACATCTTGGCTCCGCCTCCTGGGGCGGTGCTGAGTCCCCCTAGCTGTTTCCCCGCCACTCTTCCAGCCCTCCATCCTTTCTAGGCCATCTCTGTTCCTTTGCGTTGGCTACTGATCCACAGAAACACGAACTACCTGGACCCCCAGTGGCCTCACTGGGCTAAGATGTAGGTAGATGACATTTTTACTGTCCTTCTTGTCCTCCATCCCAGTCTCTTCAGAATTATTCTTAGCCTGGCAACAGGCTGCCTGCAGAAGCCCCTCCTCCCACATCCCTCCCCTTCCTGGAGACTAACTGGTCTCCCCAGCTCTCTTCCACTGCCCCTCTTAACCTTTGCTCCTAGACTACTTCCAGTCACCTGCTGACCTGAATAGGCACTCTGTAGCAGGAACCCCACAGCGACCACACTTGCCTAGCTTCTAGAGTGAGTAACTGCAACCAAAGAATGGAACACCCATCCAACCGAGACAAGGCCAGATACCTACAAGAAATACTGCAAATGTCTTAACTCCAGAAACTTGGATCCCAATACAGTCCTACAAATGTGAAGAGCTAGAACACCTCTTCTTTCTGAAGGCAGTATTTTTATTTTACCTTTCCTAGTATGATGTTACCAGAACACTGGCGAGAGGGTGGTGGACGTGTGCGCTGACCAAAATGGTGGTCAGTTGGTAAAATGCCAAGAAATATCCTGGATTTATCCAAATTCACTTTTGTGACTTTCATAACCCATACTATGCTCATGCGCACACCCCATGATGTAGATGTAGTGGGTGGTTACAGCATTTCTCAAGCTTCTTTGACTCGTGGTAACTTATTTTCTGATCTCTATATTACTATCAGTACTTGGGAAGCTGAGAGCATCACTGAACAACGTTGCCTTTACTGAAATGTGGGAAGTTCTGGGGTGGGAATGTTGGGGGGAGTGGGATGGGTCCTGAAGGCACCATTGTCCAATTAGTTCTCTGGTCTAGCCTGGACAACTTCCCACCACAATCCCAGATGTTACCCAGCCTCTGTCACCCAGCTACAGCTTCACGAACCAGACTTCACTCAAACACTCACTGAAGGCCCAGCATGGCCAGGGTCTGAAGAATGCATACCTGGCTTCAGTCCTTATTTAAGATTATACTCTTACCCAACAGAGTCCTCTGCTCTAGGGACTCTGGGATGAGGATTGGAAACCATCACTCAGCTGTTTGGGTTCAAATCCCCCCCCCCCCAGCACACACCTTGGTCCCATCAGGGCCTATCAAGCCTCGGGTGTGTACAGCATCAAGGACTAAAGAGCAGAATGACTTCTGCTGGTGTGCTTTGACATGCCCAAGAAGTTCATTTACTCCACAGAACGTGAGCTGTGTGATTCGGAGCCCAGCTAGGTGCAAGCACAGATTAAGAACATGGATAAAGTAGAAAACATTTATAGACTCCGGTAAGTACTTTATATATGTTAAACCTACTTATATTTTACCTAGGTATTCTCAATCCCTGGATGGAGTCTGAATGCAAACCCATAATACGTTTTGTATTCTTAGCAATATCATCATCTGAAGCCCAGCCAGCGAGGAGGAAATTTCCCGCTCCATCCCAGCATGGTTTCGCTATACTCTGCAACAATGTGTGGTCTCTTTGGTGGTCTTACTATCCAGTTTGACAGGTTACCCAATGGCAGTGGGTAGAACCTGTACTCTTTGGGGGTCTTTGGAGCTTTTTCTGGCCAATAAATCCTAGAGAGTTATCCCACACCTGTCACTGGGAGGACTGTTGTTTAGTTACCCTGGCTTCTGGGACTGGCATCGCTAATTCCATGCACGGCATCCCGTTCCCAGTTTCTTTTTTTCTTCTTCATGTTTTAAAATAAAGTATCGGATTTCCATGTGGCTTCTTTGTATGTCCTTAATTTTCATTAACCCTCTCGGGTACCCCGCCTTATCTACAGCTTCTGCATCTTCCCTGTATAAGCCTTGCCACCCTTCCTCTGTTTTCAAAGCACATATGTCCTTCTGTCTTCACCCCATTAACTCCTCTGCTCCCCTCCAAGGCTACTTTCTTGTTTCTAATCTCTACAGACGTTCCAACCGAAACAAACAAATCTCAAAATTCAAACCCACGATCCACATACTAGAGAGAAGATGCAGCATTTTTTGGGGGGCCTGGGTGACTTCACTTAATATAAACTCTTCTAGTTCCATTCATTTTCCTGAAAATGTCATTGGCTTGACAGCTGAATAAAATTCCGACTGTGTGCATGTACCATATTTCCATTATTTAGTCATCTGTAGATTGGCATCGAGGCTGATTCTATTTCCTAGCTACTGTGAAGAGAATAGTAATGTAAAGAGATGAGCAAGTATCTCTCTAATAGGATACAGAATCCTCTGGGTATACATTTGAGTGGTATAGCTGGGTGTTATTACCGTCATTCCATTTCTAGTTTGTTTTTTTGGGAAAACTTTAGGCTGATTTTCAAAGTGGTTATATTACTTTGCATTCTCACTAATAGTTTGTGAGGGTGACCTCTATTCATGTGTAGTACATATTCATGATTGTAGCCACTCTGACTAGCAATGAATTCTTTAATTAGCATTTCTCTGATGACTAAAGATGTTTGAACATGTTTCTTCTGAGAACTCTCTGTTCAATTCCAAATCCTGTTTTTAAAGTGGGTTGTTTGTTTTCTTGATGTTTAGTTTTTGGGCTTTTCACATATTAATTCGAGATACTAATCTTCTATCAGATGTATAGCTGACAAAAATTTTCCCATTCTGTAGGCTGCCTCTTTATTTGATGGCTAGGTCCCCTCCCCTTCTCATGACATCTTGCTTGTCATTTACTGGTACTATTTCCTGTTCTACTCAAGTCTTATTCAGAAAGTCCTTACCTGTGCCTACATGTTGACTCAAACTTCCTATTTTTTCATCTAGAACTCTATAGTATTTTGTATCCCATGTTGGTGTTCTTGATCCATTCGGAGTTTATTTTTGTACAAGGTAAGAGATACGGAATGTTTTGTTTTACAGATTGACTTACAATTTTTACGGCATCATTTATTGGGGATACTGTCATTTTGGTGATACATAGTTTTGGTAATTATTATACTTACATGGATGCAAAGGTCTACCCCAGTGTGAGTCCTTGCACACCAAATCACAAACTAGCCTAGAAAGGTGTACTTATTGGTGTAATAGTGGCACAACTGTTATGGAGGTAACTAATTGATTTCTGATTGTATCTGAGACTTGCTCCAGGAGAGGATTCATGAATCTGACCAGAGGCCCATTCCTTGGGAGGTCTTAAGCACTAGTAATCTTATTACTTTTATTTGTTATACTAAATGGATATGTCAAAATTCTCTTTAAATATTTATAGTTACAGAGTGATCTTTTTCTGCACTGTGTCTTATGGCTGCTTCATATTTTGTAAGCACTCCTTCCAACACATTCTGATTGGTTTAATAAAGACCTGAATGGCCCATAGCAAAGTCGGAAAGGATAATCAGGACTTCCAGGCAGAGTTAGGAACTCTGGGAAAGAGTCTGAGGTGGGAGATTCACCAGTCAGACATGGAGAGAGGGATTTACCAGCCAGATACGAAGGAAGAAGCAAGCGCTGGTACTCAGGAGATCATGAGCTCTGTGACAGAATGTAGATTAGAATGAACGGGTTAGTTAAGTTGTGAGAGCTATTTGGGAAAAAGCCTAACCTAAGGCCAAGCTTTCTTAATAAATGGTCTCCACATCATTACCCTGGATCATGTCAAGGCATGGCCATGGTACTCACGAACTCACGGTAGCAGCAGGTATCTGGGTAGGTCCTCAGAAGACTGCGCTAGTTATAGTCATAGGTAGGGGAGGAGCTTTGAGAGCACTTCCTGCCCTGGTTCATGGTAGTTAATGGCAGTGCAGGGCTACTGGAGGAAAGAAAGCCAGTGTCTTTTATGGTAGGGCTACTGAAGAGATTTTTGCACTCCAGTGGATACCCTCACACCTGTACCCATACAAGTGACACTGGTTAAATCCAGTGGGTCACAAAGCGCGCGCGCGCGCACACACACACACACACACACACACACACACACACACACACACGTGAGTGCACACACACATAAAAATAGAATGGGAACTTGTTTAGAGGAAAGTAGAATTTGTGGGAGTGGACTAGGATAACAGAGGGTAGAAGGATGAATGGGAATATATAATATTAAATTATTAAATAAGCAATTAATTTTTAAATGTAGCACCCATGTCATAATCTCTCCTTGATACATGGATATTCTCCTTTTAATAAATAATATGTTCAGTGCAGTATAGTAGTGTTCCAGATTCTCTTCGGAATCAACGCCCCTTCACAGATCTTCTCTGGGCTGTAAAGACCCACGCAGAAGGATGACGGAGAGAGAAAAAGCTTTCACTGTTCCCTCTCCTTGTGTCCTCTGTGGATAGTTCCTGATGCTCTCACTCCAGATGTGGAGTTGGAATGAGTTGGGTAGAAAAGTAAGGAACAGGATAGTTCCCTTGGATGGATGAGACAAGCTCTGGACTACCTGATGATCTGCAGTGTTGTTGTTGTTTTGTTTTGCTTTTTTAATGTAGCAGGTATGTGTGTGCGTGCGCACACACGTGCATACACACATTTGAAGCACACATGCTTAACTGCATATGTCACCTTCCTTCTTTGACCAAGTCTTTGGTTTATTACCTCTGTGTACACCAGACTAGCTTGTTGTGAGCTTCCAGGGCATCTTCTGTGTCCTCCTCCCATTCCTCTACAGAAGCACCGGAATTACAGCTATGCCTAGCTGTATACTGCTGGGTACCCCGTGCATGTCTGGTGTGTTGTCTTTGTAGAATATCAGTGTCCCTCTACAAAGGAATTCCTAGTGTCTTTAGAGCTCACATCCGGGCCACAGGAAACTGGTGCTTTGTGGCAGGTCAGCGATAGACATGCACTTTTTAGTGCAGTTTTCTTACTGTCCCTTGAGCACTGCAGGCCTATACTGGTACACTCACACCGACTTCACGGGCTTCAGGTCAGTGATGCTTCTGAAGGTGCTCATTAAGGTCATAAAGAGCATTACTTGTACTCCAACGTGATGGGGATGCACACTTCTCTGAAAAAAATCTCTTCTTGTAAAATTTGCCTTTTCAAACAATCTGAAATTTCAACCTAGCCACACACCGTCATATGCCTGCATTACAGATTTAGCCAAAATATCCAGCTGTTTGACAGTCACTTCCAAAAGACAGCAATGGTGGATTTCTGCAAACCTTGCTGTAGAAACCATTTTGCTTTGGGACTTTTGAATTTCAGTGAAAATTGGAATAGCAAATGATACTTCAGCATCCTGGTACCAACTTGGATCTCATTGCAAGTGACACAGCTGTTCACTAGGCTCTAGGACCTAGAATATAAGCTTCATTGAATGTAAGGGTTTCTGGCTTTTATTCACTTTTAATATACATTTATCTCCAAGGTAACAAATATGTCTATGTTTCTATGTATGCGTATGATATACTTTGTACATAGTCACATATTCTGTTACATGTTTTTATGTCTTATCCATTCACCTCTCTAATAACCCGCTTTTATTTTTATGTCTTTTGGTCCCCTAAATCTCCCAAAGGATGAAAAAATACGCAATGCTTATTTTTAATATATCCTGAGCCAATGCCTGGCGTAAAATAGGAGTGAAAAAAAAAAAAAAGTCAACCATTGTGTAGTGACATAGCTCAGCGGTAAGAATACGTAACTAACATGTACAGGGTCCTGGGTCCTGTCACCAGAAAAAAAAACAGAAAAATAAAATTGAAAGTTATATGCTTGTAATAGTTTTCAGGTAAGAAAGTTGAGTCTTATAAATAATAACTTGCCCCTGGCTATTTGGTCAGCAAATCATGGAGTTGTGATTTGAAAAATTTGTGGCAGAAAGCATCTAACATACTCAAATCTATTTTAAACTATTCTCTTGCACATGCTTCCGTGGTCTAGTATAAAATTATTTGCACAGAGATTGTAAGTTCACTTTATTTCCATACAAATCTAGATAGCTGTTAGCACTCTGACACTAGCTAGCTCCCAACTGAGTGCAGGACTGGGTGGCCATGCTGCCACCTGGTGTTTGATATGTCAATTGCAGGTTCAACAACCCAATTTTACAGTTCTGTAATCATAAACTTTCCATGTGTTTACTTCTTTACTCCTTATACCAGCTCTAAGCGGCAGCATCTGCTGAATACCTAGTTTATATATAATTTGTACAACGTGATTAGGACCTGACTGCAGGCTATCAGCACCAGACTTTACTTTGAACTATTATATTCTACTCTAATGTGGAATTCCAGAGAATCCATTTGCAAGTAAGTCATATACACATTCATTAGATAACAACAGCATACCAGAAGGTAAGTTCAACTACAGGGAACCAAACACAAGTGGACAGAAGAGTTGTTCATATTGATTTTCCTTTGTCTTGAAGTCTTAATAATGCTGTTTCCCCTATGTAGTAGTTCATAACCAAAAAGTAGAGTTGCTGGCTTAAATAACAGACTTTTTCCCCCTTGTGTTTCTGGGGGTAGAAAGTCCAAGCTCAAGGTTTCTTCTGAGGTTTCTATCCTAACTTGATACTGGGTTCAGTTTAGCTGTGTTCACGTGGGGCTGTTCCTTAATTTGTGTGTAGTTCCTAATTTAATCTCCTCCACAGAAACTCGCCTGCAGCGAGGGCTCTTCTGTATAACCACATTGTACATAGGTTATCTCCTTAAAGGTCCTATCTCTGGTTACAGTTGTATTCCAAGATACTGAGAGACAGTCATGATGTCAACTTGTGTATAGGAGAGATACAGATGGCTCATAAGAACCCCATGTCCTTAACATGAAGTCACTTGATAGTGAACTCTGAAGCCTCCAGGACTGGGAGAGAATAAATTTCTGTTTGTTATACATTACTCAGTCTCGGGTTCTAGTATAGCACCACAAATCAGACTAACCTACTGTACTGGCTGGATTATTTGGATTGTCAGTGTCTAGCGTCTTGAGTTCTTTATATATTTTGGATATTAGCTGTACTGGCTGGTTTTGTTTGTCAACTTGACACAAGCTGGAGTTATCACAGAGAAAGGAGCTTCAGGTGAGGAAATGCCTCCATGAGATCCAGTGGTAAGGCATTTTCTCAATTAGTGATCAAGGGGGGAGGGCCCATTGTGAGTGGTGCCATTCCTGGGCTGGTAGTCCTGGGTTCTATAAGAGAGCAAGCTGAGCAAGCCAGGGAAAGCAAGCCAGTAAGGAACATCCCTCCATGGCCTCTGCATCAGCTCCTGCTGCACCTGCCCTGCTTGAGTTCCAGTCCTGACTTCCTTTGGTGATGAACAGCAGCATGGAAGTGTAAGCTGAATAAACCCTTTCCTCCCCAACTTGCTTCTTGGTCATGATGTTTGTGCAGGAATAGAAACCCTGACTAAGACACCTACTTTTTGTGTTTTTCAAGCTATTCTCAATGGTACTCAAGGAGGGTAAAACTCAAAATACTTACATTTTTAGCTTCCTCATTTCTTAGCATTTTTTAATCCCTAATGCAAGTGAGAAGCACGATGCTGTGGTATTTCACACACAATGACACCTGTAACAGGCATCCTCTCTAGTACAAGAACTCACATATGAACTGGTTGCAAACTAATGATATATTTCTCATGTAGTTGATAACTACAGAGCTATGACTCCTCATTAATACTTTACAACCTCAGTGCCTTAAAAAGAACAATTCTCATGGAATCAGGGAGTCTAGTCACTGCAGAGCACCAGTCTAAGGACAACACATTCTTAAGAATAAGAATAAGTAGGTCTCCGGGTGGGATGGTGCACAGCTTTCATTCGAGGACTCCAGAGGGAGAGGTAAGAATGAGCTCGAGGCCAGTCTGTTGTACACAGTGAGTTCCACACCAGCCAAGGCTACATGGTGAGACCCTTTCTGAAAACTGAGAAATAAGAAAATAAATAAATACTTTAAAACAAACACAAATGAAATAGATAGGTCAAAAGTTGCTAAAGAGACCAGTTTTAAAGAGGGAGACGTGTTATGTTCATAACGCATTATGCCTGTAAAATTAAAATACATTGAAATTTTACAGGATTTTTCATAATATTTAAAAAAAAATCCTTTCTTATAGTTGAAGTGTGCATTCTTATTTTTGTCTTGCAGCTGAGGAAACTTGAGTCTCAGGAAGGTGCATGCACCATCACCACAGACACTGCATATCAACACCCAATCTAGAGTTCCATTTAAATTTTGAAAAGTTTTTCTAAATGTCTGTGCTAATCTCAACTTCTACATCTCTCTTTCCCAAGGGGACACATTCAGGAGAAAAGGGTGCATGGTCAAACAAACTTGGAAGGAACACTACTCACTGCATTTCCTGTAGGAATAATCATATATTCGTTTTAAATGCTCAGAAGAATTATTAGTGGAGAATTTGAAAACCTTGTTTAATGGATTCCTGTTCCAAGACCCAATTTTTTATTCAATATTTTATCTCAAATAATTTCTCCTAATGTCCCATGGACAATCCACAAAATCCTGGATGTCCTAACTCGATTGTGGCAGGCAATATTCCACACAAGAAAGATCAGAGCCAGAAAGTGACTTTAAGATAACAAATGTGTAGGGTTTTGTTTTGCAGTCAAAATGAGCTTCTCTACAATCAATAAATGAATGAATAGGCACATAAATAAGTACTACGAAAGGGAGAACTAATTTCTAAGTTTTTACCTGAGACATAATCCACGATCAAAAACACATTGACGAAAATACACTAGCTCCATCCCATTACCTGTGAATTTTGTTAAAACAAGTAACGCTCCACTGTATAAGTGTACCACATTTTCTTTATTCATTCACCTGTTGATGGACATCTAGCTCATTTCCAGTTTCTGGCTGTTATAAAGAGAGCAGCGATAAGAACAGCTGGACCAGTTTCTCTTCAGTAGGATGAAGCTTCCTTTGCTTGTATGCCCAAGGGTAACATAGCTTGATCTTGAGGTGGCTAGAGCCCAGCTTTCTAAGGAAACTCCGCTCTGATCTCTATACTGGCAGTAGCAATGTGCGCTTGCCCCAGCGACGTGAACTGGTTTTCTTGCTCCACATCCTCACCGGCATGAGCTGCCACTTGTTTTATTGACCTTAGCCATCCTAATAGCTGTAAGATAAAATTTCAAAGTAGTTTTAATTTGCATTTCCCTGATGTCTAAGGATGTTGAACATTTCTTTAAATATTTCTCAGCTATTTTAGGTTTTCTTTTTTCTTTTGAGAATTCTCTGATTAGTACCCCATTTTCAATAGTTTTTGTTTGTTTATTTATTTATTTGACATCTAGTTCCTTGATGTATTTTAGATATTCTTTATATATTTTGGGTAGCCTCTAGCAGATATAGACTTGGTAAAAAAAAAAAAAAATCTTTTCTCATTCTGTAGGCTGCCACTGTCTGAATGACACTGCCCTTTGCCATGTAGAAGCTTTGCAGTTTCATGAGATCCCACTTACTAATCGTCAATCTTAGTGCCTGTGCTAACAGTGTCCCCGTTCAGAAAGTCTTTTTCTGAGCCAGTGAGATCAACCGTCTTCTATCAGGTTCAATGTGTCTGGTTTTATGTTGATGTCTTTAATACATTAAGAGTTAATCTTTGTGTAGGGTGATTATTGTTAATCGACTTGGATTGTTCTGCATGCAGCTATTCAGTTTGGCTAAAAATATTTGCTGAAAATGTCTTTTTTCCAGTGTACATTTCTCGCTTCTTTATAAAAATGTAGGTGGTTTGTGTCTGGGTCTTCAATCCGATTCCATTGATCAATATGCACGCTTTTGTGCTGATAGATTGCTGTCATAGCACAATTTGATATCAAGGATGTTGCTACCTCCATAAGTTCTTTTTTGTTTTTTTCTCAAGACTGTTTTAACAATCCTGGGTTTTTTTTTTGTTGTTGTTGTTGTTGTTGTTGTTTTTCTATAAGAAGCTGCAAGTTGTCCTTTCTTTTTTATTGAAAAGAGATTTTTCTCTCATACAATACATCCCACCTACAGTTTGCCCTCCTAGTTCCCTCCACCCCTCCTAGTTCCCTCCATCTCCCCTCTACAGCAGATCCACCTTCTCCCCTCTGTTTTCTCTTCAGAAAGGAACAGGTCTCTAAGAGGTGACAGCCAGGCAGGACAAAAAAAGATACAATAAGACAACAAACAGCCCTTTTATCAGGGCTGGACAAGGGAAGCCAGTCAGAGAAAGAGTCTCAAGAGCAGGCAAAAGAGTCAGAGACACACATACTCTCACTGTTAGGAGTCTCACACGAATACCAAGCTAACAGCCATTACATATACACAGAGGACATGATGCAGATACATTTAGTTCACATGCTTGCTGCTTCAGTCTCTGTGATCCCATGAGAGTCCTCTTCAGTGGGCCATGATCTCCTGGTGTCCTCTATTCCCTCTGACTCCTACAGTCTTTCCTGACCAGCTTCCCCCTGGTTTCCCAAGCTCTAAAGGGAGGGGCCTAACGGACACCTCAAATTTAGACTCTCTCTCTCTCTTTCTGCATAATGTCTGGATGTGGGTCTCTACACTCATTTCCATCTATTACCAAAGGAAGCCTCTCTGATGACTACTGGATAAGGAACCTATCAGAGAATATAGCAGAATATCATTGGGAATCATTTCTTTGATTTTTTTTTTGACAGTTTTGCTTGGTTCTACCCTGTCTCTGGGCTATCCTGACCATCTAGGCAGTAAAGGCATGGGCTCCCTCTCATAGGGTGGCCCTCTAGTTAAACCAAACACTGGTTGGCCACTGCCACATGTTCTGTGCCACCATTGCCCCAGCACATCTTAAAGGCAAGAAAGATTCTAAGTCAAGAGTTTTGTGGCTGGGTTGGTGTCCATGTTTCTTCTTCTGTAGGCTTCAGAGTACCTTCTCATGCCAAAGAGACTGGGATGTAGAGGTGAAGGCTCCAAGCCTGTACCAGTTTGAACTCTCTGTGTTCAATGATCTGAGTGGAAGTTGTTCTTGGCAACTGGGCCCTGTCATCAGTTTTCAGAGGTCAACCTTCTGTCCTAGCATCAGCCTGGGTTGTTCAGGGATCTCTACAGGACCTCCTTGGCCAACGACTCAATCAGCTGTAACCCAGTAGCCTTGCCTGCTTACAAAAGATGGCCAGTTCAGACTCCATATCCTCCATAACTAGGAGTCCTCAATAGGGTCACCCTCGTAGATTCCAGGAAATTTCACTATACCAGGTTTCCACACTGTCTCCCAAGTGCTCCCCACTACTAGCTGTCTCTCCCAGGAACTCCCTCCATTCCTCCCCCTGCAACCTGATACCTCCCTCTCCTGTCTCTACCCCCCCCACCAGTCCACCCACAGAATCTTCTATTTTCCTTCCCAGATCTCAACAGAAAGCCAGTCACACTGACCCTGGTAGTAAAGAAAATGAGGAACAGCCTTGAACGCATTGTCATGACACAGGAGACAACTTTCTGAACACAAGACCAGTAGCACAGGCCCTAAGATCAACCATTAATAAATGGGACCCCTCGAAACCGAAAAGCTTCTATAAGGCAAAGAACACCATCAGACAAAGAAGAAGCCTACAGAATAGGAAAAGATTTTTACCAATTCCACATCCAGTAGAGGACTAATATCCTAACTATATAAAGAACTCAAGAAACTAGACACCAACAAACAAACCAATCCAATTTTAAAATGAGATATAGATATAAGGAGAGAATTCTCAATAGAGGAATCTCTGAGAAACAAAGAAATATTCAACTTTAGCCATCAGGGAAGTGAAAATCAAGACTACTTTAGTATTCCACCTCACGCCTGTCAGAATGGCTAAGATCAATAACACAAGTGACAGTTACAGTAGCGAGGCTATGAAGAAAGAGGAACATTCCTCCATTGCCAGTGGGAGTTCAAACTTGTACAGCCACTAAAAAATCAATATGGAGGTTCCTCAGAAAAATGGGAATTGTTGTACCTCAAGACCCAACGATAGGGCTCTTGGGCATCTACACAAAGGGCTCTCTATCCTACCACAAGGACACTTGCTCAACTATTTTTGTTGTAGGCGTATTCAGAAGAGACAGAAACGGCAAACAACCTAGGTGTCCCTAAACTGAAGAATAAAAAACAAAATTGTGGTGTATGTATACAACGGAGTGTTACTTAGCAGTTAAAAAATGATATCATGAAGTTTTCAACAAACTAATGAAATCTGCAGGCAAATGGATGCAATGAGGGGGAAAAAATCATCCTGAGGTAACATAAAACGAGAAAGAGAAATATAGTGTGTATTCATTATAAGTGGATATTAGCTGTTAAGTAGATGGCAATCAAACTACAATCTACAGACTCAGGTTAGAAAAATTCCAAGATCTATGAAGAACTGTATTGGGATATTGGTGTGGATTTCATTGAATCTGTAGATTGCTTTTGGTAGGATGCCCACTTTTGCTAAATGAATCCTACTGATCTATAAGCATGAGTGATCTTTCCATCTTCTGATATCTTCTTCAGTTGTTTCTTTCTTCAATTTCTTAAAGGTGTTTTTTTTTTTTGTTTTTGTTTTTTTTGTTTTTGTTTTTTTTGTTTTTCGAGACAGGGTTTCTCTGTGTAGCCCTGGCTGTCCTGGAACTCACTCTGTAGAACAGGCTGACCTCGAACTCAGAAATCCACCTGCCTCTGCCTCCCAAGTGCTGGGATTAAAGGCGTGCACCACCACTTCCTGGCTCAATTTCTTAGTTTTAAATCAGACAGATCTTTTGCTTGATTGACCCGAGTTACCCCCAAGGTATTTTATATTATTTGGGGAAAGATGTTGTTTCCCTGATTTTTTTCTAGGTATGTTTGTCATTTGTATTTAGAAAGGCTACTGGGTTTTGTGAATTAATTTTGTATCCAGCTACTTTTCTGAAAGTATTTATCGGCTGGAGGAGTTTCCTGGTGGAATTTTTAGAGTCACTTATGTATGCTATCGTATCATCTACACATAAAGATACTGTGACTTCTTTCTCTCTAAGTTGTATTCCCTTGAACTTCTCAACCCCAAGTACTGTACTGAATATGTTTGGAGAGAGTGGACAGCCATGTCTTGTCCTGATTTTAGTGGAATTGCTTTAGGTTTCTCTCCATTTTAGTCAATGTTGGTTTGCTGTAAACTGCCTTTATGATGTTGAGATTTACATGCAGCATTTCTAGTTTATCACTTTTATCTACTTGGTTAGATGCCATAATATAGTTTGTATTTATTTGTCCCCTTTTTGGATTATAAATGTGTCCTAGATAGCTTAAAATAGAATTTTATGAATTTCTCATTCATTTTGAATTCTTAGCACAACTCATATATAGTGAGAGGACACTGGATTTATTTCTGAATATCTGCTGTTTTTCTCTTGTTTTCCAGGCCAAAATCTAAAAACAAGAAACAGAAAGAAAATATTCATGGAGAACAATGAAACTAATCAGTCACGTTTAATATGAAACATATTTACCGAGTGAGAAACAATGATACACTAAGCAGAAACAAATGTTACACAAGGAATCATCAAACTACTGGGCTTAGGAATGAACATTATTTACACTGCCATTCAGTAAAGCTCTGACTAAAGACCTAACACTCGCACACCACTGGGAGAAGAGTGGGGTTTAGAAAGTTAAATTCTCTCGCTAAAATGAGAAGTCAATATATACTAGCAAAACCAATTCATCAAAACATAATCTTACACACAACTAGTACATAAAAATGTGAAGGCAAATATCCGGAGAAAAGTTAGAGGATTTGGAAGGAATTGTCTTTGAAACGTGACTTGGAGAGGCCCGAGGCAAGGAATAACCTGATGGGACAGAGTGCTTGTAACAGGAAAACTAATTGCAAACACCATTTTGTCATGGACAATGATTGCTTCTGAGTGTGTGGTCCCATGCCAGATTATAAGTTCCTTTCTAAATGGAAATAAGACTTTTTATGTTCATATGCTCATCAATTAGCATAGTTATCTAGCTATGATGAATGGTCACTGAGCACACAGTAGATTTAAAAAAAAACAAAACCAAAGCCTGTTCTTGGGCTACCATGGGAATAGCTTCCAATTATAGTATTATTGGCCATTAAGGTAAAAGTCTGAGGACATTTGTGTGTTTAAAAAGGCCACCTTTATATTTAGCACAGGAAGACCACTGTGTTTTTGTAATCTACTGTTTGGTTTTGTTTGGGACGAATTTCAGATCCTAGATCTAGCAATCCCTCCCACACCATACTTGGATGTGGTTTGAATGGGAATGTTCTTTATTGGCAATGTTTAGTCCCCAGTGATTGGAACTATTTGGGAAGGATTAAGGGGTATGGTCTTGTTGGAGGAGTGTGTCACTGGTGGCTTTGAGGTTTTGGAAGTCTTATAACAGACACAATCAATCTCTCTCTCTCTCTCTCTCTCTCTCTCTCTCTCTCTCTCTCTCTCTCTCTTCTCTCCTCTCCCCCCCTCTCTCCTCTTCTCTCTTTTCCTCCTCTTCCTCCCCTCCTCCCATGCCTGGCTACCTCCATGATCCCTACCTTCATGATCATGGACTCACCCACTAAAGTTGTAATCAAGCCCCCAAGTTAAATGATTTCTTCTCAGAATTGCTTTGGTCATGGTGTCTCTTCACAGCCAATCGGTCTAGGCTAATCCGTCACACATGGTGGAAAACTGAACATATCATGAACACTAAAAATTCCCTTGTGTACATCTGCATTTAGGTTATAGGAACGTACCACCTACAAAGACTGACCCTGGACATATTTGGTGGTGGTACCTATGTTTTATTTGGGCTAATATAAAAACTAGTTTGCACTCATGATACCAACTGATACCCAGAACTATATACATGTATCCTACATAATAACAGGAAGCTATCATCTAAATAAATTCTGTTCTGCCATGCTGATAATTCTCAGAACAGCGCACAGAACAGTGCTGAGGAATAACAGGGAATGGTAATGAGAATGGGAACCATCCACTTCCTGTTTATGTTCTTTTAGCACGTGTTCAAAACCATGCTAACTAGGATGCCAGAGGGAGGCGGTGATCATAGAAGGAGCAGAAATGTCCCAGAATTCTAAGGAAGAGGGAATGGAAAAGCAAGCCATACGAACTTTGAGGTTACAGAACTTCAGGGTCAGATAAGAAAACCAAGGTCTGGCAGAATGTGGGGCTTTCTAGGGTTTCCCAGATAAACAGGGAGAGTGAAGAAGAAAACCGAGATTTGCTTTCTTCATATGCCCGGAGAGATGCAGAGGACACACCACCAAACATCTCCACCACCAAACAGCAGCAGCAGCTTCCACGCCATTCATGGGCGGGGCTTTCCTCTCCTGCCAAGCCTGCGGACAAGCCGCACACTTGTGTGGCTGTATGCATCTGACTCAAAACTGGACGCTTTCCTTCCTTGTGGAATTTCGAAAGGATTCCATGTCTTTCTTGAGTTTTGAATTTATCAATTTTAACTGCTCCAATTGCATTCCGCCAGGTGAAGCGGGCTGTGTCTGTTCTGTAGCAGGACCAACAGCATGGCTCCCCCTCTTGGGGAATCTTCCATGTGCATATGGCAAGAGACTTACGAAACGTTTCTAGATGTTCTGAGGCATTCAAGTCTTCCGTTTTCAGCATGGGAGGGAGCACCAAGGCAAGTTGGCGTTTTTTGTGTGGAGTGAAAGACAAACGTTAAATCGTAGGGCTTCTTATATCTCTCCCGATAGCAAGAATGCTTTTTGGCAATATAATTGTGGATCATTCTGCTTCACCCATCCCTCGCTCTCTCTTCTTCCCCTTTCTTTCTGTCAGTTTATTCATCCACCCACTATTCTTGAGCTTTCTCTTGAGCACTGACTTGCTTAAGAACATGGGCTTTTAAAAGCAGCAAAAACATTTCCAGAAGATATTTTCTTTTTTCAAAAAAACAAAACAAAAAACCCCTTTGCATATAGCGAGTGCTCCTGAAGCACCATCCACAGAATGACAAAGCCAGGTCATGCTGTCCTCACAGAGTCACATCTTTAAAAGAGCTTTAAGATGGGCACCTAACCTGTGCTCCCATCATCCCCCGGGGTAACACAATGGGGACAGTCCAAAGTTCATACATGGTGGTGCGTGCCTCGCTTTGTTAAACAGTAAACATGGGAATTTCAAGGGCTTTTCTTATTTCCTCCTATATCTTTCTGAGATTGCACTGTCTCATTTTAAAGATGTTTTTAAAATAGGAAAATTCTAGAGTAACCTTGATCTTGGGGGGTGGGTATCTATTAGATTGTTACTACACAGGCTGTTCCCTTGGCAACACATGCATTCATAATAGTTTCCAAAGAGAGAGTGCATCCTTGGCTCTAAGAAATGTTGGAATGCCACCAACACCAGAGGCCTGGCTGACATTTGTACAGTGTATAAAAGCCTAATAGAGAAGACTCAAATAGTGTCTCAGATCTGGTTTTCACCTTACAGTGTACTAAAGGTCATTTGATTTGATTCTGACAACTCTAGGTGGGACTATCATTCATGAAAATTTGTTATGAGGGGAAAAAAAGGATGCCTAGTTGAAAAATGGACAAACTAAAAAAATAAAAAATTAAAAAAAAAATCAGTTTTCAACCCCCACCCAAAAAAAAAAACCAGAAACAAAAGTTATCCTCAAAATCAATTCAAAGGAGTTTTAGCCTGGATCCTGACGAGCCACGAAGATGCATGGAGAGGATGCTGACCCCTTCACACCGCAAGTGTGATGCTGATGGCTAACGTGAGGTGAGGGGGGGAATACCAGCTCCTTGTCTAACATAGTGGAGCTGGGATGAGTGTGTGCAACAGAGCACTTCCGGTCACCATGCAGCACCAGAAGCAAGCTTGCCGAGGAAACACCAGGAACCACTCAGTCAAAGGGACACAACTGAGAGACACGTCCTTGGGAAAACCTTTCACTGTGTGGATATTATAGAAGAGACTCTGAGGACTGTTAGAAGAAGAATGTGCAAAATAAGATGATTTTGAAAACTCAGAGACTAGCAGGGCATGCTAACTTACTGTCTCTGAATTTCAGAAAGTAACCATCCAGGAATTTGAAGACACTGAGAAATTTTGTATAGGCTTGTTTTATTCTTTCCTCGCTGTATGCTGCAATTCTAAAAAGTACAGAAACATATTTTATTTTTTTCCAAGAGGAAAGAAGTGATATTCCAGGTGCAGTGATACACCCCTTTCACCCTAGGACTCAGAGGGTCATGAGTTCTGACACCACACTGGTCTACATGGTGACACCCTGTGCATAAAGAAATGGACAACATCTCGAGATGCAATAAACCTGAGAACCGTGGGATCATTGTCTGTGTAACACAGCCTACTGTTTAGTGGTAATGACTGATCATAAGTAGCTCTTCTGTAAAATAGCAAAACCATACATTAATAAGAGTGATGTATTCTTACTATTAGATCTTATGCGCTATTCACAGTTGTGTGTGCAGTGTTTTTATACAACTGGCAGCCCAGGAGGTTTGTATATATCACAAAAAAACATGTGAGCAAAATCCTGGACTGGGTCACTTGGTGTAAGAATGTTTCGGGTCCATTGCAGTTTTATGGGAGCACCATGATAACATGTGTCAGGCTGCGGAGCAAACCACCATGATGTGGTACACGCCTTACAGCCATGCCTAATAGAAAGCAGCAGCCAGCATGCAGCTGAGGCAGAGAGGAGGGAAGACACTCTAAAACTGAACATCCTGCAGCTCTGACTCCTCACTGCCTGAAAGAAAAGAAAAGCTGTCAGATCTCTCAGCCTCACAATCCAAGAGGAGGGATTGTGTTAGCTTCAACTGGTGCCCCACAAACTGTACAGACAAGATGAGAAGACACTTACTATCTAGGATAAGTAGTAATTAAGAATAAAGATGCAGTGTTTATACAAAATCACTCTAAGAAAAGGGAGAAATGAACAAGAGAAACGCTAGCATTTATTCTGTGGAGGAAAACCAACTCAGCAGAGAAAATTGATCCACTGAAGGCATGGGAACTGTGACCAAATACACAGCCATACACCACAGTATGTAAGGAAATGAAGGGGACATGCAGACCAAGGTAAGCACAAACCGTGGCAAAGCCACAGAAAGAATTGCGGCATCAGCCGAATTCCTAAAAGACATGGAGAGAAGAAAACGAAAGTCGCGCTGGCAACCAGTCTGTGTGAAACAGAGTGGATGAAAGAAAGGGCAAAGGGTAACAAGGTGGAATCATTTCATCATCTTGATTAACCAGGGGCTCAGGCATAACATTTCAAATGATAAGCTTATGTGTGGGCACAGAGGTCAATAACAGAAGCGGCAAATGAAGGAGACAAACTAACACAGCCGTTGAATCGAAGGGCGGGCATACCGGTTGGAGGCTGGTTACAGCAGTGAGGCCACAGACAGCGAACGGATGAAATGTGCAGCTCGGTTTGGAGTGAAGATGACAAACGTTAATGGGATAAGCCAACAGCAGCAAACACACACACGAGTGGTGCATAGAGACACGGCTGCTAGTCACCCAATACCTGGCCCCTCCCATTCCTATCAGAATGTTATGGAGTTATGTGCCTACAGGACCGTATGTGTTACAGCAGTTGTCACTAACTAGGGTATATTTGATAACGTGTATACCCTTTTGACTGACAATCTTGGGGGGTGTTACTGGCATGTAGGGTACAGACTAGGGTGAGTCAGCTTCCGCTACAAGTCCTACGTGATCTTACAGGTTTATTCATGGGAAATTAGTTCTGGTACAGTACACTTCAAGAGGGCAAACTGAAGCTCAGAGCACAGCAATCTCTGCATGGAGTTGAAGTCAGTCGGGAC
Source organism: Uromys caudimaculatus (assembly GCA_028551405.1). Taxonomy (NCBI): domain Eukaryota; kingdom Metazoa; phylum Chordata; class Mammalia; order Rodentia; family Muridae; genus Uromys; species Uromys caudimaculatus. Next base: position 85,805,024 of record CM052709.1, on the reverse strand, counting down.
CCGCTGGGATGGTACCACACCCAGTTTTACCCCAGTCAAGCACACTGTTTACTTCAAGGCCTTGACTGAGGTTTCCTCCACTCAAGCTGGTTTTTCCCACTTCAGGGCACAAGGTGGTAAGGCATTGTTCATTGCACATCAGTGAATTTCTCCTGCCTGGATAGCAATGGCTCACCACTCCTCATGCCTGTCCACCGAAGGGAGACGGGACAGGAGCCTTGGGTACTCTATTTTGTAACTCCTTCATCTTGGTTCCTTGCCTTAAATGACTACTGTGGCACCTCAATTTCTCACAGATGTTGTTCAATCTCTTTAACACAGATCCATTATCTAGTTCAAAGTGCCAGTGCTGAGGCTTGTGATGGGCCTACTGGTTGGTCATCAGCTCAAGGCTCATGGAATTTCCCATGAATGCTATTTAACATGGGGGTCGACAGATACATGGTCAACCAAGTTGTTCTGACAACACTAAATGAATGGCTATTTCATTGCTGGGGGAGAACTGCCTTCAGTTTTTGCTGGGCTGGCTGGTTATGAACAAGGAAGTATGTGGCCCTAGCTATCATTGAAAGCCATCTCCTGAGCATGAGGTGAAATACTGTTATTACTGTGTTATGTCAATGGAGAGAGCAGACAACCAAGGTCATTGATAACATAATCAGAGATAGCAGGATGGATGGAGCCACCTCTGCCTTTAGACCTTAAGAAATGTATACTGACTGTCCCAACAGTTTAAGACAGTTTTAATTGGAATTTTCTTCTCCACAACGAAAATTATGGTTACAGGAAGAGGAAAAGTTTAAAGACAACAGTACCAGAAAGTATTGCATCCAGAGGTACATTACAGATACATGAATTATACGAACCTCTTGCAAGTGATCTTAATATTAGTTTTAAAGCAAAGCCCATTGTAAATTATATGCAAACTCCTACAAAAGGAATACAACTAATAGAAAACATGAATACAAACGAAATCATAGGCCATAAACTCAACACATGACTACTTAGTGTCCAAAGCATGCAATATGGCAAAATGATATTATAGGATAAAAGTAAAACTTTTATCCTAAATGGCCATAAAGAATTTATATGTGCTAGGAAACACAGAGAACGAGTAAAGTGAAGACAGAGATTAAAAGGATGGAGAGAAATTCCTAAGTGGAGATTTAAATTTTGCTATTTCTATCCATAATATAGTACAAAGGTCAAAGGGGAAGCAACTAGTAAATCTCAATGATATATATATAGAAAGAAAGAACAATAATTCATTAAAAAATATAGTATACATTACGGAATGTATTTTATAGAGTATCTTTTGTTTTTTGTTTTGTTTTTCGAGACAGGGTTTCTCTATATAGCTCTGGCTGTCCTGGAACTCACTCTGTAGACCAAGCTGGCATCAAACTCAGAAATCCACCTTCTGCCTCCCGAGTGCTGGGATTAAAGGCATGCACCACCACTACCCAGCCCGAGTATCTTATATTCTAAAGAGAGAAATTGGATCTTCCATTAAAATGAACAGGAGTATGATGGAGCTTCAGGTGGTAATATTTTGGTGCCCAGATTGCTAGAAAAAAGGAAAACGATTTCTGCTTGGTCTCTTTCAAGCGGCATGAATCTCAGTGTGTGTGTATGGTGGCATGAGAACAGAGAGAGACTGGAGCTACTGCGGTGGGGGTCCCATCACTCACAAAATCAGACAAGGTGGCAAAAGGAAAATGGTGTTAATAAAGCAGCCTGAAAAGTTCACAGGAAAGACAGAGAACCTTCTAAAGAACCATGAATATCAAACAAGTGAAATCTTGGCTCAACTCTAGCATGAAACTATACTAACAGTAGTAGGCAGTAAGAACTGTAGAGAAACTGGATGGTTCCAATCAACACTTTCTCGTTAGCTAATGAGGTTTTTTTTTTTTTAATTAAAAAGATGAGAATAGCTGAGTATTATATGTACATTTCTTCCTCTCTCCCTCCCTTCACCTCTTCCCATGGCCTTTCCCTATTCCCTCAAATCCATGAGCTCACTATTGGCCCATGCTTCTGTCCATCTATCCAGAGGTTGATCTTGCTAAGTCCAGTGTTTTGGGCCTGGATAAGGAGGTTCATCACTGGAGAACATTTATTCTCTAAGTACCCAACCATTGCCTGTAGCCCTTTGAGAGGTGGGGCCTTGTGAAATTTCCCCCATCCACGTTGGCAGGTCAATGGCGGTAGTCATTATTCAAGTCTTGTTTAGGCAACTGTATTGCTGAATGTATGCAGCTTCCCTGTCAGGTTCCTGCTCTTCCAATCTTTCCTCTCTCTCTTCCGCAATATCCCCTCAACCTCAGGCATGTAGGGGTGTGCACTGTAGACTTATTACTTGGCATCTGGCACTCCACAATCAGTTGTTCTCTGCATTATGACCAGTTGTAGATTTCTGTAACAATCTCAACCTACTACAAGTAGAATCTGCTGATGAGTAAGAGAGCTATACTTATCTGTTGGAAAAAGGATAACTATTTAGAATGTGTTTAGAAATTATACTTGTTTAGGAAAAGTGGCAGTAATCCGTTATCTTCTGGGGTCCAAGACGTCTGCAGTCACAGGTAGTTAACTTGGTTCATAGTACTAGGCAGGACTTCCCTTCCAGTGAGTGGGCCTCAAGTCCAATTACACAGCTATTGGTTTCTCCCAAGATAAAAGTTCTACCATTGTACCCTTGGGAATATCTTGCTGGGCCAGTCACTGCTGTGATTCATGGGTTTATAGCTGGTTAGGGTGGACATCTTATCTATCTTGGCAGCTTACAGAGGACCTTTGGATACTATTATCTGTAGTCCCCATGGTGATTCCCTCAAGTCCTATGTCCAAAATGGGTGGTATCTTCAGCAGTAGGGCCTTCAGGTTCTGAGAGGCAACCTAGGGCAACAGCAATATCCTGCAATGCTTTGGGACTCTCGTGGTCTACTCCGACCAACAACTTGAGAATAGGCTTCCCATTCCTGGAACTGGGTTTTTTGTTAGATAGGCTATGGCTTTTGGAGGAAATATTATCACCCTAGGTAGAATATGGCATAATTCAATTTAAGTTTTTTATATATATATTTATACGTAAACATAAAATGATGTCTTCCTACGGCTTTTTCAAACATCCCTAGTGTTACTCACCCTCCCCTCTCCCCCTCCACGTAAGCCCTGCCTCCAGTTAAGGGCTCCCAACAGCCCTGAATGTTAAGTCACATTTTCTTCATGATTGTCACCTACCATGTTTCTGCACTGTACAAACATTGAGCACAATGCCATACGCTCTGCCACGTTATTGCTTCCTTTCTACCTCGATTTTGTGTTCATGACTTAAAATGCCCAGCACACGTCTTTTTAATACAAGATTGCTGTGATGCCCTCTCGTGTTTGTTAGTCATTCGGAATGGACTATGTACCTCATTAAAAGCAGGTTAGCAGGACCTGCCAACAAGGCTATTAGGCCTGAGATATAGGATTCCTGAAGGTAAAGGAGTGAATAGTAAATTATGGAGTCTAACAGCTCAGGGGGACTTGACAATTTCTCAAGCTTGAATAAGGTAAAGCCACAGTTACTGAATAATCCCGAGGAAAATGAGTGCTAATACACTTCATAAGGCGGAGGACAATACACTGCTATGTGTATGCTCATTCATGAGTTTTATTAAACAGTAGTTACTATAAAATGCTGCTGGGGATTTTCTATTTCGAAAAATAAAAGAGAGAACACAAATAAAATGCTTTACACTCAAGTCACTCTTATTCTAAAAAGACTTTTAATTCATTCCACTTAAAAAATAAAAGTAGTCTCCTCACCCCCCATAATGAGTACATTACCCACATATTCACAGACAGAAAACGTACATACATTCAATTGTTTACAAGATTTATCACCATTTAATCCATTTACATTCAAGTGAAGTATATGAACTTATTTATTTGTATATATTTGGAACTTCTGTATCTCATCCCTTTTTAAACAACCAAGATAATATAATATGCCTATTCTCTAGAAGTCAGCTCATATAAGATGATTTAAGGTTAGAAGTCTCTTTTGAAGAATTACAATAACTATTTATACAGTAAGGGTCCAAGGCTTCTTCTAAACATAAGCTTGAAGCTACAGCTTACTACCTTAAGTTACATTGTATCCAATGTTTGAGATTCTTATTTAGCAGGCTGTTTATTTTGTAAGTAATTTCAAATGTTTCAAACAATTATTTGTGCATCAAGGAGAGAAAGCACCGAGGAGAGAATGATTTCCTTCCTTTTTAAAATATTAGATGAAATTACAATAGTCATCTCAATCTTTCTTCCAAATCTCTTCATTTGTAAACACCATTTACTTACTACAAATGTTCAATCTTTTGAGTTTTCTTGGTGAAATCAACGAATACAGTGGACATAAAAATGAAAACACAAGGAATATACCATGGATGACACTTACTAACAGCAGAATCCCATTAGGCCTGAGTCCATAGGTCTCAAGAAAAACTCAGAAAATCAAGTGTAAGATTTGCAAATTTAGCAGTTACAGTTCATAAAAAGAAACTAAAAATGCCTCTACAGAAAAAAATTTTCTTGATGAAACAAGAAATGTTTCTTTATGGTAAAGAAATGTATAAAGAAAATATTTTCTACAGATTAACCTGTAAATTTATGTGTATAAAGGTATAGTTTTCCCACCTGCATTTGTAATATTTTAAATAATTCACAATAAAAAATTCAAAGCACAAATTGAAAAAATAATTTGTGGTCTATATAATCCAGTCAATAAATATTGCAGCATATGTTTCTGTAACAATGACAAAAAAATTCTAATGAAATGGCCAACGAGATCTCTTTGGAAATGTACTTTTTAAAAAAAGTCATCAACACGTGATCTTGCCTGTCCAACGTCACTAAGTGCAATCCTGTAGAAATGCAAGTGTGCAGAGAGGCACCTGAAGAGTGCACTTTGGAACCAGTCGGCCGGGTTCTGTGTCCTTTGTCTCTGCCACAGGCACATGGGTATCATCACAGTGACAGCAATAGCAGTTGTCATGTATCTCATTACACAAAGCAGACGGACATTATTTTGAAGATTTCTAGATCCTGCCAAAGCTCCTTGTCTGAATGAAAACAGAAGGCCCTCTAGCTTCCGAGGTGTTTAAAGAAATACACAGATGTATAAAGTAAAGCGTGGTGACACATGATGGATCACTGGCTCTGACCAGCTTCAGTCAAGGTTTCTTAGACATCCTTCGCTAAGCAACAAGTCCCTTTCTAAGCATGGGAACTTCCGGTTCTGGTGCGTGCTCATCTTTTCTTGCCAGTGCTTTTCTTGGGTTCATGCCCATCAGGTTTGCTACTTAAGCTCTTCTTCCGAGATGAGGTATGGGGAGCCATTGCCGGAGCCGCTCCGCCGGCTGCTATACAAACAGAAGAGAGAACCAGTGCCGTTGGGATTTGCACAAGTCATCAAGGTTAAGAGAATGCAGGTGGGCGATGTGGCTGTGTGTTACAGCTGTGAGAAAACATTACAGGCTTTCAATATGACACTAACCTTTCAGAAGTTAACACAGAGAGGAGTAACGACAAACAGGCTGGGTTCCTAAAACCAGCTCTGTAATTCACTCTGCATTCTTCATGGCAAGTATTCATTCCCATCTTAAGGACAATCCATTCTACTAATTTCGTTCATACTTGGAGCCAGGCCTTGCCTTTAGCTCCAGATCTAGAAATCCAACTGCCCATTAGAACTGTCTCTACTTATACTTGACAGGAAATATAAACGAAACCTGCTTAAAACTGAATGTCATTTCATCTCTAGGAACCACATCCTCTTCCGCCTTCCATCTATGACTGCAAAGGGGGAAGGCTGGAAGGCCAGAAGTACTCCCTCTCAACTCAGATCCAACATGAGAGCCAGGCCTAGCTGCTCAAATAGCTAATCTAAGTGCAGTTACACCTCTACTACACAGGCACGTGTTTGTCAGGCTGACACTCGGTCAGAAAGAGCAACCTTAATGACAGTGTATCAGGGCAGCAGACAGTGACGGAATCAGGCAGTTACTAGAGCAGAATCAACATGTGCAAGGAGAAAGCAGCACAGGGTAGTCCTCCAGAACTCCTTCCTAACAGTCTGTATCTGAGAACCGTCTCAAGGTCCATCACAGAACCGGGCTAACTCCCCAGCATAACATCGAGTCTTAACTAGTGAAGAAACAGACGACAACTGCAGCTGACAGGAAGGTTAAGACTGTAACTCACATAGGAACTGTGATCAGTCTATTGCATGCACAGAAAGCCTCAGGTAGTGCAGGCGACAAGAAGAGAACTGAATATGTGAGCCGCCAGCCACTTCAAGGGACATCATTTTACAATCTGAGTTTGGCAAATTTACCTTGTTACTTTTAAAATAAAACAATATTCTTTGGAGAAATATAACTGAAATATCAGAGTCCAAAGCTTCTATAACATATCATTTATAATGTCTAGGATTTAAAAGTTACTTAATACACAAGATTAATGTATGGTATTATAAATATTTAATATAGCAAGGAACAGAAAACATCTTGTAAAGGAGAAAACTGACAGAGACCAATCAGAAAACAAATAATTTAAAAACAATTTTTAAAGCAGCAACTTTATGATCTAGGTTGAAATAAATCATTATGTTCATAATGAATAAAAACTTTTACGTCTCAAAAGAAAAACTAAGAAGAATCAAATAGAATGCTTTAAATTTAAGAATAAAAATTAAACCGATGTAAAAGCTGGTTGGATTTAAAAGCCACTTGAGGCCATCAGAAGAGTAAATAGCAATGAGGATCACCACGCAAGTACAAAGGAGGAAGGAGGAGGAGGAGGAGGAGGAGGACAGAACAGAGGCGGCTACAGTCACTGCTGAAAGTCAGGGGCAGACAGCACAGGAGCAGGCAGAGCAGACTGAACGTGTGCTGGAAGCAGGGCACATTTCAAACTCTACAGCTCATAGGAACAGTGGGAACCAGAGAAGATGGAAGAAGCATCAGTAGGACTGCCAAGCACGGAATCTTTTCTACCCGGAATTTGTGAGTAAAATTATGTTGCAAGAATAGTCAAAGGCCTTTCTCTGTCCATGAAAAAATGACTGTTGGCAACAGACTGTGTTGTCAATAGTATAACGTTTAGGCTTGAGGCAAATGAAACCGGACAAAAACAGACTTCAGTCAGGAAATGACTAACATCAGGAAAAAAGCAAACCTGGGTAAAGTATAGGGCCTTACGCCCCAGCCCCACTTCATTTTGTTAAGATAAACGTAACTATTTAAGGCAACTATCACAGCATTGTAGTTTACTGTTTATGTCGTGAGTGTAATTAACACACACACACACACACACACACACACACACACACACACACACAACTATGTAGACAGGATAGAGTAAAGAAGAGGTAAAGGATGATACACAATTAGACCAGGAAATGCTAAGAACATGTATTTACAGAAATCAATAAAAGAATTCTAAAAAAACCAAAGGGGCATATTTAAGTGAAATTCAACAGATTATTGAATTAGTTCAAAATAAAGCATAAAAGAATACTCATGAGATAAAAAGAAAAAAATAAAAACAAAAACCCAACAACAAGTAAACAAAGTTGGTCAATAATTACACTGAGAGTCAATGAAAACCAAGAGGAGAAATCATTCAGTAAAGCAAGCAGAGTAACAAATAGAAGACAGTCTTTTGTAAAGTCCAAAAACTGGAAACAAAAAGTCAGAGGACAACTGCTAGCACCTGAGACATTAAGACAGTTGCCGGGCAGTGGTGGCGCACGCCTTTAATCCCAGCACTCGGGAGGCAGAGGCAGGCGGATTTCTGAGTTCGAGGCCAGCCTGGTCTACAGAGTGAGTTCCAGGACAGCCAGGGCTACACAGAGAAACCCTGTCTCGAAAAAACAACCCCCCCCCAAAAAAAAAGACAGTTATGAAGAATAAGCAACACTGACATCTTAAGACAAAGCAAGTAATTCCCTGACTAATGTGACTCATCAAATCTGCCATAAAAATGAAGCATAAAATTCATTTCCCAAGGACTTCAGGTGGAAATTAAAATCTTATGGAACATATTCAGGGAACACAGAAGGAGAACTAGTTCACGATGCTAAAGGACACCCTGAACACAAACTGCAGAGCAAAGCCTTCCCATACGAGACACAGAGATCCACACTTGGGTGTTGCCCACTGTGTCCCTGTGGTTGTTTGTGTGTATCACATATCATGGACAAGGAGCATTCACTGAGAAATGCAAGAGGGCCAGAAACCACACTCAGCACCATTTTAAGTTTGTCACTTAAAAATGTTGATGCTATCCCATGCAAACCTCTGGTCACCTGATTCCTGGCTATGCGACTGAAGGAAGTCACACCCCTTCTGCCATTTTCTTCACTGCCATGGACATAAAACACTATTGATACCTTAAGAAAAGGAGCTGTACAAATGTCAGTTTTGTATTATATTAAAAAAAGCATCAAAATTATATTTAAGACAAATATGTAGTTTTGAACCCTGTATCTTTATTTCCTGGAGGCTGAGGATTAGTGTTGGGCAGGTCACATGATTAACAAGTAGCAGAGCTGAGATCTTAATACATGTGCCCTTCTGACATCAAACTATAAACATAATAGAAAGAATATCTAAAAACATTAAAACCTTGTAAAGGACCAAGACACCTCTGCCATGAGTTTTCACAGTGAAAGCACAGAGCCCTGAGGTAAGCTGGAGGCATCCAGGAGAGAACATGAAGTGAGAACGACAGGAAATGGGCTGGGCCCCCATCTGGGGCAGGCAGGGCCCAGGGAGAAACCTCATCAGAGCGGACACCAGAGCGAGACAGCTGGGGAGACCAAGGACACGGGGTAAGTCGTCAGCAGCCACAGATAAAGGATCAACACACAATCGCCCTGGCCACAAGAACAAAATACTGGCAAAAGGGCTGCATTTGGTTGGCAGTCACATCGCCAGACTACAAATGGAAGATGAAAAACTCTGGGCAGCAGAACTGTTTTTATTTAAATATAAAATGATGCCTCAGGCCCAACAGAGCCAAACAGAGGAGTTTAGAAAGAAGACTAGGAAACCTATCCCATTAACAGATACAGGAGAGAACATGAAGGCAAGAGAGCAAGGGAGAGGACATGGATAAAGACGCGTATAAGTGAGTCAGGACAATAGAGTGTGATTCACGTCGCTATGGGAAAGCAGTAGCTATGACTTTACATCACCGGGCAAGCGACTGCCCTGCGAGCACTGCTAGCACTGCTGTCTGGCATGCACAAACTCAGACACAACTCTAACCTGCTTTGCTGCTTGCTTTGGAGCTCTTTAAAGCAGCAGGCGGTGTCGGGAGGATCTTTGTAGGTGTATATGTATTTAAGGAAATTTTTCTTCTCATTCCTGGACTGGAACGTGAGGCCATAGAGGCTGAAAAGAAATAAATAAAATTGAGTAACTTCGTACCAAGCCTATGTAAGTACTACAAAACCTCATTTTTACTATCATTTTACAATACTGGAAGTTGACCCTAAGATCGTCATCCACGCTGGGGACATACTAGGGCACTAAACTACATCCCTTGCCCTCCTTCTGCTTTGTATTTTGAAACAAGCCAAAGATGCTCAGGCTGGCCCTACATTCACTCTGTTGCCTAGGCTAGCCTTGAACTTGTAATCCTTCAGCTTCAGTCTCCTGAGGGTAAAATCTAAAATCACCACCTACTTCCCAAGGCATCTCCAAACACTACTGACAGCTGGCCTCTGGTACCAGAGCAGAAGAAATGGCCAAGGGTAACGAGAATAGCTCGTTTCAAACTGGTGTTTCCAAACTGGAAATTCCCATATGCTGAGGGATGCTACGAAGCTAAAACAGGTGCTACCCCCCCAGCTCCCCCCAAAAAACTATTTTTTTACCCTAACAACAAAAAATGTTGCAGAAAACCTGGGTTATTTATAGAGCTTTAATCTTTCACACACTAATGTGACCCTAAGGGAGTAATCAATTCCAAAATGTACTTATCCATGACCTCTTCTTCTAAAACATGGATGTCTTCTCTAGAACACTTTCTTAGGAAACACAGATTGAAAGCCTGTGGTTCTAATTTGGTATCTTTTAGAAAAGATCTTTCTAAAGCTAGATGTGGTGGCGCATACTTGTAATCTCAGCTCCTGAAAAGTTAAGGAAGGATGACTGTGAGTCTGAGGAGAGCTGGGGTTACACAGAGAAGTCCTGTATCAAACAATGAAACAAAACAACAGCAACAACTCAGTGTCTCTATTGCTGAGCAAAAGCGGTGAGGGGCAGACATGGGTAAGCCCATGTGAACCGGGGAGGGACAGACATGGGTACACCCATGTGAACCTGGGAGGGACAGACATGGGTGCATCCATGTGAACCAGTGAGGGACAGACATGGGCACGCCCATGTGAACCATTCTGTAAACTATAAAGGATGAATGTGAGCTTTCAGACAGGGGTAGCTTTTAAAAAGACAACCTAACTCTCTATAATACTGTTTACTTTTACTGTTAGAAAAACGATTTGAGGATAAAATCAAGAAAATGGTACATCACACAAAGGAGTTACTAATATCTACATCTATCTCTCTTAAAAATTCTATTCACAATTACCACTGAGTTTGCATCTTTAAAATTTAGGCTATGTTTACACAGTGTCTACTGCCCAGTAATTAAATAACAATAAAGGTGAACGCCATACACATTTCGGGGGCCTTGCGCAGAACTTCAGTTGATGGAGAAGCAATGGAAGCCAGAAAGTCATCCACTTGCTTTAAAAACAGGGCATTGTGAAGCGTTTCTAGAGGACAGATCGATGGTACCATGGAATACAGCTCAAAGCCTAAAAGAGAAGAAATAAAGAACAAGTTGGCTGTTTTCCAACTCCGTCATCACACAGGAAGGCAGCTTCCTTAGGGCTGGAACGTTCGGGTTTTAACATGCAACCACACAAGATCTTTCAAGTCATGACACCAGATGCTATGCGACATGGAACCAAAACAAGATATGAGCATGATCACTTTAAATGTAATCAGACAGTACCGCATGCACACAATCCTTCCATGTGGCCAAAGCTTAAGAACAAGAAGAAAACCTGGTATGGGGAGAAAGACATTGACAGCCTTTAATCTTTAATCTTAGACTGATTTAACAGATGAACAAGCTGATGCCATATTTTCCTGATACCAGAAGCTTACAGTATCAGGATAAAATCAACTCCATCAGTTAAGTAATAGGGACGGTAAATGCTGACCCAAATGTCAGGAGTTAATGATGTAGTTAATTGTGGAGCACAGACTGTTACTTTTCTCTAAGGCCAAGAACACCCTAACATGGTCCTTGAGCAACGCTTCCTCAGTCAGGCTGGATTAAACATTCTGAAACATTACTGAACACCAGTAATTCCTTGCTTGGAAATCCCTGGCTGAGCAAAGTTAGACCAAGTATACAGCAGTACGAAGTGCAAGGTCTCCATGCTTTTAAGCACTGCACAGGCTCACAGAATTCCCTGATGAAGCATGCAGCGATGTGTTACTCTAACCAGTGACACAAAAGCACATGTAGATACAAATTATGTTTCTAAAACAAAAATATTAGGTTTTCATTTTTAAGAATAAAATTACCCAGTTAAGCTTTATGTAACTGAATGGCTTTAAAAATTGTTTTCATATACTTTTAAGGTCACAAATGTTTCCCAAAATTCAAACTAAGTCTTCTGTGAAGAAATAACTCCAATAATCAATTTCAGATAAAAACAGAGTATTTTTGGTTAAAAAATAAAAGTTATCTAAACTCAGTCTGCAAAATAGACTCTTTTCAACATACATATGCTCATTAAGAGATTACATGCTGTCAGATTTACTTAAAAATTTGGGAGGAACTCAAGAATTGCTGGAATTCTCAGTTGGAATGGGGAACTTTTAAAAAGGGAACTGAATGTTGTTATGAAAATAATCAAAGGATTAATAAAATTAATGCTTGATTTCCAGGTGCAAACCAAAGCATGACAGAACCGTTTCATGTAATGTTAAACAAAACCAAACAGAAGGAACAAACATCGCAGCAGCAGCTAAAGCCACCTCAGTTCACACTGAGGAACGAAGTTTTACAATTCCTTTTCTTCTTAAACACAAGTGGCTCATGCAAATAAGCACAAATCCTTTCTTTGCGATACTCTCCACAGTGTGCCTTTCTCCTTTCTCAGGGTGCTCACCCTCATCTGTGACAGTCCCTTTCATTTGCCTGCTGGATTTCAAAGCAGCAAATGAGGTCTGATCAAATTGCTCTAGACTACATACACTCTTGCCATTTGTCCCATCAGCTCACAGCGTACAATGAAAGGGTTAGTGCAGCCATCTCAAAAGCCACCCTGCTGACAAGGTGGAAGCCATAAAAACATACCACTGGAGCCTAGAAACTCCCAGAGGAAATGGACCAGCACCTAGAGGGGGACAGGTGTTCTGCACAGAGGCCCAGAGAACAAGGTAAAGTGCTGTCAGAAGATACTTCTCACCACGCTTCTCAACTAAAGACGGAGGGAGGGAAGTCCTTGACGTGGGTTAAGACGGAAACAACAAGGGAAGTCATTGAGAATAAAAAGTGAGAGGGTCACATGACAATTCGAAGGACAGATAAGACAGAACAGCAGTAAAGAAAACCAAGTATGGAAAACTAAAGGAATGTTTCTAAAATTGAAAGAAATATATTTCTACATATCAAGCTGTATAGTGTAGCAAAGCCACATTTAAAAGGAAAAGCCTAAACCAAAGGAATATAAAATTACTCTTATTTTCTATTAAGTTGAAGTACGTACTACTACTACTACTACTGCTAATCCTACCACCCCAGTTAAACAGAACTTTTCCAGAAAACCCACAGTGCTCCTGAGAAAAAGCAAGCATCATACAAAGCTGACCCTCCTTCCGCTGGGATTTCTGTGTCTGTGAGTCTGACTTCCTCAGGACTCCTGTTTCTCTTCTAGGAGGTTACTAAACATATGTTACCTTTAGAAGTTGCAGCTAAATCAGAATGAGTTTTCTCCAAAAAGGGTAACATTTAAACAGCTCCAATGCAGGAGGGTGGGGCAGAAGGGTGTCAAGTTGTTTGGTTAAAATTTTACTTGAGGATGAAGTCTTCATAACTCAGTTCAAGAAGTATTAGTGGGCTGCTGTCTCGGACTGGTTTGAAAGGTCCAAAAGAACATAAATGTGGGTTGAGTTCTTAAGCTTCATAAAAGTGAGTTTTTGAAAGACTTATTTGCTGTTAAAAATTTAAAAAAATCAAAAACAAAAAACTTTTTTCAGGAATAAAATTATCTTCATTACAGGTGAAAGCACACACTTCTGTGGGACTGGAAAACCATCAGTAAGCCAAGCACCGTGGCTTACGTCTATTCCAAGCAGGATGACTTCAAGTTCGAAGCCAACCTGGTCTGCACAGTAAGCTCTGGGCGAGCCTGACTACAATATCAGAGCCTATCTCAAGCAAAACAAGAATATTCTCCTAACACACGAACAAATACTCTCTCTGGCTAGAGAAGATAGAGCTTTTAGCAAGAAGCTGTGATACTGCCACAACTGCGTTTATAACAAGCAACAAGCACGCTTCTATGCGGCCTTGCTATGGTGGAACCAGAGTATAGTCAATCTGAGCTTCTGGATCTTAACTTCAGGTTTCTTTCTACCGGAATTCTCCAATTTTTAGGAAAAAACGAAGGCACCAGAAGGAAACGACTGCTGGGAAGAAGTAAACCACCCAGCCCTCAAGGACGAGTTGATCCTGGAAAGTCTCTGAAGCCGTCCACACCATACCCAGTTGTGTTTCAGACAGAGGGCCAGACGGCTGACCCTGGCTCCCAAGACCTTTACATGTCTCAGTGGGTTCTTTGTTATGGATTGGATTGTATTTTCATTGACTACCTCAATAAAACAATGTGATCAAAAAAATTAGGAAAAAAATTAATTGTTGAGAATTAAGAACAAATTAAGAAATAGTAATTGTATTTTTTTTTTAAAAAAATTATATAAACTGATCACTTAAGAAATTAGAATTTTCAGCTGTTAATTTGGAATTAAAACTCATCATTACTGTGGTCATTAGACAATCTGACAAGTAATGTTCAATTATTGTGGAAATTACAGCAGAAAAGGGAGCAAGACAGTATCAGTCGTTTGGTACATTAGTTGGAATTGTATGCCAACTAAAATTAAAGACTGTTAAGTGATACTGTGCCCTCCACATTTTGAAATAAAAGAAAAAAATTAAAAAGGGATGAAGCAGGGGGTATCTTTTAAATAAAAGCAAACGTACCATTGGTTGGGTGTCGAGCAAATGAGATAGAAAACCTTTTAACAGCAGACCCGCGTGTGGCGTCTGAGAAAGAGAAAAACAGGTACCTGAGGTTCACAGCTGCCAAAAAAAGAACACTTATAACAGAGGGGACAAATATGTAAGCAAAGCAGGAGGAGGTGACATGCAGAGGGGACAACAGAAGGAAGCCAAGGACTGGTTAAAAGCAGTAAACTGGCTTGATGGTACAGGCAAAATGTTTAATGAAGTACACAAAGGAAAGGAAGGCAAGACGACCTGGCAATTCCAGTAAATCCGTGTTTTCCTGTCTCAAGTCAATTTGTACACAGAAGAGCAAATGTACACAGTGCTGATTCTGAAAGAGCTGAAGGCGTCCCTTCTGTCATGAGGGACAATTTTTCAGGAGTCTCAGACATTCTCAACACCAGAATATTAAAACTTTAATGATATCAACAAGAATCCTAAGAATGTTCCCACTCCACTTTATTTTTATAAAATGACTAACGATACATTTTCTCTTACTAATAAACATTCCATTCATTTCTATGCTAAATAGTTTTTCAATATTAAATAACATGAGTGTTAACAGTGGACAAGAGTTTAAATGCTAAGAGAAATGTATTCTTCATAATCTAGATTCTCCTTCAGCTGAAATAATAATGTTTTAGATTGTCTGTTCTGACAAGCCACTTGCTGTACACGTACACTCTAACTGCTCGGCTGACAGAACCTGGACCTCAGATGTGGATCCCAGTGTGCACTGGCAGGCATTTGGGAAGGCGATGGGGCTCCACGGCAGTCTGTGGCCTTAGACTTGCTTTTGAGAAACACCACTGGTGAGTGTATGCATGGGTGCAGATGTGAATCTGTGTGTGCGTGTGCGCACATACCATCTATGCAGCCAGAAGAGGTCAGCTTTTTACGATGAGTACGGGCATAATCCTGTAGGTTAGGTGCACTTGAAGAACCCCCGAGCACTGAGGTGCTAAACAGGCCCGCACAGTGAGACCCTGATGGGAGTTAGAGAAGATACATACAGCATGTGTTCTTCCATTCACATTGGCAATGCATGCAGCATGCAGTCGACTTGGCTCTTACCAATGCACAGGCAACCTTTGGCAGTGCCTTGGACAGAGTCACAATAGGCTTGTGACAGGCTAGTGACACCTATTTGAGTACAGTGCTTCTAATAGCCAGAACTATTCACCACTGGTACAAGTAGGATAATTCAGTACTGGAGAAAATGCCTTCTTTGAAAAATAATATGCCAACATAATCATCGAACATGTACATGCTAAAATTATTTAAAATATCACCATAAAAGTTCATTTAGAAACAGAATAGTCTTATAGCAAATCATAATGAGTTTATATATATATTTATCATACATATTATATATCATGTACATATGGTCATATGTATGATATATAATACCTTTTAGCAAAAATTAAGTCATATTAGATATTTTTAATATACACTTAAGAAATGAATGGTTTTTCCTGATGCCCCTGAACTAAGAATTATACTTTCTTATGAAAAAAAGCTTATTTATTAATGAAAATAGACAGAAATCATTCCTTTTCAGTCACTTAACAAGGGACTTAAAACAGGAAACTTTTAATGAAGGCCTCCAAGGAAATACATCATTGATAAGTAAAACACGGCCAGTATACATCAATGTGTTATTTGTAGCAAAAGCTCAGACTTAAAAATGTTTAGCACCGAGGAAAGTACAAATAATTCCTGTCAAATATATAATTATGATCATTCAGTGAAAGGAAGTCATATACGTTCACATAAAGATATCATAGGAAGAAGATCAAAAGCTCCCAAGACAAACTGGAGGAAGTTAACTACAGAAAGAGTCAGGTACACAGGCACAACACAGTTAAGACACTGCAGACTGTAGCACATGGTGACATCAAATCATCCTCTGTATCAAGCCTGCTTAGATAACCAATTACAGAAAATATGCCACTGGGTCGCCGCTTAGCGTCAAGGAGCATAAGTCGGTGGGTTGAGAGGGGTATTTACAATGCTGTTCTGAATATGCTTGAAGAAGCAACTGTTCAATTCAGAGCAAGACTGCACCGAGTTCACTTTAGTTTCCCAAAGAGTGGCTCCCTGGGAAATCTAGCTCACCCTGAAAGGGCCCTTAAAATCTTTTGACTTTCTTTGCTCATTTATCTTCTCATTTTCTTTTTTACCTGTAGTTGAAGCCATCACCTTTTACTATATTCATTCGTCATCATCAGCTATCAGATATTTGCACTTTCTTTGGAATGTGTGATCAATTCATTTTGAGTGAATATTATTTGTCCAAAGTAAGGAATTGCATGTCAGCACTCCGCACACAGAACTGGATCTAGTGACAGCGCTCTAGGTGAAGCCTCACAAGAAAGTCACACTGCTAAGCAGTGCTGCCCTCCAATGTTTCCTTTGCCACTATTTAAAACAGCTAAATTATCAAGTTAGCTTTGACATTTCTGGCTGTGCATGGTGGTGTGTGTCTTTAATACCAGCTCCAGAGGCAGGTAGATTTCTTTAAGTTTGAGGCAAGGCCTAGACTACATAGCAAGTTCCAGGGCAGTCAGGAATATATCAAGAGACTGGCCTCAATAAAAAAGAAAAAAACAGATTAAAATTTTTTTTAAATAAAATGGCATATTTTTATTCTTATCTGACTAACAGATTTGCTTTACAGTACCAAGTATGGAGCAAACACTCACATGCATGGTAGACAAGTGCTCTGCCACTGACTCTTAGCTCAGCCCTCTTATGACTACTAATCTCTGAAGTAAAGTTTTCTTAATAAATTTAACTTGCATTGGAAAGTCTTGTGCCTGCAATCCCAATACTAAGGAAGCTGAAATGAAGGGTTTCTATAAATTCAAGGACAAGTGAGACAGCAGAATCCAGATTACAATAACAGCATCTTCCCTCAGAAGAAAGGATGGAAGAAACAGATGAGCAAACAAACAAACAAACAAACAAACAAAAAGCCAACACTAGCAATTAGTCACCACAGAGTAGTCATTCAAAGGGTTAAACAAAAATACTAAACACTATTTCTTGTAGTATGAAAACTATATCTTATATTTTGAATTTTATAATCCAACAATTCTGAACTAGTGTACACTAAATACAAACTAAAGCATAGCATTTGGTCATGATTTTACCGCTGTAGAGTTTGATGTGTGTCTTACAGGGAGTTTCAGGAGGGTATAAAATACAATTTCCCGTACACCACATACCTACAGTAGGGTTCTGCTTCTGTTCCACAAGAGTTCTTGGTGTTCGGAGATAGTTGGCATTTTCAGATACAACCTGCATAGAGAAAGTGGAGATTGAAATATACTAATAAAATGAATTCAAAAGTCCTTATTTCATAGCACCCTGTTCCAGACAGACAAAGGTTAATAAGCTGTATGATAAATATTAGTAGAAATACTTAAAACATGAAAGTTCATGCAAGATCCCCTCTGAAGGGAGTCCATTTCATATGAGGTCCTTGCAATGAAGGGGTGCGAAGCAGGCATTCATGATGAAACGTGACAGACGAGAGGAAACAATTCACAGATTGATGGAATTCACTTTCTCTTAAAGGAAGCCCATTGCCCACTGTTAAACAGCGCCTGTATTCAGAGGAAAAACAACCACAAACAAAAGAAATGACAGACAGACACTGTTGAAGTCACCATACAATTTCTGATCCATGCATGGGCTTTATCAGAGTAGCCTTTAAGTATTCGGCTTTAATGGATACCATAATCCCTTTTCCTACAATCAAATGCATTAAATTTCCAAGAGGAAATAGTTGAAATTATCAGAGAAGTCGTGATGGCAGGCCTTCCATTATACAACCAGAGTGTTTTAGTTTCGAATGTCATCAAAGAAAGTCCTTCTGAAGTTACTTTAGTGAAAACCATTTTACAAATTCACACATGCCTGTTGTTATGTTTGGAAAACATGTTGCATATTTCCCTTAAGGTATATATTTCCAAACAAGGGATCATGGAGAGACCAATCAATATGAGATATCTGTCACTAATTAAGACCAGGCCATATTAATTTTTGATATTTTCAAAAATTTCACATTCCCAACAAATTCTAAATGGAAAGAAGCTTTAAAAATAATGAAGGGATATCAAATATTCTTAACCATCAAAGTGTGTTAAGTATGTTTCTTGAAGTTTATAGGACAACTAAGGTCTAAGAAAGATTTCTTTCCTTTCTAATTTATTTTTATTAGGATGGCTAAAAACCCAGGAGTATTAGAATTTTTAAAATCTCCCGTATATTTAAAAGCTCCCCAGTAAAAATGCCAAATGCATGCCACATAGATGGCTTCTTTCCACGAAATACTGAGCAATATCAGAAGTATCTTGAGGTACACTCAAATTTAAGACAGAAGGATTTCCTCTGATGTAAACAACAAGGGATTAGATGTCCTCAAAAATAGCTGTTTGTTGCTCTGAATGCAGGAATGGAAAATGTTTAATGAAATAAAGTTTAAAAACCTGTTGCCATGAGCCAAAAATACTGGATGTGAAAGCCAATGATTTGGGGGAGACAGGGGAAGAGGTGATTTGTTCCCCTGATCTGCGTCTTCGACGCCCAGTACCCACACCACTGGTATAATGCAGCCAGGTGCCAGTGCCCTCTGGGCTAGACACACTCAGGGGGGTCTCTTCCTGGAAGTAAAAAAAAAAAAAAAAAAAAAAAAAAAAAAAAAGAGGCAAAGAAAAAAAAAAGCAGAGCATGCAAAGTTAGATACATTAGAGCCAAATGATCAGGAAGAAAAAAAAATACAGTTTATTTGTATTTGCTTATCCCTCAAAGGCAAATTATTCAACACTCATTTGTGAGCCAAATAGTTAAATCTCTAAGAAATTATAGAATTGGCATAGAGCACCAATAATCATAGAAAGACCTTATTACCTTTAAAGACATAAGCTATATTTTTCTACTAGCTGTCCCCTTTTCCTTAAAATTGGACAATTATAGTGTTTCTCTTAAATGAAAATATTTAAGGATAAAAGGCATTTTGGCTTATTTTTTATTAGATATTAAAAATACTGCGATATTTTGTGGTTGGATTTTTCAATCTAAAGTATAAGGGGGTAAAATGAATTCAATGTGTAACCTAGAAAAGGAAATGGGCTGACCACGGTTGTAAAATTCAGAGGCGATCAGATGGACAGATTTGCTCCAAGTGTTTGTGCTTACCCTACCTGGGAGAGCCGAGAGGCCCAGAAGGCCAAGCCTGCAGCAAGCACTCTCACTGTGCACCCTGTCCAGGTTCAGACAGGAAGTGCAGACTAAGATCTTGGTGTAGAAAATGGAGGATAGCCTTTCGCTGTCTCTGTGCGTGTCTTTTCAAAGTAAAAACTGATCTGGAGAATGTTGGAAAAAGTCTTCAATCTTTACTTGAATAATTTATCTTACAAAGTAAAAGTATGGCACATCATGACATAGAAATAGTCTCTTGGAAGCAACTACTTAAATATTCATAGAAAAAGGTTTGAAAATGTGTATTGTGTTTTAGTAGTTACCCACAACAGTGGCTCTATTTGCCATGTTAGCAATATACACACAGATCCTGTAGCGGGCACGGGAAAGGGTGTGCCTGTGAAATTCTGAAAAACTTGATAAAAAATTGCTTGTTCCTCACTACATCAAAAACACTGCTTTCACACAGAACAGTGAATTAGGTGGATTAGGTTATATTAGTTTAGGTAATTTCTGGTTTGTTTGTTTGTTTTCCTTAAGTCAAGAGCATCTGAACAAAATTTCAGATTTCTCAATTTCTGTTTAAGTTTTAATAGAACAAATGATCACAAGTAGTTAGCTTCCCTCTTCTTTTTAAATTAACCTTCTATAATTAAGTAGAAATAGCATATTAAAGCAACATTAACATATAATTTCTTTTATAAAGTTACAAAGACATACTTTATGAATAGTTTTCCCCCAATATGTAACTGTCAATTATTTCAAGATTCAGAACAACTTGTATTATTATCATAAGCGGGGTAGTGGGAATTCTTTGTTTTTTATATTATCAAATGCTTGATCATGTTAAACATAATTCTTTATACTTTCTATATTTAAATATCAACAGAAAGTAACTGATTTAAGAGTTCCTGGTTTTTCTCTTGGGAGCTTAACTTCTTACTTCATATGAAGATACTTAGAAAAGACTTGTAAGCACTGGCTACAAGCAATGCTACGACAGAAGGTAGGTAACTCCAAGTTTAAAAAAACTAACCTAAGCTTCCTTCTAACCAGTTGACTTTTGTGTTATTTAAATCTTACTCCTCAACTGAGCATAACAGGTTTAGCTAAATTACAGATCTTAATATACCATTAAAACTTTCAATTATATCACTGAGCTTTCATATTCCTATGTAGATTTCTGCAATCTGGCTAAGAAAACCTACAGTGTTACTAGTGTCAGGCATCATTTAAGCATCTCAGGCAATGTTTATCTACTGCTAATATATTAGGCTTTTCATTGAGTTACCTAGTGAAGAATAGCTAGAGTGAGAAGACAAAAGAAAACTGGATAAGTTTAGTAAGTTCTTAAAGCATCTGTTCCAGAGCCACAGGCAATGCAATTCTGAGAGCTGCACACAAAGCTCCGGCCTCAGCACTTCTCTCTGGGCGTGTGGTTTGTTCATTGGTTCTGCAGAGGCTCACATGATCCAGGCTGGCCTCATACTCACTAAGTGGCCAAGGGTGACTTTGAATGTCTGAATCTCTACTCTTCCTGTCTATTTCCAGAGTGCTCGGTTCATAGGTAGATGCTACTAGGCCTGTTATTCTGGTGTGTTGTTCTTAACAGCATCTAGGTTTTTTGTTTGTTTGTTTTTTAGTATTTGTTTGAAAAATAAAAAATGTTGATAAATAAAAATCTGTTAGGATTGCTAACTGTACAATGAAAGCTGTATTTTCTTTTCCTTTGAATTACTATGGTTAGCTTGCCCTAGACAGGACACACTCTCCAAGGACACTCACCTCATTTGTAGCAATCTTCCTGGACCTCGGAAGTGGTGATTTCCTGTGTATATGAATTGGCTCTGACACCAGTGGTTTAAACAACATCACGGCCCGATCAACTTCATCTCTTTTAGACGTGTGGGGCTCATCATCATCAATTCTAAGAGACCTTCTGCCTTCATTCTGGGAGAAAAGAACACAGAGCACTTAAAACTCAGATTAAAAAGCCTCTCCTGAGCTGAGCGCACCACCAGTAATCCCAGCAGCATCCTGAAATCAAGTTTGTGAAGTCACAGAGCAAGAATTTGTCAACTCTCACAAGCAAACAAACTCTGAACATCAATAAAATGCTTCTGATAACTCTAACAACCAGCTGATATACTTATTATATAAAAGTTTTTCCTGAAGTGAATTAATATTAATTTAATTCTTATATCTTCTTAGTATACCAGGTATTGTGAGAGGGACAACTTGCTTCAGGAAATATACATATTCTGGGGAAAAGTTAAGCCTAAAATGATACTTATAATCATATAAAACAAGTCTTTTGCCAAAGTTCATCAAACATGCAAACAGATGAACAATTCTAACAAATAGCTGCTGAATTTAAAATATTTAGCATAGTTAAATTCTACAGTAAATATTTCCGATAAGTATGAGAATGTATGAAAAACAATCACTCTATGATCCTGTTGATATTTTATTGTGTGTGTGACATGTGCCAAGAACTTAGTGCCAGGTTGTTACTCTTACAGTACAGACAAGTTAAAATACCTTATACCAATATCACATCATTATGTGTTAGAATATAAAATTATTAAACAAACTTAAAACCAAATGAGCCATTGTTGAGTAGACAATAATGTTATTAGTTACAAACTACAATAAACGTTATTAAAACTGAGGCTCGGCTGAGAACTAGAACTCATAACAAGAAACAAAGGGAAAGGGTGGTGTTAAAAATAACTAAAGCCTACTGTCAGTTTGTAACAGTATCTATCACTAAGTCAGTAGAGTTCAACAGAAAAGTGAAAAGACTCCTGATAAAATTAGTGAGCTGGAACAGAAGTGCAGAGAAATATTGTATCTTAAATTGAAAGAGAGTGTGAGAGACACTTGGCCAATAGTTTAGGATCCATGGTAAGGCTAAGTAATTATTTAAAATGTTATTTTAAATATTTATTTACTCTAGTTATCATTTAATTAATTTGTTGATTTTAATTAACTAATTAAAAATTATTTAAAAATTTTGACATTTATTAAATGCCTGAAGCAAGTGTGCCAAAAAAAAAAAAAAAAAAAAGGCCAAAAAAGAAAACCAAAACCAAAACAAAACCAAAAAACCAATAATGTCAGTCACAGGTACAAAAGTGCATCTTAACAAACTACACATAAAAATCAAGTAACTGCTTAAAAAGATCATGTAAGAATTCTGTCAACAAGATGAAAGAATTAAGACAGGAAGAGAAGACAGTAAAGAGATGAAAGGCTACAAATGTCATTTAAGTATATTTATCCTAAATATGACAATAATTACAGTAAGTAAATGTCCACGACAAATCAAAGAATAAGATTAACAATACAGATATAACACACACACACACACACACACACACACACACACACACACACACACACAATGTTATACAGACTCATCAAGTTATATTTACATATTTGTGTTCATACATACGTTTGTAATAATAATAATAATGATGAAGGGCCATGAATTTGAGAGGTGGGGACATGGAGGACACCTGGGAAGATGGGACATGGGAGGAGCTGGGGAGATGGGACATGGGAGGGGCTGGGGAGATGGGACATGGGAGGGGCTGGGAGATGGGACATAGGAGGGGCTGGG
>CM052709.1:85707330-85781318 GCA_028551405.1 Uromys caudimaculatus | reverse complement strand
TGGGAGGGGCTGGGAGATGGGACATGGGAGGGGCTGGGGAGATGGGACATGGGAGGGGCTGGGGAGATGGGACATAGGAGGGGCTGGGAGATGGGACATGGGAGGGGCTGGGAGATGGGACATGGGAGGGGCTGGGAGATGGGACATAGGAGGGGCTGGGAGATGGGGCATGGGAGGGGCTGGGAGATGGGACATGGGAGGGGCTGGGGAGATGGGACATGGGAGGGGCTGGGAGATGGGACATGGGAGGGGCTGGGAGATGGGACATGGGAAGGGTGAAGTGAAGAAAGGGAGGGGGAAATGATGCAACTACATTTTTAAAAAAGAAACAAAGTAAACCAAAAAAAATGGATATGGTTGGTGGCACAGGCTTTTAATCCTAGCACTGGGAAGCAAAATTAGACGCAGGCAGATCTCTGTGAGTTTGAGGCTAGCCTGATCTACATGGGGAGTTTCAAGTCAGGTAGAGCAACATAGTGAAAACTCTATATCAAAGAGTTTAAAAGATATATAGATTTTAAAAAAGTCAAAATTCTTATTGCTTAGAAGTCTGACAAAACTAATCAAAACTGTCAGAACACTCCATAATCTTGGTGAGATACTTTTGCACAGTAAGTAGCTGGAAGAACAGTCAGACAAAGAAATTTTGCCTGACTTATATCTAATACTTGCATTGAACAGAGCACAAGAGAGTATATATTCAAATGCGCATATGGCTTTGGACAAAAAAAAAAAAAAATCAGGCTCAGGACAATAAGGTGGTTCCTGATACATTGAAGACAAAAAACACAATCTCTGACAATGCCATTAAGGCAGTGGCTACTAGGAAAAGCCCAGTGTATTTTCTGTGGGGTTAGAATTAGACCATATGCCTCAAACCTAGAAATCAAAGAAAAAAAGTGAACCAACTAATAAACTATGTTCATGCAATGCAGCTAACATGACAATTTAATTAAAAGTGAATGTACAGCGCCATGTGCCATAGCACCAGCAAAGGCAAACTTCAAAACAGATGGTCTAGGCTTGGATCGCCTTGAGTAAGATACAAGCAAAGGGACTGAGAAGGAGATGGGTGGAAACAGAGCAGGAGAGTGGGTATAATAAAGACATGTATGCAGATGATGCCACATGAAAAACTGCTGCTTCCTGAGAACAGGAAGATGTCAAAACTCCTTTCCAAGGCTCATTAAATATACAAGTACGATAAGAAAAGGTACTGGTAAAAAATAAAAACAGCATTAAAAAAAAAAGATAATCCAAGAATATTATTGACAACTATAGATCTTCAATTTTAAATCTTAAATAAAGCCAAAATATGCATTACCTAATAAATAAACTCTAAATTGTAAATTAAACAAATTGATCACATAATTAAAAATATTACTACATAATTTTTAAAAATTATACATGCAGTTTCCCAAACAAAATTTAATGATTAAAAAATCAGAAATTAATAATGCTAGCTTTCTAAAACATGTTCTAGAAAGCACTTAGTCCTAAATACAGTACCGGTGAAAACAGAAGAACCCACGCTAAGCGCTGGGCACACCGTTCAGTATGAAGGAAGTACTCCACCAACAAAATCACTGAAAACTACAATTGTACTTACACATGCTAAGCACAGCTCAAAATCCAAACAATCTAAAGAGACAAAACTCTGAAATTTTGTAAAAGACATCAACATGTTATTTACTCAGGTAAAATATAGATTTAAAATTTTCAAAGCTACATTTATTCTTATTTTATGTTTTTTTTTTTTTTTGTTATGTGTTTTGCATGTCTGTGTACCGTGTTATATTCCTAGTGTTCACAGAGGCCAGCAGAGGGCCTGGAACTGGAGATCTAGACTGTTGTGAGCATCAGGGCGCTAGGAATTGGACCTGTATTCTCAGCAGGTCGCTTGGAACACTGTGGCTGACTGACAAGAACAGTCAGTGCCCTTGAGTGCTGAGCCACCTCCCGGGTCCCTCAGATTATACTTTTAAAAGGTAAACTGTTTTTCCTTCTGATTGATATGGAAATGATTTATAGAGCAATGTTAAAGCTTGTGGACACATGATGAAAATCTGGAGCTGAGTAGCTATGCACTGAACGTCCCATCTTCATTACCTCCCTGGAAGCTGGCCTGTACCCATAGCCAGACGGCAAATTCTTATCTTCTTCGCAGCCTTTGGCTCCAGGACTAAAGTGTAACTCAACATGAAAGCGTTCCTCTGAGGAAAGATCCTGAAATAAATGAAAGAGCATGTCTCCAGTGAGGAACTTCAGGAACTGGCTTACCTCTGCTCACATGTACAAGTCAAGAGCTGTTACCTTGTTAGGATCCTCATAGAGCATGATAACAATCTGCGTCATGTAGTTGAGCTCATTGACAACGTTTAGATAATCCATCGCTCGTTTCCACTGCTCGTCCTTCGAGTCCTGAACAAAGGGTCTCTGGTAAGTATTCTTCATACCGGTTCACACGGAATTCACGTTATTACCATCATGACAGCTTATTTAATGTAAGTGGTATCACATACATCAGGCGAATAGAAAAACTGTAATGTTTACCACATATGACAATATTTCTAAGTCATTTCAAGACAATTTACAAGATGTAGAAAAAAAATCTCTTGAAATATAACATGTGCTATTGAATTCTAAGAGTAAGAACAGCTTTTTAATCTTGTAAGTCTGAAAGTACCTACCCAAGTACTATGCCTCATAACACAGAACACTGTCTTCAAGGATTACTGCTTCTGTCTGTAGCATAAGTCTATGAAAAAATATCGCTTTTTTACACTACAGTGATTCTAAAATAATCAGCAAAAGGAGACACAGGAAGTTTCAATTGATCTTATCACATCCCTGGTCAGATCTGACTATAGAGCATCAGTCATCTTGACATGTGAAATCAGGGCAACGGGGCTGAAGGAATTTTTAAGAGAATGAGAACACTAAGACAGAAAGCTCTACTTAAGAAAGAGAGAGAGAGAGAGAGAGAGAGAGAGAGAGAGAGAGAGAGAGAGAAACTACTTCAAGCACAAGGTAAAGCCAGCAAGATCTATAGAAACTGGACTATCACAGGAATGGTTTCTTCATTGTCTATATATAACTAACATTATAAATATGTAAAAATCCAGCAGTTTTCTAGTATATAATGAGAGTAAATAACAGAATGAACTTTAGCATAGAATCTCTCCTATTCTACACAAGAATAGAATTATGAAACTACATGCTTCCTGGTCTACTTTTAAACTCAGTATACACTTCCATTTTATTTCAGAAAAGAGATATCTTAAAATTAAGACAATGCTGTAGAACAAAAAATCGCACCTGCATGTGTGCACATGTTGGTGAGGGAAGATTTGCAAAGGTCTGTTCTTTTCAAAACTGATCGAGGAAAACAACAACTAGCATTGTTTTTTAGGTGTCAATCAATAGAAATGATGAGTTTAAATTAAAGAGTATGAATCTCTTCAGTTGAGTTGAGTTAGGACTTTGTGGTACTGTATTGAGAATACCACACAATTTCAGGATTGCAATTAGAAATCTTTCCAGGTCTGCCCCAATGAACACATAAAATCAAAAAATACTTAGAACATCTACTTAAGCACAATTTACGGTTATTAAAGCCCCAGATGATTTTAATAATTTTATTTCCATAACAAACCTTTTAAATGTCCATTTTCGCATGGTTCATTCCAAGCAATCTAAACTTCCCAGAGTGGTGAAGGGTTCGGACGCATTCCTGTCCACCCCTTACAGCCGGTCCTACAGTCCGGACGGTGAACTACCCAACAAGCCCCACTCCCACTGCTTGGGCCATACCGAAGCAGCACTGTCTGTCATGGTGTCCTCCCCACTCTCCTCTTGGTCACTTGCCTATCTGCTGTCCACAAAGCAGCAAGAGCCACCCTCTCATCTGCCGAGAGCCCCTTGGAACACAAAGCACCATTCTCTCCCCTCCCGTGGTTCATGGCGTCCGTGCGCTGTAACACAGCTTGCCATCCTTCCTGGCATTCCTCATCCACGTGCTACTTTCCAAGCGTGTCCAAGAGGGTGAAGGCGACCACGCTAGAGATACAGCTGCTACTCCTAAAGCCCTAACATTGCTACCATTGGATAGACCTCTTCTGTTGTACAGGAATCTACCATGTCTGATTGGAAGCTTCACCTGTCAAACAAAGCGGATGGGCCTGGAGCTGAGGCGGGAAATAGAGGTGGGAGTTCCGGTGGGAAGCAAGGATTCTGGGATAGGGTGAGGCTGGGAGGATTCACCCAGGATCATGGAGGACAGAAGTATAGGAGCTGAACAGAGGCAACCAGCCGTGTGGCAGAACTTGGACTAGAACAACAGGATGACTAGAGCTAGCTGAGGAACAGCCAATGCGTATGGCCAAGGTGTCTGTAAATATAATGAGTCTCAGAGTCGTTATTCTGGGAGCTTGGGGATGAGAGGAAAAAAACCCACTTTTACATTTTCTTGCTAAATTAAGATCTTGTTCACCCTATCTTTTATTAAAGCTCTACTAATCCATAAATGTATGCAAAGAGGCCACTTTTACTATTTTCTTTTTTCTTTCTGGAAGTAGTGATTGAACCTAGGGTCTCTTACAGGCTAGACAAGCACTGTCCAACTGAGCTACAGCCCAAGCGCTCTTCATGTGTAGAGGCTGGAGGTTTCAGGACAGGCCGTGTGAGGCCGATACCTCTGCTTCTTCATGGCAGGAGGGATGTGAACCCACTGTT
The DNA here is from genome assembly GCA_028551405.1 of Uromys caudimaculatus. Taxonomy (NCBI): domain Eukaryota; kingdom Metazoa; phylum Chordata; class Mammalia; order Rodentia; family Muridae; genus Uromys; species Uromys caudimaculatus. The sequence continues at coordinate 85,776,584 of CM052709.1, read as the reverse complement.
TCATACTGCGTACATGTCAGCCATATAAGCCTTTTCAACCAGCACAGTCTTCCTTACCATCATGGACTGAACCCTTTCAAGACAGAAGTCAAAATAAACCTCTCCTCTCGTAAATTGGTGAGGAGCAGTGCTGGAACAACGCTAGCACAGACTGCCATAAACCCAGTGGCTTCTGCTGGGGTCACGGTGTCAGAGGTCAGATCCAGCTCATCAGATGGCTTTTTTGTCAAGGAAGGTAAACATGTCTCTATTCCCCAAACCTAGCAAAATGCTTAGGACAGACTAGTATACTCTCAGGAAATGACAATAAATCACAAAAATATAACAAATTATCATACTTAACAATAAAAAAAAACCCAACCAAAACAACAACAAAAACCACAAATCAGTTACTGATCTGAGTACAAATTCTCAAGGAAAGTTATTTGTCAGTTACATCGAAAGAACCTGAACTTACATCACATAAGGCGCCATAGCGAAGAATGGAAAGTAAGGAATGCACGTGACTCTCACTGGTAAAATATAATCTGGTGCGGACGTGCCGTTCGGGAGACAGAACACCTCTAGAATACCTAAAGTCAGAAGCAGAGAGTGTGAAAATATAACCACATAATCAAAAGCATATTAAACATGGAAACAATTTTGTAAAATGGAACGAAATCTTATTAGAAGCCAGGCCCCATAATCAATCTATCCTTTTTCAAACTGCAACTGTGAGTCATTGATAGATATTCTTCTAACTAGGACAAACTCAGCCCTCTGAGAATAGTAAAAAAAAAAAACATAGCAAAAAACCGAACCAAAACAACAAAGCCCCATAAAACATCCTTCCTTAAGTTGCCTGGAAAGAGATGAACTTAGCTCATCTAGTAGCAGTCGCAGAGGCATGTAGAGGAGGTAATGCTGCCTAATGGGTTCACGCTGACTAGGACAGATAACTGGTGAAAATCCTATCCCGTTTCCCATTCTGGCACCAAGCAAAACCTTGGTTGAACCTGGCACAGGGAACGTTGACTATAAAGCCCGAGCGCAGGAAAGGATACACTGTGATTTGAGGTCCACTTGCACAACAGAGAGAAGCACCATCTCAGGGGTGTAGGTCACGAGAGAGCCTGTGCCTACGCATGACAAGTCTCAACCTTCCCCCTGCCACAACCCTCGTTACAAGGTAATTAATAGGAACATCTAGGTAACCCTACTGCCATAATGTATCAAATGACACGCTCTTGAGTTCTACATAAAACCAGGCAGTACTTTAGATGTGAAATGCACAAAACTAGATGCATATAAATGGGAACGGCTGCTACAGTCTCTTACACAGGATGGAGTTTATTGACAGTGTCATCATCTTGTGTTCTCTGAAGATCTGATCGGATTTTTCTAACGAGTGGAGTGCAGTAGCCTTTGGCAATCTCCAGTTTTTCAGCTTTAGTTATACCATATTCCTGAGCAGAAAAGAAGTTAAATTAGGAAAATGCTATAAAAGTGGTGTTAGCAGATGTGCTCCTGAAGTGAAGAATTATCATGAGGCAGCAAATAGTACAGTAAGGCTTTTAAAAGCAGGCAACTCTTAGTTTTCACTTTTGGCAGCTCCAAGTATATTTCTTTACAAGAAATCGTGTGTGTGATTGGAAGAGCTGAATGGGGGGGGGGGGGGGCTGAGGCAGTTGACTGCTGAGAGGGGGATGTTGAATGGAGCAACGCAAGCTTTATGACAAGTCTTCCGTTTCATCAGAAGAATTAAAATACGAAAGCAATTTTAAGACAAAAACCTGAGGTCAGAGACGTTTAAACCAAACACACAGGTAATAGAAGTACAACTAAAATCATTCTAACATCAAAGTTCAAAAGTCTAACAGATTTTTCGAAAAAGTCTTTGGCTAGCTAGTTGTGGTAGTATATGTCTTTAACCCCAGCACTTGGGAGGCAGAGGCCAGTGGTAGATCTCTGTGAGTTTAAGGCCAGGCTGGTCTACATAGAGTTCTGGACCAGCTAAGACCACAACACAATGAGACCCAGTCTCAAAAAAAAAAAAAAAAAAAAGCCTTTGTCTAACATTCTTAAAGTTTTTAAACTAGCTATAAGCAAAATAATAATAAAAAATAAAAAAGTAGACAAGTACAATCACTGTGAGTTAATTAGATTTATAAATAATTAATACAATGTAAAATGTTAAGAAAACCAGGTAATTGCAATGTAGATTCCTTCAATGGGCCAAACAAATCCTTTCCTCCCCAAGTTGCTTTTAGTCAGGGTTTCATGCTATCACATCTGCAGACTAAAGACAAGACTTAAACTACAAGTTTCCTAAATTCAGTCACTAAATCTTGTTAATCTAGATAAGAATAAATTGGTGACAGAAAGGTATGTATATGTAAATGAATAAGCAAATAAAAGAAAAATGTTGAAATAAGAAATACGAGAAAATTGTTCTGAAATTTGATTTAGCAAGTTATAAGTAAATAGACTTTTGCATACACTGCTGACCTTGGTTAAAAAAAAATGGTTAGAGCTCCGGAGTCAAATGTTAAATACATAAAAGATAGTAAAAGAAATAAAACGAATCTAGTTTTTCAAATAAATTACCAATCAGTTAATCAGAAGAACAGTAGTAATAATGACAATGTTGATTACTGATTAGATAGCTCCCGTTATGTGGAAAGAAGTTTCTGATGCTAAATGAAAAGGAAAGTCAGGTGGTACAACAGTATGCTTTCCTTGATTCCATATTTGTAATGTAATTATAAATAAACGTAAATATACATATATACACACACTTGTCAGAATAATATATGCATGTGAATTTAAAGAAAGACTGAAAATTCCAAACACTAGCACACTTTTCTCTTAGTGGCAAAGCTAGAGCAACTCTTCTGTCTCTATACGTCCTAGATTTACAACCGTGATACAGACGTCAACCTCTGTATGTGTGTGCTACTTATTATTAGCCTTTAAGTTTTTGTTCGGTTGCCACTATCCTTTTGTTGAAATTAGCTAAAGTAATTCTTAACTATTCAAGTTTTCACATGTAGTTGCTGTATTTCCGCTACAAAGAGGACCAGTTAAGACACCACATGAGCCTGTTTGAGCTGGACTGTGGTAATCTCCTCTACAAGATCGCCACTAGTCTCAACAGCGAGTTCTATCTTAGGAATCCCTTTTCGCAACCCATAGTTAACAACACCAGCATCATAAAATACTAAAATTTCAGCTCCTAGGATCTGATAAGAAGTTTCTTCAGCTGCAGAGAGAATATACTGAAGAATATACACAGTGCAAGATCACATTGCTGGGGTTGAAGAGCTGCCGTAGTGCTTAAGGGCACTGCCTGTTCTTCCAGAGGACCAGGATTCTATTCCCAGCAATCACAGCAGCTAACAACTGTGGGAAACTCTAGTTCCAAAGGAGCTCATGCCCTCTTCTGGAACACTACATGCACATGGTGCACAGATATACACGCAGGCATGACAGTCATACAAGTAAAATAAGAGCAGCTAATTAAAGCATCAAATTCCATTAAGATATGAGTATTCTTTTCGGTGCAACTCTTAGAAAATAATTTTAATCCTCAACCTGAAAATATTTTGTATATTTAACAGAAAGAGGTAAAATTTAAGTTGCAATGATGCAGATTGTACTAACAATCATATAAAGCATTCACATATCCATGAGACCATTAATTGATACATTTATATTCACTGCAAGCCTATTCTAAAAAAAAAAAAATGCGTATCAGCCACTATGTAGAATAGAGTGCGCCATCTTATAAATTTCAAAAGCTTGAAATAACCTTCATCTTAAGCATATATTTCTGATGAAACAAGCACACAGCTATTCCTCTGTGATGAGGAGCAAACAGTCAAATGTGCACAACACCTACAGAAGGCGTGCCCTGGCTGAAGTTCACTTCACAGCGTCTCGTTCATTTAGACTTTCTACGAGTATGAAAAGAAATGCTGGGATCCTTTGAACGGTTCTTTATACGTGCATTTACAAACAAGGCAAATTGAGTTATTCCTCATAATCCGTATCCTATTCATGTATTTCAAGGCAACTGGAATCTCATATCCATTCGAGCTTCTGCTTTAAATAGCCAAGTCATTTCAAAGTAGCTGAATTAGAAAAAAGATCCTAAACCAGCACCGGGAACTTAATTCTATCATAACTTCTGCATCAATGGGCTTCATCATTTGATCCTTTATTAATTTAGTCTCTGTAAAATTATATTCCGTTATTTGAAATCTGGTTATAACGTTACTCTTGCTCTTCTATAATAAGATCAATACCTCTCAAAAGAATAATTACTTATCCTGATCTCTAAGTACTCACAAAATATTTATACATAAAGTAAAAAGACTGTTTGGTTTGTTTGCTTTTCTGCTGACGTGGGAGTTTCAGAGACTAGACTCAAACACAGCCTTGTGCAGCTTCGGCAAGCTACTACCCCTGAGCCTATGCCCGGCCTGTGAAAATACTGACATAAGGCCACAATCAACGTTCTGCTTCCCTTTCCACACGTTTCCTTAGCACAGTGTGGCAGGCACACAAGTTGTGTGCCATAAAAAGTTGCTGATTCATTTACTCCATGCTGCTTTTTTGTTTGTCAGAGTATTATTATTCAACTAAAAAAAAAAAAAAATCACATTCTTACATCACCAAAACAGGTCTGTATCATACATATTATAATAAAGTTGGCTTTAAAAAAAAAAAATCACAGAATATACAACACTCAGCATAAATCCTAACAAACTGTGAACTCTGGGTGACCATGATATGTCACTTTATGTAGCTTTAATAAATATGCTACTTCAGTGGGGTAACTTCGTGGGAGAAGAAAGAAGGCTCCATTTGTGTAGGGATGGATGTCATATGGGAACTCTTTATATCTTCTACTTAATTTTCCTGTAAAACTATAAATAATAAAGCCTATTTTTAAAAAGTCGATACATGCTCTTATCTCTTCCTTTAGCCTCTCTCTTACTTCTTATCTCTTACCTCTCCCCATTCCCTTCCCTCCTCTCTCCACGTGGTCATGGCCAGCCTCCACTCCCCACTTCTCTATTTTCTTCCTCTCTGCCTCTACTACCCTCTTAACTCCCCTCCCCATGCCCTAAATAAACTCTATTCTATGCTAAAAAAAAAAAAAAGTCAGTACATGTCATCAGATGGCTAGATAATCAGGCAACAAGACTACTATTACCAATAAAAAGCTTATGATAACTCAAATTTAATTAATATAAAAGTTAAGGAGTATTTCTAGGATCATGCAAACTATCTTTACCCAATAGTGAGCACTTTGAAAGTGCTTTTTACATAATAGTATAAGGAAATTAACTCCAAGGGTAACTTACCTGAGGGATAACAATATCTGCTAATGCCTTTGAAAGCCTATATAGTTCCATTGTATTTTCTAACTTCAAGGAACCATTATGCTGAACGTCGTATTTGATGCAGTCATATATGTCGGGGATCTTACTAATATCATATCTTCCATTCTTTGTTTTGAAGTCCTTCTCCAACTTGGACCATCTACGTAGCATAAGTTCCAGTGTCTCACTATGGTAAAGCTGAATATCTAAAACAACAAACATTTTTTAGTATAGCCAACTTAACAATCTAATTAAAAATATATCTTAAAATGTACTTGTGTTCTACTGTAGTTCTCCCTGGCCTGGAACTCCCTATTTTTCTGGCTCAGCCTCTGTTGCTGTGATTACAGTGGTGTGACTCCATGACTGGCTTACTGTAAGTAAAAAACTTGAAGCAGAAAAAGGTAGCGCTCTAAGAAGCTAGGAAGTACTACTGTACTTCCTCCCATCAGCAATTAGATGGTTTTAGGCTTGGATAAGTACTTAGCACAAGTATTCGGATTAGAAGTCTGGTATTTATGAGACCTTTTCCATATATTACAGATTTTGATAACAATGAAAAGAAAAACACCAAGAAGTACAGCAAAACTCTCAATATGCTTTCTATGAAAAAGTTTCAATACTTTACTTTCCTAAATTCCTGCAACTAAACAGAATTAGCAGGCTATTTTTTGCAGAAAATAACTCTTAGATATTAAAGAGTTCAAATGGCTCATTTTTATCGCCAAGAAATCTAAGGCGCCAACCACTGATTTCAGACTAACCTTGGAGCCAGAGTTCACTATCTGGAAATGCTACGTGCTCAATAATCAAATAAGAAGATGTCACTGCCTTTTTCTTACAATCATGGACAAATGACCATAACCTAGCTATCACACCTTGCTGGATAAGTACCTAACTCATACGATTTATACTCATATTTCAAAACATAGGCTTGGTATCGTAAGATTCATATACTTTTAACATGTTTAGCAAAAATGACAGTAATTTCTGTTCTACATTCTACAAAAAATAATACTTGCCAGCTGATTTGGGATCTTCCATCCGATGTCTGATTTGGGAAGTCAAACTTTGAATCAAGGAATACACTTTGTCACAAGTTTTCACTGGATTTTTAATTAAATGCATTGATTTGATAACAGAAATGCTTCCAGATGGAGTAAGCTACAAATGAACAGGGTAAGTGTTTTATATCGAGTTATGTCCCATTATCTAAGAGAACAAACACAAAATTTTCCATAGCTGGGAAAATAATCATATTCTGTGCATTAAGATATTTAACATACAATAATATCATTAACAGAGATGTGAAAGTTTCAGACATTTGTGTTAAAACATTATTAAACTTTAACTGCAATTAGATTACCTCAAGAAGGTGAAGTAGCTAGCCTTTGAAGGAAGAGGACTCAGTCATAGGAAGGCTGGTTGCAGAATTCAAACTGTTTTTTTTTTTTTTTTTTGGTTTTTCGAGACAGGGTTTCTCTGTGTAGCCCTGGCTGTCCTGGAACTCACTCTGTAGACCAGGCTGGCCTCAAACTCAGAAATCCGCCTCCCTCTGCCTCCCAAGTGCTGGGATTAAAGGTGTGCACCACCACTGCCCGGCCAGAATTCAAACTGTTAACCATTATGCTATTATACTTTGTTAATGAGTTTTTCCATTATACATTGAACTTTTAAAACTTACATTGGCAAGATATGTAGCAAGATGAAGTAGGTTTCTACAAACACAACAAAATGCAAAGAATTGCTCTTTCGGTTATGCTGAACTTGGTATTTGGGACCAATGTAACCACTGGAAGAAAGTGAAACTCCATGGCGAAAATAATTTCTATTCTTTAAAGCGTCTAAGAGACATCAAGGTCACAAAGAATTATAATAGAAAAACAAAATGCCCAGGGATCAAGAACATGAACCTGATGTTAAAAGATGGTTTTGTTTGTATTAGAGAAGCTTGTTGATTCTACAGAAATGCTGAGAAGAAATCTCATATTGTTGAATTGAGAGCACCAGGTTCAAAATGAAGTCTAGGTTTCACAAAGGTAAAAAGGAAAGGGTGCATCAGAAGGAACCAAGCCAAGCAACAAACTGCAGACCACAAATTGACCAACTGGCCGGCCAAGAAAGATGTACTTGTGAAGCTGATCTAAGCCAATACCAGAAGGATCTATCTGCCCACAGGTATGGTAGACACCATACAAAAGCTGAACTGACAGAAGGAATGTGTACAGCCATCACACAGAGAAGGGCTGAGCAGGGAACCTCTGCAGCAGTCCTGCGGTACGCAGAACACATACACTGCGCTAGTGGGGCTTGCTGGATGTGCCATTCCACAGGAGAGAACAAGAACACTGTACCAGAGATTCCTGATGCTTCGTCACACCATTAAAATGTATCTGATGGAAAATACAGGACAGATCTCAAATGAGGAGCTCATAGGGTTAATGAGGACCAGAAGTGAAAACCTTATCAAATCTATTAAAGTGTTATTTTTGGTTGTAAAAACAGATTCATATAGGAACAGAAATCTTCCAACTAAGAGGCATTCAACATTAGAAACTGCCACTGCTCATTTCGATTTAGACATAAAAACACCAATTTATCGCCAACTATTCCATGAAAAGGAAGGAAACATTGCAAATCCATCCCACAAGACTGGCATTTACCTGAGATCAAGAGCAGACATGGAAGAAGGAAAGGCGTGAGGAAAAGGAGGCAGCACAGGGCAGGGAAGGGGGCAGTTAAAGATCTGTGATGTCCTAAACAAATGTGAAACCGTGCAGTAACATATTGGCAAGCCAAGTACAACAGAACATCAACAATTCTCTACTATTATCCCTTTATCAGGCGAGACTTCTCCGTCGACTGTGACAGTGGCTCAACATATGTAAAAGATAAACAGCACAGTACACCAACCGCAGTAAGTCACCCCTGCAGAGGAAGAAAAAGCAGCTAAGCAAGGAGGGGTATGTGGGAGGGTTGGGGGGGGAGGGAAAATGATGTAATTATAAGATAGTCTCAAAAAATAAAAGAAATATTAAAATCTATATAGCCCTTGACAGTAAAACCTCTATGATTTGGGTACTGGAGGAACTTATTTTAACATACCAAAGGCTGTGTCTTTGTAACTCAGCCAGCATCACACTGATCAGGGGGAAGCTCAGCTTTTTCTAAGTAGAAGAGAGAGATGACCACCACTTTACCACGGTCAGCACAGTTCTAGCAGACTTACTTAGCCAGAGCAATTAGAAAAATCAAAGTGTGAGGTCCAAATAGGTGAGGGGAGAGGGAGAGTTACCCTTCTTGTAGATTACAACATTCTATAAGCAGAAAAGCCCAAGTCACCATCCACCCTGCAGGTACGCTAACGGCATAGGACAGCAAGCGCGGCTGCTGTGGGCTGAAGGAGGAGGTTCCCAAGCAAAAGGCACGCTGGAGCAATAAGGAAATCCTCTTCTTGAGAAAAAGAAAGAGGGAAAAAAAGCCACTCCACAGAGGCTGAAAAGAATGCTAAACCTGATACATCCAGTACAGCTACAGGACAAGGTCAAGATACACTAACCAGTAGCATTTCGTGCTATAATTAATGATGTGGCTAAGAAGAAAACTAACAAGTAGTAAATAATGTAAACAAAGTCTCGGAGGACTGATGACATAGGTCAGTGACAGAGAAGCTGCTCGTGAGAGGAAGAAGGTGCCACGCTGTAAATCAGAACTCCAGAGAATCCACACACACTGCAAAGAACTCAGACAGAATCAGAACAACTTCTATGCGAACAGAACAGCAGAAACTCAGACCTAACAGACAAGTGCTGACCTATTCTTAGTTCCATTAACTACAAAGCTCACACACGAAGTTTCCACAGGATTTGGTAGTATTCACTATATAATAGTTTTTATTACTAGTAGTAACTCCACAGTATTTAGGACAAAAATGAGGTAGCTGTATACAAGTCCTTCTCCCCAAGTAGGGAAGGATCTCCTTGCTAATTGTTTCTTCGGACTAGCATATTACTGACAAGGAAACAAAGATTTAACAAAAGTGAAGTAAAAGCTGATGAATCCATGACTACAGATGCCAAACTCCAAACCATAAAATTTGTAAGCTCAAATTAATACCATATAAAAAAGATAATATAAAAAAAGTTGAGATTGCTCTAGGAGCAAAGCATTTTCATGACATTAACTTAGCAAAAAAAAAAAAAAAAAAAAAAAAAAGGACCATATATAACTTCATTGCTTTTTAAAAAGGTAATTTCAAAAACAAAACAAAAACAGAGAAAGTCAAACCTAGTGAACAAGTATTAAACCTTCCCCTGGGAGAAGGTGACCAGAGAAAGAAGTGCTATTTTAAGGCAGGTGTGGTGGTGGACACCTCCAGTCCCAGCCTCTGGGGGCTCAGGCAGGAAGTCTGAATGTTCTTCAAGGCCATCAATAAGAATTCCTTCCATTTAATATTGTTTATAGAATTATAGGTATTAAGGAAAAGTCAGAATATGAAACTAAAAAGACTGAGAAATAGCTCAGATTAACGGTCCATTAATATTAAAAACTATACTTCTACATCAAAACAAAGAATAGCAAACATTTTCAAGTAGTGCCCAAACCAACTGCATTAAAAATACCATTTACCTCAGCTCAAGTCTAGCAGGAATAGGAAAATACTACGCAGTAAACTGATTATCATCGAAAATGATATTTAAAATCTTAAGGGATCTAAATAAATGTGCTATCGGTTTTTTGCATGTTGAAAGACTAGATACAATACAAGACATGGAAATAGGATTTCATGCAAGCTAAATAAAAAAAAAATCACAATATTTTTAATAAGCTTATTGTAAAGCTTATATGGAAATGTGAGACATGCAAAAAAAAAAAAAAAAAAAAAAAGAGGAGTCTGTGTAGAAGGCATAAGACTTTAGTCACTATTACTACACAATGATCAACAGTGCAGAGGAAGGAACATAACATATAGCTGATAAACAGTGTTCCAGCAAAGTGGGGAGTGGGGCTTCTTCAGATAGTGCTAAATGTACATATAATTAGAGGTGAAAATAGATTTTCACATACTACTCACAATCTACAAAAAACTCAATTTTTACATCAAGATTGATAAGATTTTATCAGTAACAGGAACATAAATAACACAGAGAGTACTTTTGTCACTGAAAAACAGGCACCAAGCAGGGAAAAAAGGGAAAAGATATTTAAGAACTGATGACAAAGGACATCAGAGCAGTAAACTTGAACGAAATGAAAAAGTATACGGTAGGCTTATATTCCAAAACAAGCTTCAGATAACCTGCGACTCGCCCAAGTGAAGGCTGTGTGGAGCAGTGACACCTTTCAGACTTCACGAGTCTTAACTGGCCCACATTAGGAAAACTTTACCCACTAATACTGAATATGAGCACTCCCTGGTTTACATCTTCACTCTTAGAATACATCTAAGAGAAACAGGGTCTTCCTAGGAACCACGAGGTATGCAAGAATGTTCATGCCAGCAATAATCTTAGCAGCCTTACATTGCGACCAGCTGATCGCATCGGAAACTACAGGATCTTCATAAAATAAAATATGGGGCAGCAAAGTAAGTTCTGCAGGCCAAGTAGGGTTGGTGATGTAAGCCGACAAGGTATGAGTAGTTTTAATATTGTTCAAAGGGTACCAACCAACCAACCAAAACCCAAAAAAGAACCCCAAACACCACCACCAAAAACGTGCGCGCACACACACACACACACACACACACACACGCACGCACGCACGCACGCACGCACGCACGCACGCACGCACGCGCAAGAGAGAGACAAAGAGACAGAGCAACAGAGACCATAGTCTCTGTCAACTTGGTGAGACCTACAATCCCTCACATTGAGGTGTTTCTGAGCATGTCTGTAGGCAATCATCTTAGCTGAGCTACCCCAGGAAGACGACCCACTATAGAAGCGGCCATCACCATTCCTGGGCTATAAACAGGAGAGAAGTGTGGGTAATCAAGCATTCATTCTTGACTGCTTCTTGACTGTGATAGGAATGTCCCCAGCTGTCTCAAGCTCCTACTGCTGCGTCATCTCTCACAAGGGGCCGGAACCAAACTAAACCCTTTCTTCCTTATTTTTGTTGGGGCACTTTATCACAGCGACAAGGAAAGTAACCTCAACAGGCTCACAAAACATAAAATATTTATCATGTGATTCTTTACAAGTATACCAGTCCTTCAAATAGTCTACTACAAAGCGGAGATTATTAAGGACCTGTGTGAAAACGGAAATACACGAGTCCAGCTGAACCTGCCGAGCACAAGCTGAGGAAGAAGCGCTGAGACCCACCTTCTCGTAGTCTTCGGCTGTAAAATCTCTGTCCTTCTGAAGTATTTCATGAAGCCTTGCTTTCACACGCTGCTGACAGTTACTCAGAGAGTCACTGTCACTATCCAAAAGGCCATTCATATTTGCACTTTTCACCATCTGAACAAGAATGGGGGTAAGCTCTCCTTCTAGAGCCAAGAGACCCTACGTACAAAGACAGAATCAATGTTTTACACATATGCAAAATCACAGGCCATCACAGCAATTTTACAAGATGCTAATTGTTACCATACATAAGCTACTCATCATAGGCCAACTTTACCAATACTGCACTTCATCTTAGTCAGCAATGGCCTGCTGTGGGACTCAGAGCAATTATAAAGCTGCTTTTACCTTTGCAAAAGCAGCCGCAGTCATCTGGACCCGCCCTTCATCAGAGGCATATATTTTGAGGTCATGTCTGTAGGTGCTATGCAGTCGGAGTAAACCACAACCAGGAAATCCTGCATAATCTCCTGAAAATAAATCCTCACATCACTTAAGCTATATTTCTGTTTTGTGGTACTGCTACAAATGCTTAAGAATATCACAAGGTAGAGTGTACATATATAATCAAATGTATCAAATAGCACTTACCTTGACCTCCAGGGTACATACACCTAAAAGCTCTTCCCAGCTCTTCAGCCTGAACCCTGCCCGCAGGGGTCAGTTCTCCTCCCCATTTTAGAACCAAAAGTAAAGACGGCTCCTCTCTTCGGTTATCTAAGACAGATGTGAGAGATAAAACAGATGCTCACCGTGCTTCAGTTAGACCAGGGTCTAAACAGGTCTCCGTATTAATCTTTAACCTGAAGATTAGCTCTTTAGCCTGAACCCGGATTTTTATTATTACATTGCTCCCAGAACATTTTTGATCATAAGCACTGATATAAGAAATAAATCCCTATTGTTCTTGATCACGGAGAGATGAGTGGAAAGTGAAACATTCAAACTTGCATTTATATTTAAGGTAGTCAAAGCGTTCGACATAGACTGGTATAATGACACAGCATGATAGCTCAGTCTCGCTCCAGTCACCTGCTTACCTTAGCGGGAAGACTCTCCAAAGTAGAATTAAGGTCAACGCACAAAACAGGTGCAGAGTTTTCAATATGCATTGCTAACTACTTTTCAAAGTAGTTATTTACATGTGTCTATTTACATGTCTTCCAGCAGATTGAGAAGCTAACACTGCATTTGCTCACTCTTGATTACGTTTAAAAAGGAACTCAGAAGAAAGCCTTCTGCCAGTATAACAGGCAATAGAAACCAGAAGTGTAGAACATACCCGACCCAAACATCTGAAAGTCACAAGGCTATAGCAACTTTGAAAAACTAACATAATGGAGCAAATTCAAATTCCTCACAAGGAAACTTTTCCCATGTACAAAATCATTTCAAATGTGGTATAGTTATCTTCAAGACACATATAAGGTAGAGTCCTACCTCTAACACACACGCACACGCACACGCACACACATAAATGTTCTACACTAAAACAGAGTCTAGAGTTTTATGGATAAAGGATACTCAGCCTGTATCATTAATATTATGCATGAAAGAGCTGCTCCAATCCTGCCTGGTTTTCTTTTTGGATTTAATGTTATTAGGAAACCAAACTTATCTAGGTAAATACTGGACCTTAAATTTACATTTTAGAAAAAATATCAAGATACTTTAGAAACGCATTGGCTATGTGTACTTTCAAATGCTTGCTTTCATACATTATGAGGGTTTTTTTCCTGTATGTTCTGTCTTCTCCTACCAAAAATGGACAAAACAGGATCTACTAAGTTATAAGTAAAAGGCTTTCTGAAATAACCCTGGAGAAAAATAAAGTCCTGAGGAGTTTAAACAATAACAAAATTCATTTTTTACTTAAAATTGAAAAAAAAAAAAACCCACCCCATTTTCTCAGATTAGTTGCAGGGGGCACTGTGAGATGGTGGGCCTTGTTAGGAGGGGGGTAGGTACAGAATGACGTTGGAGGACGGTAAGGGAACAGCAGGGTACAAGAAACCTTATGGGAAATGGGCTCCTTAATGAGGGAGGTGAGTAAATAACGAAAGAGTATCTGAAAAAGCCAGTCATCCCATCAACCATCTACACATACTGCCTCCCAACCCCCAAGCCTGTCACGCATGTAACTCCACGTATAAATAAACATATACAGCTTTACGAACTTTTCTCATCTGGGCTGATAGTGCTCCCTCCAAGAGCCAAAGACCACCTGATGAAAGCATCAATAAATATCAGACATAAGAAGCCCTCTTTTGATCAGTTGGCCAAGGCTGTCTGACAGGTTCCCAAAACATATAGTCTATTGGTATTGTCTGTGTCTAGCGCCCCAGAGGTGGATACTGCTGAAGACAGCATGAACTTCAGATACAGGGCCTAGAGACTACTAGGCTGGAACTGACCTGAAAGACCCATCCTTAAGAACTAGCTTTCATGACGCAAGAAAGTCATGCAAGCTTCCAAAGGAGTGAGACAACCAACAGTCCAAGCAGGTATGACAGCTGCGAACCACAGCATAGGTGGCAAAAACCCTAGGGGTGCAGTAGTGGCATGCATACTTCAGCAGGAACCAAGAGCTTTCTAACTGTACCTAAGGCCTGCTCAACTTGAGGGATAACATGCCTAGTACCGGAAACAGAGCTAACTATTCTGTGCTAGTGAAGTCATAGTTAATGGAGGAGAAGCTACAACCAGTAGTTTCCTAAGCCAGCAGAAAACCAAACAACAATGTATAAACATTTGTCCTTATACTCACAGACAAGTGCAGTCTCCACCCCCAACCAAGTAATCTCATCTTGGCAAAAGATGAAGGCCACTACAGAAAACCACAACCAATCAAAATGCAGAGATGTGGAGCCCAGTAAACTCAAAATATGTCTTCCAAACATTTGCACACCTAAGAGAACACTGCAGAAGAGGAGACGAAGGGATTGGAAGAGCCAGAGGCTCAGGGAGCCTGCTGTGAGACTGTCTCCTAGTAACTGCAGAAGTTCCATCTACCAAGTCTCACTAACGCGACTGTCCAAATCTAAGCTGAGCAATGATGACATAAACACAGCAAGCTGGATGTGAAGAAGCCCAGGAGGCCCCAGCCCCACACAAAGCACCACAGGCAACCGAGCAGAGCTGGGAGTGGGAGAGGGCTCCTTCCCAGGGAAGAGCACACCGACTGGTGGTCTAGTGCCAAATGGTCAGCCCTGAAAACATACATGCAAGTAACATTATATGGATCCAACAGTTTGGATTTAGTGAGAAAAGAGGCCATGAATTCAGAGGAGAGTGGGGAGAGGTATTTTGGAGGATTTGGAGGGAGGGAAGGGAGAATGTAATTAAATCATAATCTCAAAAGTAAACAAAATGAAAACTACCTTGATTAAAAGGATAGAAACATATATAACAAAATACTGATTTTAGTTGGTTTTTTTTTTTAAGCAGCAAACCAACCCCCAAACTTATTGAGCAGAAAATGGTCCAAGTTTCCAATATAGTGTTATTACATATACATAATTGTAATAGAGATTTTAAAATGATATACCTTCTTCCTCACTGGACGTTTTCGGACAACCATGAGGGAGATAGGTCAACTGGACCTTACGGTTTATTCCCGAAAAATGACCATACCTGAAAAATAAAATGCCAATTAGAGCGTATGATATTGATTAAGTATTGATTGAATTCCTAAAAAAAACCTAAGATATACAGATAAAAACTAGTTCTCTTCTACTGCCTTGGTGGATTCTTTAAAAATAACCTAGCAAAAATAAGTCAGTAATACTAGCTGATCATTTATGAACTGTTTTTTAAAAGTTAGACAAATCTGAAAACACTATATAGATAGGCACAAATACACTGTGAGCTGGGGTGTGGACGGGATGCTGGGGGAAGCTGTCCTTTGAGCAGAGCTTGGTTATTGCATTCATGAACTCACAAAAGCCACGGTTGCGGGCACAAGACGAGGCCAGAGAAAATTCTGGTGTATGGGCTGGGGTGGGGGGGCAGCGGCTAGGTGCTCTGCAGGCCCCACCATTACTGAAGTTATTGCTAGATGACGGCTTCTGGACACAGAGAATCATTCTTTCTGCAGAATACAGTCATGGATAGGTCTCTCAATCTCCTGTGGATGCCCCACACCCACACCCACACCCATCGTCGGCACTAGTTGGCTTTAACAAAGAATCACAGAGTTAGGAGGACGTGTCGGGGGAAGAGGGGGAAGTTGGAAGGGGGAATGAGAAGCGGCTAGGACAACACTTATGGTATGCATATAGGAAATTCTTAAAAATAAAAGAAAACAGTTTTAAAACAAAGTTCAATTTAAGTATCGTTACAGACTACGAGAACTGAAGTGGTTACTCATGCAAACCTCACAACAGAAATACTGAAAGGGAATCAGCGTTTGAATGAACAGTTCAAAACGATCAGCTAAACAGGGCTGAACCTCAGAGTCAGTTAGCTATGTGGTCTTCATTCTAAGTATTCAAGAAGGTCCAAGTGCAGGGCTGCTTTCTTTCTCCTCATTGAAATTAATAGAGGAAACTAAAACAATAATTCAATACAATAGTATATTTTGTCACAGAGACCAAACAGAAGAATTATGTTGTAAGGAGGAGGGCCAAAGAGGTACTCACATCTCTAACACAGTCTTAAGTTGTTCAAGTTTTGACTTGTTTTCTTCGATTTCAGAGTCATTATTTTGCCCCAGCTCCATAAGAAGCTGCCGTGCAATATCCAGGACTTCCTGTAATTGTTTCGGCTTCTTGAGCTTTAACTTCCCTGATTTATATCCATCACACTTCTCAAAAAGATCAAAAAACCTTATAAAGGGATAGAAGAGAGTCAGTTATTTGCAATAACTAATAGTGCTGTATGAAGTTGGGAATGCTGTGCACACCTATAATCACAGCATTCAGACGGCTGAACCAGGAGGATCCCGAGTTCAAGGGCTGCCTGGGCAACATAGTAAGGCTTTATTAAAAAACAAAAACAGCAAATAAAAGCCCTCACCAAGTAGTCAACCAAATAAAATAAGAGATATGGGAATAAAGTCTTATGAACATAAGGACTGAATTTCTTCTTTTAACTCAACTTTAGGTTTCCTCAAGGTTAGAATCTTGTCACATACTTCCCAGTTGGCATCTATCTCCCTGACTCAAGTGATCCTCCTGCTTCCATCTCTGAAACACAAGTACATGTGTTTCGTGGTACCCACTGCACTTAGCATCTGCTCCTGTTGTCCTGGTAACACTCAGTGCATGCCTAAAGCACATCAACCCAATACACACTATACTACTTTCAAAATGTGTGCACAACACAACCACCATCCCATTAAAAACAAAATTGTCTCTGTTGTCAGTGCATCAGGTGTCAATACATATTTAATGGCTCATGTCAAACACTGAACACAAATAATGGGACCTTTCTACAAATTTACTTCTGGAATGCTGAGATGTCGTTTCTCACAGTACAATGTAAAAAAACCCAAGAAACAATAAACTAAGACTAAGTAGAATATATTTATGACAACGAATGAAGAGCTGCTAGGCTGACAGTTACAGATACACCCACAATAAAAGTTAGATGCTAACACACCTTTAATGTTTGTAAACATTCAGTGGTTTAAATATTTTCACAATCAAAACACCAGTAATTAAACCCTTCTGACGCACCCCTCAGAAGAGCCCAGGCTAGCAGAAGTCTCAAAGCCCACCCGAGCAGAGCGCCCGCCTCAGACTCACTTCTGATGCCTCACTTCCATTTTCATTTTCTGTTTCGGTGTTCGGTCCCCATGTCGTATCACGGCTATGACACACCGAAGTTCCATCCTAAAGCGACAAAAAAAAAAACCCAAAACCCTCTGTTCTATCAATTCCCTAACATCAAAGGTTTCTTGAGAAAGACCAAATCCTACAACAGATTAAAAAGCCAGAGAGGAGTGACAGTCATTTTTATACAGTATTCCTCCTTTTCAGAGGTGATGACCATAACCTGGAAAAGTACATGGACTCTTAACCTGAGCTTCATTATTCATTAGACATCTGCTCTGAAAAACTATCAGCAGAGATGCCACTAAATCAAAGCAAAACTCAACTGTTACATGATGGCTGCCATGTCTGTGCATTTAGCATATCTTGTCAATGACAATATTATTAATTCAACTTAGAAGAGGGTTTAGCAGTGTGCTAGAGGGAAGAGCTATCATTTCAATTTTCAAAGTGCAAACCACTGAACACATCCCTGAAAGACATTAACAGTCCAAAAATAGTCTATGTTGAGTTAATTTGAAAATGCTGCCCCAAAAATATACTTAAGTTTGTTCGTTCGTTTGTTCCATCCATCCATCCATCCATCCATCCATCCATCCATCCATCCATCCATCCATCCATCTATCCATCCATCCATCTATCCATCCATCATCTACTTAAGTACATTTTCCTCTCAATTAGGATCTTTCAGAATACTGAAACATAATATATTTCTGTAAATTTGTGACTATGAAGCAGTCAGTCAAATCACTTGACATCAAAGTGAGTGATTTTCCCTAGCAGAATGCTATCAAACCCTTTGGCAATATTGTTCTGATTTACTTACCTAAGATACCCTAGACAAAGACAAAGCTGCCTGATGCCACAGCCTGCATACTGCTCCCAGTGGCACCCACCCATGGTCAGAGGCTTTGTTGCATGGATCTGTACTTGCTCAAGCATAGTTCAAGATTTTAATGAAACAGTCTGAACTTTACCATACCCTTTAAAAACATATCCATTCCCCCATTTTCAAACTGAATTATATAAAAATACATATAGTAACCAACAGTCGTTCACAAATTTATTTTTTGGCACAATAAAACAGACTAACGTGGAAAGCCTAAGGAATTTCTGAATGAAAACTGAATAACTGAAACTTACATGGTCCCAGAGGTAGTTGGTACAATTGGAATGTCTTCGGCTTCTAATGGTATTGACCAGGGGATATGAAACTGTGGCGCAAGCTCTCGCATTACGATATTGCTTTAAGACCAAAACAATTATTAAATTCATTAGTCCAAAGACAGATGTGGGTGTTTAATTATGCCATGATAGAGAAGCATAAGAATTTAAGTCCAACTATCAAACATTAGTCTGAGTATACGTATGATTATGTTATGAGCAAGTCCTGATCATGAAAACTTAGAGATCTCTAAATTGAACACATTAACAAAATGCCATATATTTGTGATTAATTTATATAGTTTGAAAATAAAAGGTGCTGCTTTAATTATGTTTCCAGTGAGAACTGTCTGTAAACAGCTCTTATGCTAATTTTGTCTGTGTGAGGTACTGAGCATGTTAACCAGAGCCTTGAGCACAGAGTACCCCTTCACTGACCTCAGCCTCTAACAAACTTATTCTTTTTTTTTTTTTTTTTTGGTTTTTCAAGACAGGGTTTCTCTGTGTAGCCCTGGCTGTCCTGGAACTCACTCTGTAGAACAGGTTGGCCTCGAACTCAGAAATCCACCTGCCTCTGCCTCCCAAGTGCTGGGATTAAAGGCGTGCGCCACGACTGCCGGGCCTGACAAACTTATTCTAAGTATGACCATTTCTAACAAGCCATTACTATATTTTACTAATAGGAGGGGCAGTGAAAGATGTTTAAATAGTTGATTTGAGGGGCTGAGAGAGTTCTAAGTTGCTAAAGTGCTTACCTTGCAAATATGAGAACCTGAGTTTGAACCATACAATGCTTAGTTTGTAAAAAAGCCATGCACGGCAGTGTGTATTTTTAGAATCCCAGTGTTGGGAGGGCAGAGGGCGTTCCAGGCCAGAGGGAGACCAGGAGACTCTATGTCAGGAACAAGTGGACTGTAGCTGAGAATGACACATCAGGTTGGGCTTCCATCACCACAAGCTGCTGCCCAGCGGTGAACGCCCTCACAGATCCAGCCATCTCTGCACAGTGCACGTCAGCCCACTCTCCGTCTCTTCCTCTCTCCGTCCTCCTCTCCTCGTTCTCATTTCTCCTCTTCTCATTCTCTCTCATACATACATATTATTTTTCTTTTCTTCTATCTTAGCATGTATTCATGCTAAAATAAGTAAGACACCCGTGCCTTCAGTTTCTCCTCATTGAAAAGCTCATGCCTTTGAAGCACAGTACAAAAGCTGACTCGAATGGCCTTACGCAATGTTGTCTTATACGACTATGTCATAGATTACCTTTCTTAAAGAAAGTAATAGTCTTGCTTTATTAATCTTCCAAATCAAATGATATATAAAATGGTATTTCCATACATAACAGTTTCTTTCCCACGTGTTCAATTATCTTAGTAGAACAGCAAATAACAAACATACAGAAAGAAGTCAGGAAAGACAATCCTAAATTTCTCGATGACTCAAGTATCTTGTTTTATGAACACTATCTTTATTTTATAACACTAAGTAGGTTAAGGAAACACTTCAAATATAATTACATAGGAAGAATGGAAGAATGTTGTATCTAATAATCCTGTGTTATAGCGAAATTCATGATGTGAAATTATTAGCAATATGTTATTAATTAAGCCGCCCTCATAACGTAAAGCACAATCTGGCACCATTTAGGGGTATCTTATCAAATGGACTATTATCCTCGAGGGATCAGAAGGCAGCATGGCTAACACGTGCACAAAGGCGCACAGGAGGACAGTACGGTAGTAAATGCTTACCCAAGAATTTTTGCACAGTCATCATAGTACTTCATGGAATTCTTCACGAAACTGAAGCCATTGACGTCGCACACATAGGACTGTCCATTGGCGCGTAACAAATCGAAGCCACAAACTGTTTGCTATTTAAAACAAAATAGAAAATTTAAGGTATCATTGGAACTACTATGATTCCATATTCTAATTTCTTATGAACATTATAAAGAAATGAAGGTTATAAATAACAATAACCTTGAGTACTCTGCACACATATTATGTATTCTATGTGATTATTCCCTTATCATGAATATTACTAAGCACAATAAAACAGTTTATAAGAATGCATTACAGCGTATTGACAGATTATCATTCTTCAAACAAAATTACTACATAGTAGTTCTTTTATTAATAACAGTAATATAATTAGCTTATGCTATGAACCTGGGGTATGCCTTCTCTAAAAAGATAAGATGCATCCTTCATTAAATGCAGGCCGCATTGCTTCCACTTGAATATTTACTACTTACTAGTAATTAAGTAACTCAGTAGTATAGAGAGGACAGTCAAACACAAGAAGCAGAGAGGTTTCTTGAAAACGTATATATTGTTCACAGGAACAAGTTTTACTATATATTAGGCCAAAGGATAAAACAATGAAGAGCATTTTTATTCAAATAGTATTTTTAATATATTTTGTGAAAGTAAAAAGTACTTATCACCAATTTACAAAAAAGAGCATGTTAGGCGCTACCACTAAGTATACTAGTTAGTGGTGTTATTCTGTAACTTTAATTTTTGAATAAATGAACAAGGCTTATTACTTTTTTATGATACAGAAAGAATATGCTGGAAATGAAGAAAGTGATGTTAGCCCCACAGGAATGCATGCACACATATATATATGAGCTCACATATACTAACTACTTCCTTAGCTTACTCCTGTAACTGAAAGTCCAATAATGTCTAGCACCCAAAAGGAAAGCTCAGAATACGTGCGTCTGCATGCATGACTTGCAAAGCATCTTACCTTAAAAGCAAGGCAGACTTTCCACGCAATGAGCTTCTCCCGTGCATTGAGAATGACAGGGTACCTGACTTCCTTCCCTTCGCTGTCTCGCTCTACCTTGCCATCGAGAGCTGGAGATTTTCGAGCCTCAGCATGAGCATAGTCTGGACCCACAGTGTAAACCTTTTGTAAAATTTAAATATATATAGTATATATTGCCAGTTAAGTATATAACCAGAAAACAATAAATTCAAAGAAATATATCTATTTAAAATAGCTCTGATGCCAGACTATTAACAGACACACCTTTCTATTTTATATGCCAGGATTTTCAATATATCAGAAAAGGTTATAGTATACATATAGTTATACATAATTACACAGAATAATGAGACTTTATTCTCTGCACAAAAGTACAAAACTGAGCATCATGTACTAAAAGTGTAAAGATACAATTCTTAAACAGATATAGAAGAAATGTCTGCGTGATTTTTTAAAGGGTAGGGAGTTCATCTTGTGGGAGAACAAGGAAAGGCATTTTTACAGAGGTGGTAACTAGAAAGCGCCGAGAAATGAAGCAGCACAAGGCATTCTGGGCCGGGGAAGGAGTCCGACTGCAGTGCGCCCTGGACTGAATGGCTTGTGGCGGAAGAAACAGCTTGCATAGGAGTCTTATGATGGCTGTTATCCTGTGGCCAAGGAGAGGCTCCCCACAAACCTTAAACGGCAAGTTCAAGATCAGATTTGTAAGTTTAGAAAGAGCAGCCTCCTCGAGAAAAGGCTGGCTGGGAAAAGGTAAGCTTCATCGGTTACCAAGTGCAATGGTGTTTTTATATCACTGACATAATCACTGTTTGAAAACTGGTAGCTACTAGGATGCTCAGTCTGATACTGTCCTAATCATTGGCCTTTAAAGTATCATATGTATTTAAAACTTGACCTAAACATTTTTATAACATTCACTAAAACCTGTCATCTTTGGAATACTGGGTGTTTTACTCCTAAGCCTGTAAGAACACTAGTCCTTAAAAGGGGTTCTTGGGTTTCCAACTGCCAGTGATGAACACCACACAAAACAGAGCAAGAAGTCTGGACTAATGAGAACTTAGAGTTAGGATGCTTGCCGACCTCACATAAGGGCCTACATTCTACCCCTAGAACCAATAACAACAGCACTGAAAAAGGCAGAAGCTAAATAGTTATCTTTCTCTAAAATAAATGGTAACCTCAAAATATAAACTAAAACTAAGTATAAATATGGTCTCTACGATTTATATGGTCCTGTGATAGTTGAATGTTTGAGTTTTCAATCTGACGAAGATGATGCCTCAATGATTTACTTCCAGTTGAAATTATCCTTCTTTCTGCTTCTTCTGTCTCAGTGACACCACGGTATCATCTTCTCTCACGAGCCGACAGCAGCAGTTAGATGCATGCAGTGCACCCACCACGCATCTAAGCTATGACGGCCATGAGGTTATATTTAGTCAATGTATTCTCAACCTAGAGTAACTTTTCTTCCTCCCTCCCTCCCTTCCTTTCTGAAACTGGATATGTAGCAAAGGCTTGCCTCAAAGTCAAGATCCTCCTGCCTCACACCTGAGTGCTGAGACTGTAGGATACACTACCATACCGAGCTAACAGTGCTCTGAAGTTACCACAGCGTTTATCAGGACATGACTCAGAATCAGTCAAGGAGCAGCTGTACTTTACCCCACCATGCCATAATCCTAAGTACGCCCTACCTTAACATCAGTACCATCCGTAGGCATGAACTCTTCATATATATATGACCCTGTTTTCCGCACGCTGCTTTCTGGGGAATACACACTACTTCTACTGCCAATCTAAAGAAAAAAGATATCCGTTAACATAAAATCAAGGTGGTGCCCTCATTTTTATAATACATCTAAAATGTAACCTTTATTTACTACCTACTGCAGACATTATTAATTATTAAATAAGTTTAATTCATGAAGATTTAACAGCACGTAAATTTGGTAGTATATATTCTCTGCTGTGGTTGTTACTTAAACATAACATATAAAAATCATAAAATATAATGAAAAAAATTATGTTTCCAGGGGACTGAAGAGAATCCTTAGTGCTTAAGAGGACTAGCTGCTTTTCCAGAGGATACAAGCTCCTAGCACCTGCATCAGGCAGCTAACAACTACCTACCACTCCAGTTCCAGGGGTTCTGATGCCCTCTTCTGGCCTCTCAAATATATGTAACACGCATGCGCGCGCACACACATACACACACGTGCACACACGCACACACACACACACACACACACGCACGCACGCACGCACACACATACACACACGTGTGCACACACACACACACACACACACACACGCACGCACGCACGCACGCACACAGTTGAGTCTGTTCATTTCTACCTCAGTGCTTCCACTACGTAGTCAACATTGCACTTCATAGTTATGTGTCTAAGTTGTTTGCCAAGCTTCTTGCATAATGCAATTTAAACATCTTAAGACGGAAACAGGCCACATTTGTAGCTACGTTTCTAAGAAACTGCTAGGAGGTTCATGTTTATTTATATCTATACTTAGACACTGCCAAATCTTCTAGGAACTATATTATCTGAGTCTCACAAACAAATCCATAAGAGACTTCTAGCTGGCCTAAAGTTCCTAGTCTTATCTATACTTGGTACTTTTACTCGCTAATATTTGCCACTATAGTGGATCTATAAAGGGCATTTATATTTATATTCTGTTTTAAGATATATTTCTGTTTTACATGTATTAGTGTTTTGTCTGCATGTATGTAAATGGACCACATGAATACAGTGCCTTTGGAGGCCAAAAGGCACCAAATTCCCTAGACTGGAGCTGCAGACCCTTTGAGTCCCCTTAGGAGTATCATACTCTCTCACGCTGCTGGACAGCAGCAGTTAGATGTAGCTTTTTTACCAATCAAGTCATATAAGTGAAAATGACTATATTCTGCTTGCAGTACACCATACAACTAAGCTATGATGTTCATTACGTTATTTTATTAAATGTATTCTCAACTTTTTTTCTTTTCTTTTTTTTTTTCTTTTAAGATAAAACCTACTGGGGTCCTCTGAAAGAGCAAATGCTTTTAACTACTGAGCCGTCTTTCTGGCTCTTTGCTTATCCTTAACATACAAGACCATGACTATTTATGGGCGCATCTCTAATCTTGACACATTACTAAGAGACTACATTGCTCTAACGCACTTTGGATTAGATCCCAACTACCCAATTTAAAAGAAAATCCCTCTCGTTCCAAAAAGTAATAAAATATTTCAGATCTGATTTGCATTAATTTTATTAACGGAAACAATTAAGTATGCAGCTGCATGAGTAAAAATTACCAATATTATTCGTGTGAACTAGCGATTTTTCCATTTAATTTCTCCAAAAGGGAGTTTATCTTTAAGTCACTTTCTAGTCTGATCGAGATACAAGTGGGAGACAGAGGAAACATCCAGCAGCTTTCTTTGTATTCTAAAGGCAGGAATTTTATGTAGCTACACTCTCTGTGGAGGCAGGATGGGAAATGCCCCTCACAGACTCAGGTATTGAACACTTGCTGCTCACTGGTTTGGCTGCTTTGGAGTGGTACAGGATGGCTGGAGGAAGTGCCTCCCTGGGGTGGGCTTTGAGAGGATAAAGCCTCAGCAGGCCATTCCAGTCAGAGATCTCTACTTCATGCTTGTTGTTAGAGATATGAGCTCTCAGCCCTGTTCCTGTCACTGCAGCCATGCCCGCCTGCCACCCCCACCCCCCTTCTAGAAGCAGCTTTTGCTGTGGTGTTTTATCACAACAGAAAAGGACACATTTTAATGGCATTACCGCAGTTGCATCAACTTCCTCTAGACAATGACAGTTCACCTTAATCACCTTAGTTTATTAAGAACCTGATGACCTTTAACACATTTTAACAAAATATATAGAAAAATGAAGAGTGCTCACAGGAAGATTTCAAAGGCTTACCTTCCTAAAAAGTCTCTGACTTCCACCCCCGGCGGATGTTGGGTAGTAAATGTAAACATTGTGGTCTTCTGCACTGACCGGCTTCTCCACAAATGGCTTTTGGAATACCTCCCCATTCACTTCCACATGATCTTCTCCTTCAATCAGATTGCATTCTAAACACAAAGCATAACCGCCAGAAAAGTCAGGTACTGTTATATTACCTAGACAATATCATTACAAGACAAAAATAAAATTTACTTTTCAAGCTTCTAGTAAAACTAGGCTAAGCCTTAGCAGACTAAATTAGTCAGAGCTGAGGCAGCACAGCAGCAGAGTAACAGCCTGAAGAGTATATGCAAGGCCCTGGGCTCACTCCTCAGAACCTCAAGGAAGAAGAGTTTAGCCTGAGACAAAGGACAAGAGGCTACTAATGACTGTGGAGAGAGTAAGAATTAGCCTTCCCCAGGCATGAGCTTCCTAAATGACTATCCAGTACCAAATGGTGAGCCCATTATACATACAAAACCATAAAGATAGCCCCTATAATACTACTTAGCCAGTTAGCTCACAGTGTCTTGTTTTGCTTTGTTTTCTGAGACAGGTCTCACAGTGTGAAGCCCAGCCTGGCCCAGAACTAAATACATGCTGACTCTGACGTTGAATTTCAATCTGCCTCAATCTTCTGAGTACTGGCATTGCAGGCATGCACCACCATGACAGGGCCATAATTGTTTAATTCATTAAGAAAAACTATTAACTAGACTACCGTGAGTTCTTACACTCTTTCTACTTATTGTAGGGACAGGAAAGAGTATGTCAGGAACCAAAAGGAAGGTTGAGGAGCTGAGTTCTGACCTTTCGGGTTATTTGGATCACGGTTCAGAATTGCATACCGAGGAAGCAGGATGCCTTCAGCTTGAAGAATGCTATAAACATCTCTTCTAAAGAAATAGAGAAACACCCTTAGTGCTTGGCTCTCCACTTCCCGATATATTATGCTCCCACACAAGTAGTTATTACTCTTTAACTACCCTGAGATTCAAATATTAACCCTTTGTTTTTCTAAATATTTCAAATATCAAACTGCCCCTCACAAAATATTCACCAAATTGCATATAAAATATCTTTTGTAGCATATCAAAAGACTACACATTAAAACATGAATGTACATGCATGAAGAAAAAGTCAAGTAAGACTAATATCATAAAGACAAAATATAGCCTAACTACTAAAACCCTTACCATAAAATAGTATTTAATACCATAGAAAAATATTCATAGGCTGCTAAGAGAAAAATGACTTTACCCTCATGCAAAATTAGCATATATGTATTTCCATGTATGTAATATAAGTAATGTCATGTAATAACACAAAAGTAGAATACTCATGGAAAATAGAACTGTATGTAGCTACCAAAACAAAATATCAATTAAATGAGGCAGATAAACACACACCCTTTCCTAACTTCATGTGGAAGCCTATATTCAAAGATCATTAAGATGTACAGTAACCAACTGTTGTGATGTACACTTCACCGTAAATATCATCAGCTACAGTGAATGAATTCTCTACAGTCATCAGCCATATGACAAGAAACTGCACTTTTGATCAGTCTAGTGGGCTTTGGAAATGAAGCAGCTGTCGTCCAGTTCCTTGTCTCACTGCTTAGGAGACTCCCTGTGACTGGGTAAGTGAAAGATTTCCTCTGTTCTCAAGATTCCTCACTGGGAGAGTTTGCTAACCAATGTGTGCTTTTACGGATGCAGTGACCGCTAAGTGAGAACACCCGCCGCTGTGCAGCGCCCACTAATTACTAAGGAAGCGTAGATTTTTTTCCCTTGGTTCAGCCAACTCCACCACTCACCTATCTTGTATGAGATACTGCATATTCAAGTCATTGATTACAAATGGATTCCTGAGTTTTGCATAGGCAACTGCTTTGTCCAGTGGAAATCCTAAGAACACATATTATTATCATATTCTATACAATCTCAAGATACGCTGGCATCTATAAATTTATTTAATTTATCAACTTGAATTATGCCACCTCCCCTAAAAAAAATTCATTATGTACATAACCACCTTCTATAAAAGATATGAACTAATAAGTATGTACATTTTTATTTAACTTATACTACTAAAATAACTTTTCTTGGTTATTATCATTGATATGGCACACCAAGTCACATGGTAACCTGTATCTGACTATTTAAAGACACCTGATAGAAAGGAAAGATTACTTCATTATATAAAGATTATATAAAGAGAAATCTATGAATAAAGAATGTTTCACATCACTTGATTTTTAAAAATCTCAATACACAAGTCTGTTTTATTGATATTTTCATGTCTAAATATGAACTAGCTGAGAGTACCTTTAAAAACAGAAGCAAAACCAAACATGGATTTATACACAATAAAATGTGCAAAAGATGAGGATATGAATGGAAGCACGCTGCCGCTGGGTCACCTCAGGATACAAAACCTGATCACCTAAAATTTCTAGACTATTAAAATGATTCATAATAACGAAAATGAGTCAAATGTAGATGTGATTACAACAGATCTGAAAAAACTATAAAAATTTCAGAGATTATATTTTACTCTCCATATTACCACTAAAATTCTCCAATGTAGCATAGCAGATAAAAGGAAAAAAAAACTATGCTTAAATCCTGCCTCTGTTTAGCTATGCAAGGTGGAGCCAATTTATCCATCCCTAAAGTCGGGCTCAGCTGTCAATAAGCATGACAGCCATCTGACCAATAGGATCTGGCAGAATTAAGAGCTTTTCAATGTGTATAAGATACTTAGAAAACTTGGCATAATCTTCCAAAGAATACTACTTTTTCTTGTCCTTAAGTGACAATTCTCTCATTAGTATCTCCTCCATGGAGGATAAAAATCAACCAGCAGGACAGTGCATGATTTAACTACGAACATTAACTGCTCCTGAGGACATTACATTTCTGCAGCACTACAAGAAATTTTAGAAATGTCAAGTATTGAAATTCTAATCAAAAAGCTATGCTCAGTTAAAATGTATTCCTAAATTTCTCTTAGTTTTTTAATAACGCATTAAGCAGCAGCTGGACTCTACACAGTATTCTGCACCTGTACCGGTTTCAATGCCGTGACTCAAGCTTCCCACCAGAACTGAGCAAACGGAAAGCAGCTGCCGAGAGTCAGTCCCTGCTTTCATTTTGACTAAAGAGGAAATACTCTCTTGCCAGCAGATAGATAACATGTAGAGAATGCCCTAAAACAGCAGGGAGCTTTCAGGAGCTAGTAGGTTTCACAGAAGGAACCACGTAACAGAAAGAGAAGAACACTTTCATGTGCAGAAAATTTTAAAAAAGCCTCAGCCAACCAAGATCAGACTAGGTTTACTGAAAAATGAAACCTAATCTTCATTACCAGAATACAGAAAAAAACTTAGCACAGTTCAGAACTACTGGGGGGAGGGGGCTAAAAGGTAATGATTAATACAGAAACAAACTCTAAAACTTTCAAACTTATTAATGGGGAAAAAAAGCAATTTACAAAATTTAAAAATTTTTCAGAAATAGACAGCAATAATTTTTATTATTGCATTTTACTATAACATTAATACTTAAACTTAATTGCTATTGCCATTCAAATAAAAATGGCAAAGAAGCCCTAAATTTTTAATTGACAGTTCTTAACAAATGAAGTATGCACACTTATATAAAAACTACCAGGTCAGTTTCTATGTGGTAGAAACATAGGACTTAAAAAACCTAATAAATTCAACATTTATCTGCAGGTATATACAAACGAAGGTATATATTAAAAGAGTTAATCACAACCTTACTTTAACAGTGAAGACAAGGAATTTTCCAAATGTTTGGTTATTAGTTAACTAAGTTATACATTTATATAATACACAATATGGTGTGGAAATTTTTGATAAAATCTAAGAAAAGCTAAATGTAAAGTTACATGTGGCTTTGACACTGAACTTTTAAAAAACACATTGAGAAGGAAAAGATGAGAAAGGGCTATGTCAAAAAGTTAGCATCCCTTTCCTGTGAGTTAGCTCCATCCCTCATGCAGCCAGTACTCTACAAGAGTGTGCATTATCTCTACAATCAGGCTCAAACAACCCTGTTCACCTTCCAGTACCTTTAGAATGGAAAGAAATGAGACAATCACATAAAGGCCAGTTCTCCACGGGTTCGTTCAGAATAACTTCCTCTTCAAACACTACCACTGTGATGTACTTAAACAGGGAGACCCGCTCCAGGATCTCCTTCATGGGTTTGGACTTAGACTTCTTTGCCATGGAGCATATTCCCACCACAATCTGCCTTTCTGGTGGCTGAAACAGAAGGAACACAGGGTGACAGGTTGTCCTAATAGGCGTTCTGAAATATCGCTAGTGTAATTTCCTCTAAGAAGTAGGTGAGGACCAAGAATCAGTAAAATGGACATATTCACTACTGACGTCAGCAAAATTCTATCACTTATAATACTTTACAGTTAAAATAAATTTTTATAAAATCTGCAAAAACTTAAAAAAAAAACACCTTCAGCATATTGTTAGTTTTCAATTAAGTTTAAAGTACAAATAAACATTCCTCTTCACCTGCTTCCAGCATTTATTTAACTATTTTCAAGCAGAAAAATACAAATGAGAGCAAAACTCCACCTACTCTAACTAAAAAGTCCAGTAAGAGTCAGATAAGGAATTCTGTTGTCTAAAATCAAATGCATGACCAACTACAGAGCTACACAGTACTAAGTCTTCGTGTAGACTGAGCTGGACATTAGCTGGTCACAGATAGCTTTTTGCACTTAGAGAAAGGCTTGCTGCTAGAAGATGCCAATGAACTCTGACACTTGACATACCGCACATTCCTACTCAATGACCTCGTTAATCTTTGTACTTGTAACCAACTCAACCTTCAAACTTGAATACACACACCATATAAACAGGAACACACTGTCATGCTCACAAAATTCTGTTATATTCATTCTTGACTTTTTGCACTTCATCTTGGCCTTTTCATGCTGGAGCGTAAGAGTTCTATCAACCAATAAGGCTGCATCTAGTTCTTTTCTGCTCCTTACTTTATGCATTTCATATACCACTACATAAAGCTGTTCAAAGCTGGTTCATCACACTTCCCCTTAAATGTAGCAATAAAAATAGGGGAATTAAATTGTTCTTTTCTTTTTACATATAGAAAAGTAATTCTACATTGCCTCTTCTAACATGAAAACTGGAGTTCAAATGAGTATTGGACTTGATTATAAATCAAACAATATAAACAGCAACCATCTTGGGGTCTATGATCTCTGCTTCCCCTCATCATCCATCTTAAGGCCCCTGCTCATGTTATTCCTCATCAAGAATCTTGAAAGGGCTCTCTTCACCTCCCTAACAGAGATTTCACAGGTCAACTTGACTGGTTATTTCTCACAAAAAGTTCCAACAAAGTTTGTGACAAGAAATCTGCGGAAGGCTTATTTCCTAGGGGATTATCAAGGTTCACCCACAGTTGCTTAGTGAGAACATCACCACTACAGAAAAATGCCTCCTGACAGGACGAAGAGAGAGATAAGAGTGTGACTCCACCTAGCCCTCAAAGGCCCGCCCCCAGAGACTTCTCTATGAGCGGTACTGTTTTCCTCACAGACATAAATAACTGTCTAATCACTAATGGTCTCATCTCACCATTTTAACCAAGCGTGACAGGTTTTCCTTTTAAAATGAGATTTTATTTTCAATTTGAAATTTAAGAAAAAAAAAAAAATCAACACATAGTTTATATCTGTATTTCAAATCAGTTCCCAAAATAAAATAGTCTCTGCCTGAGGGCAAGAAGAATGAGGACTAAGAAACAGTGCCAATAGAAGAAGGAAATGAATGTAGTGGCTGTGCTCCATTTCTAAGATACAAGGCGCACACACACATGCAGCTTTGACAGTCTGGTGGAACTTCATAAGCGGAGTTAAGTAGTTCCTTCGTACCCTACAGCAACTGCAGACTGCCACTAAACTAAGTGAGGATCTTACTGCTTGCCACCTTTATTACACCTTTTAATACCCTGACTAGTCACATTACTTATACCTTTTCAATTTAAAATTTTCTTTAAACAAATTTGCACACTAAAAAGTAGTCTTATTTAAAAATCACAGTATTCATTTGTATTAGGAGTAATCAGTGAACATTTTGCACTGTACTGGTTTATCAGGAAAGAAAGAAAGAACTTACAGACTCCTCCTCCTCCTCCTCCTCTTCATCAGCATGGTGGAAGAAGCGACGATAGTTTCCGGGATTGATCTCTGCATCTTCAGGCCCAACAAAGAATCTGGGGGGTTCGCTCATTTTTACTGAATTGGATATGCATAAAGTTTAAATAATCTATACTAAAGCTGTCTCAAAGAAACGGTGTCAGAAGAACACATTCTCGCTATGCCAGCTGACACACAGGTCTGCTGCAGTGTTTTCACCCAATCACGTGAAATGTGCTGACATTTAGTTGGCAAGTGCTCCTTTGTTCTCAGATATCATTGCTTCATTGTTGAACTCCCCATTGCTGCTGCAGTCTAAAATGCAAGGACAATGAGGCTGCTGCTTGCCCGGGTTGGAACAGATAGTCTCCTTTTACCTAAAATGCAATGCAAGCAATTAAGTTCAAGAGTGTTCTTCAAACATACTCACAAAAAAATAATTTTAAATAATATTAGGAAATCAGGTTCAAGAACTTGACAGAGACCACCAAAATGACAATATAGTTTCCTTCATGAAATTAAGTAATGAAGATTATATTCCAGAAAAATATATCAGAGCCAATGGATAAGATGACACAATATAACAAAAAGACCACACTCGATTCAAATCCAGAAAGTATCTGATAATGAGAAAATGACACAAATTATAAAACAAATTTTTGTTAAAATTCAAACCTTCAGTCCAGAAGTATCTGAAAGGAACAGACAAAGATAGATGGAACACAGCTCTTCTGCATTAATCAGTAGATGGAAAACAAGACTTCATTCAACTCTTCTCAAACTGAGGGCTTAAAACTATTTAGCAAATCTAGAACAATTGCTACAGCAAGCCTAGAAAAGCTACTACAGCCTCCTAATATAATATGCTTGTCAAGAAACTGTGTGACTCAATGTCATGCCCCTATAAAAATTCGATATGAAAATCCACTAGTTAACTATCCTATGCTAATGACATAATCTCAAACTATTCCCTACAAAGCTGTGTACGTGTATTTGAACACTGGTGGTATTAAAATTAGTTATCTGATGAGATGAAATTGCGCATCAAATACTTCATTTGATGACTGGTGATATTAAAAAAAATAGAATATGCTATACAGATAGATGTGCAATCCAAAGCTTTTATTTCTAGAAGTCTGATTAAAGTTTCACTGGTAGCCTTTCAATAAAATATAAAATACAATTGGTTTACTCAGTAAGCATTGGCTTTAGGAAATTCTTATGAAAGTTGAAATCATTTGGGATTAAACCGGAAAAAAGAAATAATTTATTAAAAATTCTTTTTGTGTTTATTTCTTCTAAACTATTTAATATTAAAAAGTGTTTCTTACTAAGAAACAAACACAACCTTCTGTAACTTCACAGCAGATGAGCTCAGCTCAGCTTGGTGTGAGTAAATGGATTAGAAAACACATCCTTGGGGCCTGTGTGCTGACATTCTTGCCATTAAACATAGCCAAATATTTTAGG
Source organism: Uromys caudimaculatus (assembly GCA_028551405.1). Taxonomy (NCBI): domain Eukaryota; kingdom Metazoa; phylum Chordata; class Mammalia; order Rodentia; family Muridae; genus Uromys; species Uromys caudimaculatus. The sequence goes on along the minus strand of CM052709.1, from coordinate 85,743,479 downwards.
AGCAGAAAGAGCCTTAGCTTGGAGTCAACTATCCCAATCTGTTACTAACAACTAATAACATATGCTAGCATTTCTGAATCCAGCCACCCTCTTGCCTATGGATGTGAGTGAATGAGAGTATCCCAACAGCGGGTAACTGTGAAGGCTGAGGTAGCATAGTGCTTCACAAAGAAACACTTAATAAACCTATATTTCTATCTGAACTGCTATAAATTAACCTTTCTACTAATATAACATGGAAATCTAGAAGAATACTGGTTATTTGATGAAATAAGTGTATGTAATCAATAAATACTATTCACTTCTTATAGAATCACTTCATTAAGTATTCTAACAAAAATGACTAATATAACAACCTTGTTTTCAAGGCAGTGTTGTAGGGCTATTTTTTGCTGTTATTGTTGTTTTCTGTTTTTTTCCCATTTAAATATTCTTTGTGAAATTCCTAGACAATATAAATGTAAATGTTTGAAAAACTCAGTCAAGAATACAATGACCAATGACAAAAATATGATTGTTATTGCTATTTACAAAATACTGGTTTGCAGGGCTGGAGAGATGGCTTAGTAATCAATAGCACTGGGTGGTCTTCCAGAGGTCCTGAGTTCAATTCCCAGCACCTACATGGCAGTTCTCAACTGTAGTCCCATGGAATCCAATGTCCTCTTTTGGTGTTTAGACATACATGCAGACAAAAACATCCATCTACATTAAACACATAAATAAATCTTAAAAACAAACATGCAAACAACTTACTGGTTTGTATTTCATTCTATTCTTTTCAATAAACAGTAGACATTGGGAGCAGAAACCATCGAGGATAACAGGGGGTGAAGGTGTGTACATCACCTTGATTTCCCCCCCAAACAATAGAAGTTAACTGATCTGCCTCCCCCACCTCCAAGACACACATCACTTATGAAGTTCAGTTGCATCTTTCATGCTGCCCAAAGGACAAGAGTACCTGTCCTCCACACAACTGTAAGCTACACCCTAGAACTGGGTCTTCTATAGTCACTAGAGAAAGACAGGAGTAGAAGAGCCAAAAAAGGAGAACACGTTAGTCTTCTCTAATCACATGACATCGGATCAAAGCCAGCGGAACAAGAACATAAAATATTGAAGCAGAAGTACACTTAGTATATTTCCTGTGTTTAAAGACTAGCCAAGGACACGCCTTTAATCCCAGCACTTGGGAGGCAGAGGCAGGCGGATTTCTGAGTTCAAGGCCAGCCTGGTCTACAGAGTGAGTTCCAGGCCAGCCAGGGCTACACAGAGAAATACTGTCTCGGAAAGAAAAAACAAAAGACTAGCCAAGGAGATGGAGCAGAACAGGCAAGCAATAAAGAATGGAGAAAATGTTAGAGATGTAACTAAGGTGCATTCAGAGGACCGAAGTTAAAATCATTTTCTGAACTGCACCCAAGAAAGCAGGTGAGAAAGAGGCAGGTTAGACAGTGAAGAATTTTGTTTGAATGGTAGGCAGAACAATTATCACTCAATAGAATATAAGGCTGGGTGTGGGGCAGTGGACTGTGACAGGCAGCCTGGCCCCTGGTCAAGTACAGGCTTAACCCCAGGCAACCCAGTGGGGCTAGCCCTGCAAGGGACTGAGAGGCGTTTTGCCAATGCTCCCAGGAGGCCCTTGGCTCCTGTCAAGTAGGTACAATCCCCACAGCCCCCTGTACAGAGACCTGTCATGTAGGAGCAGCACACCAAGCCCTCCCACATGTAGATAAGGTGCCCCTAAACTCTCAGACCAAGCCAATGGGAAGTACCTGTTGTCAGACCCTGACCATCCCAAACTGTATATGAGATCCTATCCAGAAGGGCTTCTATCATAAGAGCTGTAACACTGCTGCTTGGGAAGAGGTCTGCTCTCCTGCACTTTCCCCGGCTAGTCGGCCTCCGGTGGGCTCAACTCAGGGCAGGGCGGCAGGTGCAACATCTTGGAGCAACCGAGGTGGCGACTTCGGAGACTGAGGTGGAGGAGACTCTCGTCCCTGCTGGCACTCTCCCCTTTGCCTGAACCCTCGCACTTAGCTGGGCCAGAGATCCCTGTGGAAAGCCTCTAGCACACAGGGTGGGGCTTTCATTTGTTTTTCTGTAATTCTACCTCAATATATGAGAGAGGAAAAAAAGATTTAAAAGGTGAACCAATTAGTGCTTAAAAATATCAACTTAGGAGTCAAAATACCAATGTTAGATTCTTGTCCTTTAAAATTGTATTTGAACTCTTGGGCCCTCAATTTCATTCTATGTAAACTGTACCTATCATATCCCATGTAAGGGTTAAATATCTGTTCATACCTGTACTCTAAACTCTGGACACACTCCTTATCAATTATTATGTTTGAGTAGGACTCGGGCATTTAAGGTTTCTCAAGCAGTTCCAACAAGCAGCAGTGAAAGAAAAGAAAAATGAAGAAAAACAATAGAAGCAACAGGAACCAAAACACATGTTCACCATTTTCATGACAGTGCACTGTTGATAGTACAGAAAATCAGACTAACTCCCTATCTCCTTACCTTAGTTAGGGTTTTACTGCTGTGAACAGACACCATAACCGAGACAAGTCTTATAAGGACAACATTTAATTAGGGCTGGCTACAGGTTCAGAGGTTCAATGCATTGTCATTAAGGCAGGAACATGGCAGCATCCAGGCAGGCATGGTACAGGAGGAGCTGAGAGTTCTCCATCTTCATCTGAAGGCTGCTAGCAGAATACTGTCTTCCAGGCAGCCAGGACAGGTCTTAAAGTCCACATCCACAGGGTCACACCTTCTAATTGTGCCAGTCCCTGGGCCAAGCATATACAAACCATCACATTCCACTCCCTGGCCCCCATAGACTTGTTCAAACATATGAGTCTATGGGGCCCCATACCTAAACACAGCACAATGCAAAATATATTTACTCCAACTTCTAAAGTCCTGATGGTCTATAGCAGTCTCAACAATGTTAAAAGTTCAAAGTTCAAAGACTCTTCTGAGATTCATCTAATCACTTAACTGTAATCCCCAAAGCAAGACAGGAAACCAGCTGGGCAAACTCCAAACTCTGCATCTCCATGGCTTATGTCAAAGCTGTCTTCAGATCACCAACTCCTTTTTCATCTTTGTTGACTGCAACAAACTTCTTTCTCCTGGGTTGGTTCCACTTCCTTTTAGCAGCTTTCCTCAGCAGGTATCCCACAGCTCAGGTATCTCAAACATCCTGGGGTCTCCAAGGCAACTTCAATGTTACAGCTTCTTGGTTCAATGTCTGGGATCCACACAAGATCTTCTGGGCTCCTCCTAAGGGCTGGAATCACTTCTCCAGCTCTGCCCTCTGTAGCACTCTAAGCTTAGGCTGATCCACTCCACTGCCACTGCTGTTTTTGGTGATCATCCCATGGTACTGGTATCTCCAATATGCTGGGGTCTTCCACTGCAATTAGGCTTCACCAATAGCTTCTCATAGGCTCTCTTCATGGTGCTGAGATGTCAAATCTTTTAAGTTCAGATTCCATTTTAGAAAACCTGACCTAAGTTTGAACTCAGGTAAACTAACAGGCTGGTACCTAGTATTAGTTTCCAAGTTGCCCCTCAACAAAACCCAAGCCCAGCTCCACTCTCTAGACTAATCCCCAACAAGACCAGTGTGTCCAGGTTACACTTTCAACAAGACCAGTGTCTCCAGGTTATTTCCCCAACAAACCTATACCCAGGTTACAAGCCCATCCCCTGCCTAATGACCACCAATGCAGAGGGGAGCAGAAATTAAGTTTATGATATGACTCCCAGCAACGGCCTATTATGTTAAAGGCCACGGTAACTTTCCAATCAGATGCTTGCACACTCACCCCCCCCCATGCTGCTTACTATAAAGTCTTGCTCCATAGACATTCGAGGCTCCTCCACCACCAAAACTGTCTTGTGTAACGTTGGGGGGGGGGCAAGCTAGCTGGAATAAAGACCCTGCTGTGAGTTGCATCAGATTGGCTCCTGTCTGTTTTCTTGGGGATCACTAACATTTCCCTGGCACTACAGAGCCAAGCCTCAACTCTCTTTGCATGACCCCTTCAGTCCTGGACCATCAACTGCAATTGAGGCTGCACCTTCACCAATGGCCTTCCCTGGCCTCTCATAGTGCCAAGCCTCAGCTGCTCTTCACGACCCCTTCATGCCTTCAAATCCAGTACCACCTGGGTTACTCTTAAACATTACTAAGTACAGCTGCAGCACAAGGCACAACCTTGGCTATCTCTGGAACACAGCTCTGTGTTCTCAGAAAACACTTCCCAAAAGATTTCTTCACCTCAGTGATGCTGGTCTCTTCTTAATCACAGCTAATTTCTTAGCTCCAGATAAGTAGCATCAATTGTCCCAGTAGTCTCCTTCTATTCTTGACTATAAAGCCAGAGCCCAGTGGCTGAAACTGCTGAGTTCTGCTGCTTGCAGGAGCTGGAATATGGCCCCGATGTTCTATTATATTATCACTAGCTTCCTCTTTCCCAACTCCTTCTCTGCCTAAGCTTGGCTGTCCTGGATCTTGTCTGTAGATTGACCTTGAACTCAGGAGATCTGCATGCCTGTCTCCTGGAATTAAGAAGGTGTACTACCAAGCCTAGATTTTCTTCATCTAGAACTTCCTCTGTCTCATGCTGGCCTTGAACTCTGAGATCTGCTTGGCTTTATCTCCTAGGATTAATGAGGTGTACCACCACGTCTGGATCTAAACTTAGCTGGGTAGGATCTTGGCCCAAAGTACCACTCCCTTGATTTTTTATCTCCTTGAACAAAGGATTCAGCTCCATTTCACTTCCTGGTACCCCATTAATACTCAAACCATATATTTTATAGTTTTTATTTCTAAGTTTGCTACGCTTATTTAAAATCCTCTTCATGAGACTTAACCAGAAAACAAAGTCTATGATGGGTGTTTCTGAGACTTTCTTTGTCTCTTCACTTTAGCCTCCGACAGACTCTTCAAACAAGGGCAAAAAATATCCACACTCTTCACCAAAATACCACAAAAACAGTCTCTAAGCCACATATTGAAATTCTCCTCCAGAGAAACCTCTTGGGCCAGGTCTGCACAGTTCAAATCATACTTGGTAACAACGTCTTCCATATTCCTACTAGGATAGACCATTAAGCCCAACTTTAAGGATTCCACTGCTTTCCAAAGTCCCAAAATCTACATTCTTCCAAACAAAAGCATGATCAGGCTGTCACAGGAATACCCCACTATGCTGAGACCAATTTGTCTTAGTCGGGGTTTCTATTCCTGTACAAAGAAAGCATCATGACCAAGAAGCAAGTTGGGAGGAAGGGGTTTATTATTGAGCTTACACTTCCACATTGCTGTTCATCACGAAAGGAAGTCAGGACTAGAACTCAAGCAGGTCAGGAAGCAGGAGCTGATGCAGAGGCCACGGAGGGATGTTACTTACTGGCTTGCTTCCCATAGCTTGCTCAGCTTGCTTTCTTATAGAACCCAAGACTACCAGTCCAGGATGGAACCACCCACATTGAGCCCTCCTCCCTGGTCATTAATTGAGAAAATGCCTTACAGCTGGATCTCATGGAGGCATTTCCTCAAGGAAGGTTCCTTTCTCTGTGATAACTCTAGCTTGTGTCAAGTTGACACACAAAACCAGCCAGCACACTCCTATAATGAAAAAAGATATAAGCTGAAGAAGCAGAATCTCCATCCTACCAGTGCTTGGCTTAGCTCAAACAATAAATACTCCTCCACAAAATTTACCAGCTTCCAAGATTTCTTCATTCATTTGATCTTGGTCACCTACAGTCCTCTTATTATTTAACAGCCTGGGTTGCATATATATCTCTCCAAAATATAAACCTTAAGAGAACATATGTTTTTATATGTTAAATACTTGTTTTCAGATGCAGGGCTTGCTAATATGTTGCTCAACAATGAATGCAGATTTAGGCACCTTAAAAAATTGAGCCATTGAGATGGCTTTAAGGCCCTACTGAGATAATGAGCAACACTATTTTTAGTTTTCCCAAAGATACATTTTCAATAGATGTCTTAATGTAAAAAAAAAAAAAAGTTAGGAAGCAATCACTACTTTGCATATGAATGATCTCTCAATCATTTTTGAATTATGGATAATGGATAAATGAGGATGCTTTCCTCATTTTATAAGTATTTGAAGTACATAGATAAATGTCTATCATTTCAATAGTACTGAACAGGTGAGGCTCAAGTCTTCCAATAATTTAGACTATATTAATCAATCAGTTATCACATAATCAATAAAAAAAAGTGCAAAGCCAGGTCTGTTTAAACCTAAGGTCACAAATACAAGGAACAACAACAACACCACAAACAAAAACAACTAGCACCGCTGCCACAACAGAACTTCATTGTTCTTTATCACATTGTAACTGGTTAATAAATTCTAAGAAAATATGGAATAAGTATTTTTCCCCCTCTAATGTGGCATATGGTTTCTCACAAAATAAAATTTAAGGCGAATTTGAGGAGATCTAGAACAGTCTCAATGATTATTTCACTTGAAATCCTACAGCTTCCACTGACCTTGGCCATAACATCACATAATACTCAACAATTTGATCAATGTTCAGTCACAAGCTCCAAAGTGATATTAAATGCCTAGTCTGAAGTATCGATGGATTATTCAAATATCAGAATTGAACCTTTCTTTAGTTTTAAGATTGCTTGTGTAGCAATGGCCCTCAAATAGACTAGTTACATCATAATAACAAACACAGCCCTGGCCTATCACAAAAGGCTTTGATCAGGAATTCTTTTTTTTTTTTTGGTTTTTCAAGACAGGGTTTCTCTGTGTAGCCCTGGCTGTCCTGGAACTCACTCTGGAGACCAGGCTGGCCTCGAACTCAGAAATCCACCTGCCTCTGCCTCCCAAGTGCTGGGATTAAAGGCGTGCACCACCACTGCCCGGCTGATCAGGAATTCTTAGCAGAGAATTTATATTTTAATGAACAGACAGGCAGCTAAGTTTGAGATGTGTGCAAAAACTATAAAGGACTTAACCCTGGTTAAAAATCTAAATGTGTTTCAGTTTACTTGTCTCCACACATGCCAAGCAGCCACTAGGAAAGCTTACCATCTGTAACAACCACCTGGTGGACTGGAGCGTCTAAACTGTAAGGTAGGGCTGAGTCCAATACTCTGCCTTCCTAAAACTCCCAAGGTGATGCTGACATTGCTTGGAGTCTCACTTTAAGAACTGCTCCACTTTAGCAATATTAACTTCAACTCCCCGCCCCAAAATTACTGAACAGCTCTAGGCAGCAGACAGAACGAGGTTATACATCACATACAGCTTTGAAGATTAAATGAGAACTCAGGCAGCCAGAGCAGCTAGCATCCAGTAAGGACTCTGTAAACATTAGCTGTTTCTATAACTGGCTAGCTATGGTTGAAAGTAAGGTTTTTCTGACTTTAACTGGCAAAAAAAAAAAAAAACAAATATAAACAACTTAGTTTTTAGAATGTACCTTCTGGCAAAGGCTGCCTGCTCAGATCCTCTTCTGATGGTCTTTGTGGAGACCTTTTTACAAGGCTCCAGTCTTACTTGGCTGCTCCAGTCTGGACTACCTACTGCCCTGGACAAACAGTCGTCTCTCTCATATGTCTACTCATTCTGGCTAGAGTTGTCTCTTCCTTAAAGTAACACCCTGACTAAGCCATCGATCCTGTACAGTATTTACAGCTCCCTTACAAAAGGCTCCCAAGCTATCGTCCCATAGGTTCCACTAAATCCGGAAGTACAGTCACAGAATTAGTAAATTTCCACTCAAAAAAAAAAAAAAAAAAACCTGGAGCTCCAGCAACTGCTGTCCAACCAGAATACAGATACATAACTGGTTTTCCTGAGATCCCCAAGCATTTTCCAGTGGAAACATTATCGTAAATGATAGCTAAATTCCAAAACAGTAGGAAAAAGTTACCTGAAAAGTGTTCAATACTGGCTTCTTCTGCTAGGAAAGCCGAGCTAGAATAGTTTTTTGATTATATAAACCAAGACAGTTCCAAGTTGCATGCAACTTTGGCAGTGATTGATTCCCCTCCCTCTTCAAAAGGTAGACCTCTTTCTGCTGAGTCAGCTCTTCTGCCTGGAATTTACCTTTCTGCCGAGTCTGCTCTTTGGCGTGGAATTTACTGCCATTTGAGAGGAAGTTCCTATCCTCTTGAAATAAACTGGAAGACTTCAAAGAATGCTTCCCAGACTATTCTCATGCATCTACCAAACCCCGAACACATTTCTTAACCTGTCCTTCTCCTTGTGATCCATAAATATCTCTCCCAACGATGTTTCTGTGAGAGGTCAGGGTTTTAAGTTGTTTTTAATTATCAAACATTTCAAATTGTCAGAAAGGTCGAATGAACTACTCCTTTGTCTAGTATTAGATTCAGTAGTCTATCAACTGTTCAATTTAATACCCTTATAATTACTTAAAACGCAGATAGTTAGCTTTGATTGTCCAATTATGAGCCTTCTATTTATCAGTTTTACCACTTGCCTGTTCAAAAAAATAGCCCATGCCGCAGAAAATACATTCGGCTGTCTGAAATATTTACTTCTACATCACATACAGAAGCTGCACAGAGATTACGAGTGTCATTTGCCGCACACACACACACACACAATGGATACATAACCTCTGATAATGTCAGTGAAGAAACTGGAATGACAAGAGCAATGGCAGGACAATAGGCTACAGATGTTGGATTCCGATCTAGTTTCTAGTAAAGAGTCAGTGGTTTACCGGTGGCAAAATGCTCCCAGGATAAGTTACATGACCTCACTAACTTTCCATTTTCCAGCTTAAAAATAAAATAATCTAACAACCTTCACGAAACTCTTGAAAGGATGAATGACAATATATGTGCAAAGCATGTGGTACAGTTACACATTAATAGCAGCTATCGTTATATTATTGCTCTAAAACCAGAGATTTCAGTTAAAAAAAAAAAAAACTGTAATAACGAAACAAAATTCTGCCCCGGTGAGTCTAGGACGCTAATGCTTAAGTCAGCCATGCTTCCTACTTCTACAGCTAAGTCTTCCAGGTCTTCCAGGACGCAGAAAACAAAACGACCATTGCCACAAAACTCCAAGAATGGTAACTCTCAGGAAGTTGTCCAGAACATCCAGGATGAGATCCAAAGGTCATTACCTACATGGGAGGACGCAACGCTGTCTAATCGATAAGGCGCGGGTGCGGCATGGATCTGCAACCTCGTATCTTACCGAGCAAAGCTGCTGCACACACACAGTGCTTTTGTTCTTTGGAAGTGGGTGTGGAAAGCAAAGACAAGCAGAGCGAAGAATAGGGAATGAAACAGACACCTCTCCCCACAGAAGAACCCAAACAACGCTTCACACCTCGGTGAAAGGAGATCCAAATACAAGTAGAACTACTAACTGGACTGCAATTTCGGGCTTTTTCAAACTCTAGAAATGAAAAGAGGAAGCGACGCGGGAAGTGGAGACGAAATCAAGCCTGAAAAGGACCCTCGGGTTGTACTGTCACTCCTCCAAAACCACACTGCCGTTCGCGACTGTCCGTGGCTCTTGCAAGAGCACGTGTCTAGGGTCGGCAGAGTGGAGCAGAGACAAAGCAAACACCTGGAGGTGGCGGTGAGCCTCTGGCTCCGGTAGATGTCCGATCTCCCGGCCCTCACCTGCCACAGCTGCGGTCATCAAGCGATCTGTGGGAGATGCTTGAGCCCATTCAGGTTTCGGTTCCTCCCCTTTAATTGCGGAGGCAAGGGTAGGATGTTAGTGCAGAGGCGGTTCTCGGAGGCGTGGACCTGAATCTTCCCTCTCCAGCAGCAGCGGAACGGTTGGCACGGGTACTCCTCAGGAGCCTCGGACACGCCTCTTCCCTGCCCGCCCTCCACGGTCTCGCACGGAAACTGCGCTGGCCGGAACAGTTTCCGGCGGACCAACGATCCGCTTGAGCCTTCCGGTTTCCCAGCGCCCACCAGAACTCCGACCCCGGTAGTTCCGCTTCCGGCAGCATCAGATAAATCGCAAGAGGAGAGTTAAAACCTGCCGTTTGCATTTAGGACCACTTCGGTGAGTGGTCGTTCTAGTGTGTTCTGTCGTACCTTTTTTCTTTATTTTTTTTCTTTCTTTTTAAACTGAGACGTAACCTTCCAGTAACTTTAAAACGGTCCCCTTCGACTGCTCTAAAGGACGCGTTTGACGAGCGGAGGTTTCGCGCAGGCGCCGTTGGGGCGGGAGGGCCTTGAACGCCTTGAACTTCACAGCGCTGCGGCTGGTGGCTGCAAAGAGGCGAGGACTGTTGGGCTCAGGGAGGTGGCGGCTCTGTGTAATTGAGAAGTCAACGGTCCTTTTCCTGCTTATGCAAGGATTAGCTGGACCTAGCCCTCAGGGGTCAGTTAACGAGGTGTCAAAAGGCTTTCGGAGCGCTCCCTCGCCGGCGGCGGCGAGTGCTAGACTGCGTTCAAAACTCGAGTGTGGCGCTTGTCCGAAGCTGAAGGAGTCTCATCCTCCATCCGAGTCACCATTCAGTATGAACATGTACACCAGTGTAAAGGAACGAGCTCAAGGGGGGGGGGGGGGAACTCTTAAAGCTCTAAAAGGAAAATACACTTTTAAAATTCTCCCTTGGAGGATAATTTGAACCTCGGTCGAGAATTTTCAAAATGGACATGAATTTTTCCTGTGCGGCTTTATTTGTATGCATATGGAAATAAAGGGATTTCTTCGCTTAAGTGAGGCAGGATATAGCTTGTGTCTTTAAAATGAAGATGGTAATACATCATAAAATTGTCCTGAGCCGGGCAGTGGTGGTACACGCCTTTAATCCCAGCACTTGGGAGGCAGAGGCAGGTGGATTTCTGAAATCAAGGCCAGCCTGGTCTCCAGACTGAGTTCCAGGACAGCCAGGGCTACACAGAGAAACCCTGTCTCGAAAAACCAAAAAAAAAAAGAAAAAAGAAATTGCAACACTTAGAAGTTGTGATGAGCCATTTTCAGTACCTTTTCTAATTCCTAAACTAGAAGTTGTGCTCAGCCATCTTTAGTACATTTTCTAATTCCTAAATTCGTGAGAATTTAATATTTTTAAGTCCCAAAATATTTTTTATATTTGTGATTTTTTTTTCCATTTTAGGAAGTTACTGTTTCATCTGTTTCTGTCCTCAGAAGCAGCAGTTAATGAACTACATTAAACAGTAATATAAGTCATCATAAAGTTTATACAACTGGGAGACTGAGGCAGAAGGATAACCATGAGTGTGAAGCCAGCCCTCTCTACTTAGTTCCAGGACAGCCTTGGCTACAGATACCCTAAAAAAAGACAGAATAAAAGCAAGTAACATCTCTCACCAGGTCTTCTGGACTTTACTATTAAGAGTAAAACAGATACTGTTCTAAAATATTAATAACATGAATGAAATATTTTATATTTTCCATAGATTTTTGAGAAAGTTCTATTACTTTAAACAACTTGAATGAAAATATATAAGTAAAATAATGATTTATATCATTTTGCCATGTGTAAAAGACTTTTTAAAATGCATTATTTTATCTTTTTGTTTTTAGAAAAGGAGGGACAATTATTGTGTCCTTTTTCCAAGCCTGGTCACTAAGACCTAGGTAAATGTCACACACATGAAATTCTTACTTCTGGTTCCATGCCTTCCAATTATCCCATACTCGTGTTATGTATTCTCAGGAAGAGTGGGCAGCGCCTTAGAACTTAGTACTCTCAGGTTGTTGTCATTGTTGTCTGTATACTCACAGCTTTTATGGCTGTTCTTGACATTGTTTGCATTGTCTAATAATGTCGAGCATTCCGCATGATCGATCCTGAACAGATTCTTCAGATCTTGTGCCTGTGTTTAGAGGGTGTTTAGGTTGTTTGCCTTCTTGTTAAGCTTTTAGAGGTTGTTATCAATTCTTAGTCATGGATAGGAACTCTAACTCTCCCCTCCAGTGTGTGTTTTCTTAGCAGTGTCTTTTTAAAAACTTAATCCTTTCCTTCAGCAATGCCACCTTATACTTGCTCTTTAGTATCACATAAGCTAGGAAGCATTTTATTTTTTTTTTTTTCTGGAAATATTATCATTTTAGCTCTTAAGTATGGGTATGTGCCCCATTGCCAGATATTTTTTACATGTACTGTGAGATATGAATTGAAGTTCTTTATGTGTGTGTGTGTGTGTGTGTGTGTGTGTAATTGTTCCAGCATTTCTTGAAAACTATCATTTCTTTGATACCCTAGTTGAAAATCATTTAACCATATCTGAGTGACAGGTTCTAGCCACTGTTCTGTCCCATAGACCAACTGTTGCCATTTTACCAGTCACATAGCCTTAAGATGTTAGTTTTTTACATATATCATTTTTCATAGTCATTTTAACTCTTCTAAGTATTTTGAATTTTACATATCAATTTAGAATTAACTTACCAGTTTTTATAAAGGCTAGGGTAAAAATGGAAATAAATTATTTCTTTCTGAAATGTCTATGAAAAGTCTCTGTCTACAATATAAAAAACTGTAAGTCACTCCCATCCTAAGAAAGAATAAAACTAGATAATTACAATAACATGCCAATTCTCCACAACTGGATTGCATTGAATCGGTATTGTAATGTTAGTGAAGTTACCTGATTCTCACTCTTACCTTATGTATTTGTGTTAAGTGTTGGCCCACCTTCTAAAGTTCACCTAGCCTTCTGTCCTGTATGTTCTTTTCTCTGTTGTAAGATCTAACCTTTTGGGATTATATCCTTCCTGAAAGCCAAATCTCTTTGTTTCCTTGGAGCTTAAGATAAGCAAATAAAAGAGATACTGATAGGAAAGGTAGAGGTGTAAGTATCCTAATTTGCAAATCAAAAAACTCTTGGAATTGATTAAAACTCTTGGAACAACTGAAAGTTAACTTTCGAGAATCTGTAACCTTTCCATAAATGATTACCAAACCTTCTGAGGATGAGAGCAAGGACAGGAGCTCTGTCACTGTTGTCTAAATCACAGCTACACAGCCTTGAAATAAACTTCAGCAACAAGGTCAAAGAGATCTGTTACACAAACCCAAAAGTAAGGCTGGTGTGGTGCGGAGGCAGAGGCAGGCAGATATCTGTGAGTTCAAGGCTTGTGTGGCCTTCATAGGGAGTTCCAGACTGGGCAGAGTGACAGTGAGACCCTGCCTCAAAAACAAAACAAAAGCAAAAACAAACAAACAAACAAAATTTTGCCTGGCAGTGGTGGCCCACGCCTTTAATCCCAGCACTCGGGAGGCAGAGGCAGGTGGATTTCTGAGTTCGAGGCCAGCCTGGTCTCCAGAGTGAGTTCCAGGACAGCCAGGGCTACACAGAGAAACCTTGTCTCGAAAAAACAAAAAAAAAACCAAAAACAAAACAAAAGAAACAAACAAAAGGAGCAGCCAGGAAGAGTCCAGGGCTATGCTCTTGTATAACAGGAATCTGTGTTATGAAATGACTGTATTACTAAATGCAGTGCAATCTCAATGCCAATACTCACAGCACTTTAAAAAATCAAGTCGTTTGGAAACACAAAAGCCCTTAAGGTGGCCAAATCAACCCTGAGCAAAGATAAAGAGGAGTGGAAGCCGGGCAGTGGTGGCCCACGCCTTTAATCCCAGCACTCGGGAGGCAGAGGCAGGCGGATTTCTGAGTTTGAGGCCAGCCCGGTCTACAGAGTGAGTTCCAGTACAGCCAGGGCTACACAGAGAAACCCTGTCTCGAAAAACCAAAAAAAAAAAAAAAAAAGAGGAGTGGAAGATATTACCATATCTGATTTCTAGTTACATAATAGAACCGAAGAAACTAAATGATACTGACACAAGTTGGGCCTATGCAGCTAGAGTCAAATGACTTTTGACAGATATGCCCAAAATTCTTGGAGTAAAGACAGCCTCGTCACAAATAGGACTCGGAGAAGGGGAAATCCACCTGTAGAAGAATAAAACTGGGCGGTGGTGGTCCACACCTTTAATCCCAGCACTCTGGAGGCAGAGGCAGGTGGATTTCTTGAGTTCGAGGCCAACCTGGTCTACAGAGTGAGTTCCAGGACAGCCAGGGCTACACAGAGAAACTCTGTCTCCAAAAATAACCAAAAAAAAAAAAAACAGAATAAAACCTAGATCCTTATCTTTTACCTTGTATAAAATTAACTTCAGATGTCTCAAAGACTTTAGCATAGGACCTGAAACTCTGAAGCTAGAGAAAAAACATAGGGAAAATAGATGAAGGTCCGGGTGTTTGCGAGGGCTCTGAATAGGGCCCTGGGAAGGGAGGCAGCATCAGAAATGACGCTGGAATAGTTAATATTGTCAGTTTGACAGGATCTGGAATTACCTGGGAAACAAATGTCTCAGAATGCCTTTAGGGGCTTAGCTCGATGAAATTAGTTGAAGTGTGAAGTCCTATTATAACTGGCATTCCTGTCCTAAAGTTCATGATGCTCAGCTTTTAGGGGAACCCGTGTGCCCAGCTGCCTCACCCGAGCTGACTGCCTTCCCTGCCATGAGACACTGGGCTGTCCAGCTGTGGTCCAGAATAAACCATTCTTCTTAGGTGCCTTTGCCATGCATTTTAGAGCAGTAGTGACACAGTAGCTAATACAGGCACATCACACAATTGAAAAGCTTCTGCACAGCGAAGGAAAGAGTTGAGTGAAAAGAAAGCCTGCACAATAGGGAAAAAACATTACCAAGTATATGGCTGGTAGAGGGTTGCTGCAGGGGCATGAGACAAATCAAAATGCTAGGGAGAAATTAAGAATCTACTTTGTAAATGGGTAAAGGACTGAGTGGAAAATTCTCAAAAGAGAAATACAAGTAACCAAAACTATGTTTTAAGATTGTTGAACATCTTTATCCACTAGGTAAATGCAGATTAAAACAAATCTGAAATTCCATCTTAGACCATCGTTAAGAGGTCCAGTGACAAAAAAGCAGGCCAAGGTGAGGGGAAGAAGCTCTTACTCAGTTCTGGTCCTGTATCAACTGGTGTGGCACTACAGAAGTAAGCTTGGGGTCTCTCACACACTGAAACTAGAACTTGCACACCACCCAACTCTGAAGCTCCTGGGCATATCCCAGGGGATGTGAATCTTCTCACAGAGACACAGCAAGCATATCTTTGCTCACTGCTGTTCTGTTCACATTAGTAAGGAAATCCATCAGTGCAGATGTCCATCTTAGGATGTGTGGGTAGTGAAAGTGTAGAACACACATGCCATGGACTTTTATTCCGCCATAGAGAGAAATTAAATGACGAAAATTTCAAAAGCAAACCAAAAGGAATGGAACTGGAAAATACTGTCCTAAGTAAGTTAGCTCATACTGAAAAAGACAAATATTACATGTTTTCCCTTGTTCAGACGTAATACTTAGCTCTAATTTTAAGACATAAATGTGTTAATTTAGGGATGCTTGTGTATAGGGGCCAGGAAAGGAGAACCGGGTCCTTGGGGGAGGAGGAGGTTCTAAGGGAGGTGGTGAAGACCAGTTGAACACATGAGAGATGAACGTGGAAAAAAGAATACAGAGAGTGTGGAGATTGTAAGAAATAGGGAGAGTGGAGAGAGGACCAGTGGGCGGTGGGGCCAACAGCAGCTAAGTGTGAATGAGAATTCACACATTCCTACTACCTTGTAATACTATAATATAATCATCATCATCTCTTAGATTGTAATAAAGTACTTATCCAATAGGTAGGTCTTCAGTGACAGGGTCTTAAGGGGGATGACCAGAGGATGAGAAGATAATAAAGCCAGGGTCAGAAATCTTGGCAAAGCTGATGACTTATGCCAAGCAAGGCTATTAAGTACAGCACCTTAAAAAGAAGTCTGGGGGAGAATTGGGACCGTGTCAGTGGAAGGCACTGTCCCACAGAGAGACTAAGACTGCAGAAATGTTGCTAATCAAGTAATGGTGCACAAAGGGAACACCAAGCATCTGGAGCCTCCCAGGCTGAGTACACGGTGGCCTTGGCACTCCTCTCCTTAGCTCCATTCAGTGGCAAGAGCTGCTTCTCCAGACCTAAAACTCCAGCTCCCCCAAGGCCCTGGCTCCACGCATACTCCAGGGTTCAGAGAAGGAACTGTGTTCCTCCCCACATCAGGGCCTCAGGGAAAAACTCCAGAGTCCTGGCCACAGGCTATTTCTGGCTCCACCAAGCACCATTTCTCTATCAACCACCCATAGCCTCAGGTCCTAGAAACTGCCTTTCTAATTTCTGTTAATAGGAATTTGACAGTGTTTGCCCTTTAAAAAAAAAAATTACTTATCATAATGTCCTGAAGATATATCCTTGTTCTTGCATGTGTTAGAATTAACTCTTTTTAAAGGCAGAATATTTCATTATATGTATATGCCATTTTTTCTTACATTTATTTGTCATTGGGCACTTAGGTCCCATCCAGTTTTTAACTACTATGAATAAAGCAGCTTGAGCTTAGCTTTCAAAATCATCTCTAACCCCACTATACGGTAAACTTCACAGGAGTCAGGGGAATATGTGTTTTGTTGGTTATCACTGTATCTCCAATTTTGTGTCTGCCATGTGCCAGATAATCGTGTATGTGTGTGTTGGGGGGAGGGGAGTTCTGTCTCTCTGTCTTTCTGTCTGTAAATAGGTGAGTGTGCATGTGTGCAGTTGGGATTTAAAACCAGGGCTTTATACATCCTAGTCAAGTACTGTCCCGCTAAGCTACATGCCCTGTCATGGTTCATCCTTTTAGAGATGCTTGAGAAACCATATTAGCTACATTTGTCGTTTGTTTGAAGTATAGCCATCTACTATAAAATAGCTGAAGGCTCTAGTTGAAAGTGGGATATTCAAGGTATGGTAGTACATGCCACTTTTTCTAGGACTTAAAGCTAAGAAAGGACGACAAGTCTCAGGGCAAGCCTGAGCTTTATCAAAACCCTGCCTCTAATGAGTTTAGTGAACTAAAACTTATGGTTTAATGGTGATACCTTATAGCTGAATTGGCCTGTGTAGGTTCTGATAGGACTATCTTAGCATTACAGAGGCTCACATGATGGCGTCCAGTTTGATGGAGACAGTTGCACAGTTGAAGCTCCCACTTCCCTGGTGTGTCAGTTGACAACCAAGATTAGTTATCACAGTCCTTAGGTATTTTAATGGGCAGTAAACATCCACATTGTTTTTAGAATTTTGAGGTAGTTATCAGGGTTCCAGCAAAAAGCAGAAAATACATTCTTGGGATTTTGAAGAAACTACTGTAGTGATGTTCCTATTTTCACTGGTGTGGAGAGGTAGAGAAGGAGGGCGGGCGGGCGGGCGGCCGAGCCCGAGAGCACAGGAGCCGAGAATGAGCCGCACAGAGGACCTGCTCTGCATTGCGATCCTCCTTGCCATGGCCTTAAGCTACAGATATGGCCTGGCTGGGTCAGTCTCCTAGAGCATGGCCGTCAGGAGGAAAGGACCAGGAAGCAATGTGCATGGTTAAGTTAATAGCCACCCTGATAACTACCATAGTGTCATTCTTGCCATTGAAAATCTTTTTTTACTTTGAAAAGGTCCCCATATTAATGACAGTCTATAAAAGAAAGGAACATTGTTTTCGTTTTTCCCACTTTTGTTAAAGGAAAGCAAGCTAGGTTTATTTATAGTTCAGAACACATGGGATCTAGTTGCTGAACCACTATCATTTATCATTTATCCACTTACAATAAAACATCAAATGTGATTTGATTATAGTTTTGTTTTTACTTTACAGTAATCTCAAATGTTTAAAGTAACATAAGATTGTTTCCCTCCCTAAATACCACATACCAAAAATCAGCCTCTGTGTGAGACATTTCCTTTGATGCCAACAAGAGACTCCAAGCTAACTTCTGAAGTGTACTCACTCATTCCTAGTATTACAGGGTGTTTTGGGTTTTTTTTGTTGTTGTTGTTGTTGTTTTTTGGTTTTTTTTTTGTTTTGTTTTGTTTTTTGCATTTCTTATATCACATGAAGGAGATAAGGTCATTTGTCATGATAGATCTCAAAAGTAACATTCAGACGCTTTAGTCTGTAGATATCACTCTTGTCCCTGTTCTGTTCTGCAATTATCTCCCTCACAGATAATATTCTGGGATTGCTCAATTCATGCATAAGCAGAAATGCGACAGAGACCTGAACTGAAATAGCAACAGAATTAGCTTGTCATCTGAGTAACATCTTTAAATAATCTTCCCTAGGTTCGAGATGGTCCGTAGTGGGAAAAACGGTGACCTTCATCTTAAACAGATTGCGTACTATAAGCGCACAGGGGAGTATCACCCAACTACACTGTCGAGTGAGAGAAGTGGCATCAGACGAGCAGCTAAGAAATTTGTCTTCAAAGGTGAGATCAGTGTCTGAATCTCAACATAGAGTTCTTCTCCATGTGTTGTAGAACCCTTCAGAAATTCTCTAGTAACTCAGTTATTGCTAAGTTAAATGGAAGATTACACTCAAAAGTAAAGTAAAACTCACATAAAGCTAACTGAAGGCTGGTAAGCATGAAGAAGACATATTAAGGGGCTGGAGAGATGGCCGGCAGCTAGGAGCATGTACTGATCAAGTCCAGTTTCCAGTGCCCTGGCTGGGCAGCTCACAGCCACCTCTCACTCCAGCTTCTAGCCGTAGTGTGTATCAGCACGCAACTGCACACACCCATACACACACATTACCCCCCACCTCTCTCTCTTTCTCTCTCTCTCTCTCTCTCTCTCTCTCTCTCACTCACACACACACACAAACACACATACACATTTAAAATAAAAATAAATGTAAAATAGAAAAGAAAATGACCTGTTAAATTATAGATCGAAAGCAATAACCATGGAAAAAAATTACATAAGTTAATTTCTCTGTTTTTGCCACCTAATGGTTCTTACATGGTTCACCCTCAGACACTAATGCCACAGTGCTGAGGAAATTATTGGGTGCTTAGTAAGGCGATATTAACAGAGCTAACTAGTTTGCCTACTAAAATAAAAGGCTGGGAGAATCTCACTGAGTCCGTAGCTGAGCACGCACTCTGCTCCCCTCACACTGTACCTGTAATTATTCTCAGGATTACATTTGTTTTCTTGCCTTGATGCTCCGTCAGTACATTAAATATTTGACAGGCAGCAGGGCAATTAAGAAAGTTTTGACAGCTTTGCCTCCGTTCCTGCTGCTTTGATGGGGAAAGCAACCAGCGTGAGGTAAGCAGAAGGCACAATCCACAGATACTAAATGAATGTTACTGCTGATGGAGGTTTTGCCTGGAGATAAAGCATTAGGCTTTCTCCAAATCGGGGCAGAATATAAGGCTGTAAATTCTAAGGTCATAAATAAATTCCTGTTGATATATCCCTAAGAGATTCCTGTCAGTAACTCCTATTCTTAACAATAGGCAGACCTCTTACACTACAATGGAGATGCTTTCATTCAGTCAAAAATGCTTATTGAATTTCTGTGGTGTGCCAGTCACATCCTAGGCCATGGAGATGCATTGAGTAAGATAGGGTTTCTGTTTATTAATCACCGTAGTATCTTGATGTTTTCTGGTCTGCATAGTTATGCCACATGAGCTGCAGAAATAATGGTCCTCCCCGTCCCCTGCTTGCTCCTCCACTTAGGTATCTTCAGCGAAGAGAACTGAGAATTGTGTTCCTCCCACTATGCAGTCCTACCTTTACTCAAATCAGAACAAAGAAGGGAAGGATGTTGCTTACAAAACAAAACAAAACAACAACAACAACAAAAAAAAACCAGCCCTAATGAGTTTTACAGAAAAGTGTGTACCGAGAAGCATCTCATCAATACAGAACTCATTTTATAACCTAAGCCATCTTAAGAGCTTTGGCTTCCACTAGTGTTCCTCTAATTTGAATACTTCCATAGAAAGGTCATGTCATATTCTCATACTTAGCATATGATTTGGTGAGCAAGCTCACTCCATTTCTGTTGATACCTACAGGATTATAGCAGATAGTGGTCCTGCTGGATCTTCAGAATGCATGGAAGTATTACTATTGAAAGGAAATATTCTGTTTTAAGGAAAGATTTTATGAGAATAAAATTCAAAATCTTCACAGCTTAAGTTAAGGCTATAATTGTCATAACATTATGGAGCTTTGAAATTTATATTTTTTTATGTCATTCATTTCAGAAAAAAAGCTGTTTTATGTTGGAAAAGACAGAAAACAAAATCGTCTGGTAGTTGTTTCAGAGGAGGAGAAGAAGAAGGTGCTGAGGGAGTGTCATGAGAATGGCCCTGGTGTCCATCACGGCATATCCAGAACCCTCACTCTAGTGGAGTCTGGCTACTATTGGACGTCTGTGACCAATGACGTCAAGCAGTGGGTATGGCTTTCACACAGGGTTTAGGAATGCTTTATTGTCTTTCTGATAAATACGGAGGTCAGTGTTGCTTAAGGTGTACTGCACATATCACCTGTGGAGTAAGTACATTATAGATTATTTCTGAAATAAGAAAATATTTAAAGGTAACCTTATTTCCCTTTATAACTACCTTAAATCAGTAGAGTATAAATTAAATTAAGAAAATACAATATTTTGACAGCTATTGAGAAGTAGAGCTCCATTTTGCAGACAGAGTTCAGGTGAAGTTGAAATGACTTTGCTGTTATATCGTTAGCACCATCCTGAATGACTTTTCATATGACGAAGATAAGTCTCTTCGTAATAAATCAGATCCAGTGTGAACGCTCAGCCTTTGTCCCTATTCTGTTTAAGATAGAAAAGTGTCAAATCAGCCAGGCCATGGTGGCGGACACCTTTAGTCCCATAGCTTGAAAGGCAGAGGCAAGTAGATCTCTGAGTTTGAGGCCAGCCTGGTCTCTACAAGTTCCAGGGCAGCCAGGGCCCCACAGAAACCCTGTCCTGAAAAAAACAGAACAAACAAACAAACAAACAAAACCCAAGCAAATGAAAACTGAGGTGGGGCAGAGGGGGAGAGAGAGAGGGGGAGGAAGAGAGGGGAAGGAAGGAAAGAAGGAAGTGTCAAATCTAAGTAGCAGGAACCTCCACCCAGACTGTAGGCAGTCTAAGCATTCCTGCACAGTATTCAGTAAAATCGCCATCAGTGGTTACAGTCTGAGAAAAGAGGTCCGTTTTAGAACCATGCTGTTTATAGCTGGGGCATGCATTTACGCTGGGAAGTGAGATGGACAGGAATCAGATGATGAGGAAGGACTGTCCAGATGTGCCCACTCCCAGTTCTCACCATGCTTCTGTGTCTTCACACCATCTCTCCTCCTACCTGTTACCATTAACAGATGACTCTGATCGCAGTGAGGAGGTTTTGTGTTTTGTTCTACATTGGTTTTTTAGAACTTGGTTTGAAAATACTTTGCTATCTGAAATTCTGGAAATGTTTTAAAAATAGAACCATCTATAAATTAATCAGTTAGCAGTGGTTCTCAACCTTCCTAATGCTGGGACCCTTAAATATAGTTTCTCATGTTGTGGTGACCTCAACCATAAGATTATTTCATTTCTAATTCATAACTGTAACTTTGCTACTTTATGAATCATAATGTAGCTATCTGATATGCAGGATATGTGATATGCAACCCCAACGGGGTCTCAACCCACGAGTTGAGAACCACTGACATTAAATGAAGGTTCATGATACCTAGGTTTTCCCCAGGCAATACAAAGGTTTCTGGCATTTTTAATGTTTTTTGATTAAAATTACAGTTCTTGGTGAAATAGATGAATGAATAAACTTTAGAATGAAAATTATAAGAAGAAATATCATTTGTATGTATAATTTATTACATAGTTCCATGGTGGCTTAAAATTATTAAAAAGGGGGAATATTGCATGATTGTCCATTAGAGGTTAGCTTTACTTTAGCTGCTGTAGTCTTCCTTTTTTTTCCTGAGATAAGTTCTTCTTCTATAACCCAACTGGATTTGTTTTATCATGTTGCCCAGACTCTGTGACTATGGCAGCTCTGCAGCATCTGCTTTCTAAGTCAAAGTACTACATAAAAGTACCACCACAACTAGTTGTAGAAATAATTTTTTTGTCAACTAAAGATAAAATAATAGAAAAGGTACTTAAGCTCTTGACTTAGTGTATATTTGCATATGAACCAGAATTTGCTTGCGTAAGACCCACTGAGACTGTAGCAGGGAGGGACTCCTGAGCTGCAGCTGTTTGGACTTACTAGCTGCACAGCTGTTGGGACTGATACCTGCCTGATGTTCCAAATAAAAGGTGTCATTGACTGGGCTGCTCTCAGGCCAAGGAACTTCTAAGACACAAAGTACCTGTTGACCATGTTAAGATTCTGCTTTATAAAACTGATTTATATATTATAGTGAATATTTTAACATTTATGTGTATTTTCCTTATTGTGTGCCTCTCTGTAGGTATATGCTTGTCAGCATTGCCAAGTAGCAAAAAATACAGTTATCGTAGCACCTCAGCAGCACCTTCCCATGGTGGGAAACCCGTGGAGTGTAGTTACTGTTGATCTGATGGGACCTTTTCATACAAGCAACAGAAGTCATGTGTATGCTATAATCATGACAGATTTGTTCACAAAATGGGTTATGATTTTGCCTTTATGTGATGTTTCAGCATCAGAAATTTCTAAAGCTATTATCAATATATTTTTCCTATACGGACCTCCTCAGAAAATAATAATGGACCAAAGAGATGAATTCATTGAACAGGTAGGAAAAAGTACTCACATTCGGGAGTATGTATCGCTCAGTGTGTGGCACAGTGCTTTGGACTTTGGAGGGTATTTAATACATTGAAATAAATTGCTGTAGATATGGAGGTATATAATTTATACTACTAGATGTATTGTAAACCTATCTTTTGATATCTTCAAGCTAAAATGAGATGATTGAATCAAATAATACTTTTTTACTTTAAGCTTAAGAACAACCAAAAATAAAAAATGTAATAAAATGATGTTAACAAGAGTGAAATAATTGAACATATTTATATCATGTTAAAATACTAAGAATAATTTTATATGTACATATATATTTACATAGGTAGCTGTGATAATATGTATACTAAATATGTATATATGTATGTATACATATGTATACACACTAATAGGTATACAAACTAAAAGTCTTTACTAATGTTGCAGATTAGTCATAGCATACTAAGTCATTCAGTAGCCAC
Source organism: Uromys caudimaculatus (assembly GCA_028551405.1). Taxonomy (NCBI): domain Eukaryota; kingdom Metazoa; phylum Chordata; class Mammalia; order Rodentia; family Muridae; genus Uromys; species Uromys caudimaculatus. The sequence continues at coordinate 85,720,305 of CM052709.1, read as the reverse complement.
ACACGGTATGTGATGTACAGTAGGAGCAAAGTGGAAGACAGCGTGGAGTAGATTCCTCATTCATTCTTTCATTTCAACAGTTAATTAAATTATGAATACAAAATCTAAATTTCACCAAGCTACTCAGAATGGTCATGTAACATAAGAGTCTTATATTATAGCCTCCCACATAAAAATGGGTGAGGAGTCATGCTCAGGTGCAAGCAATAAAGAATTCCTCTCCCTTTCTCAAAATCAAAATTGAAATAGAAGTTGATTTTGTACTCAGGTAAAAAGAGTATAAGATATACAAGGTTAGCTGAAAGCCGAGCATCAGCGGGGCACAGGCTCCGCTCCTGTTCTCCCATCCTTGGAGTGGAGCTGTCAGCCCTGTGCTGACAATGTGCCTGCCAGAGCCCAGGTCCTAATATGTATGTTGCAGTTAACAAGGGGAGACAGGGAAGCTAGTGCTCGCTGAGTTTGTGCAGCAACTTTTACTTATGTCTTTTTCTGCCATAGCTTTTATGAGACCATGTCTACCCTCTGAGGGTCTTGGGAAATGTGTATTTGGTGGAAAATACACACGTGCGCGCGCACACGCACACATACACACACACATATACATATATGCTTTTCTTTCATAAACCTTACCTTTTAAATTATTCTGAGTTATTTGTATAAAATATTTTTTTCACAGAGAAAGTCATCAGTGGAAGGTTAATAACTAAGTTAAACTAGATAACAACAACAACCACAACAAAAACTGGGAGCATCGGGGCAGGGAAATAGTTGTTTTACATTACTTACTTACAGTGTCTGAATTAAAAAGTTACATGACCACAGAATTAGTCTTAAATTCTGTTCTTCCATTTCTTTGTTTGTGTATATACTGGGTAAGTTGCCAAGATTCCCAAAGTTTAAGCTTATGTCTTTAAAATGAAGATGGTAATACATCATAAAATTGTCCTGAGTCAGGCAGTGGTGGCGCACGCCTTTAATCCCAGCACTTGGGAGGCAGAGGCAGGCAGATTTCTGAGTTCGAGGTCTGGTCTACAGCCAGCCTGGTCTACAGAGTGAGTTCCAGGACAGCCAGGGCTACACAGAGAAACCCTGTCTCGAAAAACCAAAAAAAAAAAAAAAAGTGTCCTGGCATGTAATGACAAAAATGTTAGACAAAACTAATGTGTGGATCGGACTCAGTCTGTAGGACTTTACCCAAATGCATATGTATTTTATCTGACTGCCTGTGATCAATGGAAGACAAAATTCGGGCTTCTTGAAACTTTTTTAAGCCAGAGGGAAAATGTGAACTTTAAGCAGTCAGTTTTCTTTTTCATATTTTTTAGATCAATGTAGAACTATATAGATTATTTGGTGCAAAAGAGATTGTACTTTCTCATGCTTCTGGAAGTGTCAATCCAGCTGAAAGTACACCTAGCATAATCAAAACATTCCTCCCGAAACACTGTGCCGACCACCCGAACAACTGGGACGAGCACCTACCGGCTCTCTCCTTTGCCTTCAACGTGACTCACTCGGTATGTGCCTTTTATTATTAATTGCTTATTCTGAATTCCAGTGTTAGGAAAGGAGTTTTGGGTTGGTTTTATTTTATTACAAGTTTTCTGTTGTTTCTTAAAAATAGGAGCCTACTAAAAACACACCGTATTTCCAAATGTTCAACCGGAATCCTTGCATGTTGGAGAATCCCCCTGAAGAGGGGGGTGAAGGTACAAGTGTGTTCGCCAGAATTGTGGCTGCGGTTAGAGAGGCTGATGGCGTGGTGCAGAACAAGACTCCAGCAGCGGGCCAGGTGATTCTGCCCACTAGGAAAGTGCTCTTTGTGCAGCCCTAGAAAAGAGGAATTGTGTTTAAAACCTCAGCATGTGGGCATGTTCACATGTGTGGCCATGGTGTACCCTTAAGCAGGAAAAAGGGGAAATGTTCATATTACGCATGTGCTCGTGTGAGCAAGCGTGTGAAGGCTGGTAACGGACATGTCATAGCTGCCTTAGATTTTGAGCCAAGGTCGCTCCCTGAAACTGGAGCTCACTGACGCAGATGGAACAGCTGACCAGAGAGCACCTGGACGCTCCAGCCCCACCCCTTTCCACCTCCTTTCTCCCAGTTGCAGGGGTCACAGACATGTGCTGCTGTGTCCAGTGCATGCTGGGAATCTAACCCAGGTCCTCATGAATGTGTCTCAGGCATTTACCACTGAACATGTTCCCCAAACCCTAAACAGTGTGCCTATAAACTATGAAATTCTGAGAGACTTACGGGAAAGTCATGAATTGGGGAGATTGGGTAGGCCTGGTTTCTAATCTGTTAGCATTCTTGTTAGCAGTTGAAGAATTTTGTACTCAGTACCTTTACTAGTCCACGTACTGCCAATCACTCGGCCTGTTTTGAGAGTATTGTTACTGACTTTAAAGTATTTTTAAAACGCATTAGAATTCCATCTTCATTTCAGGAGCAATTCAGTAAATATCATTGCTGTAATCTAATCAGTGTATGCCTTTACATTTAAGACCTGTCATAATTATTCTTTGCATTTACAGATGGAGAACAACAATTCAGATGAACTAAATAAAAGCAAAGTTGTTAAAAAGAAAGCAAAGCAGTTAAATCCCTTTCACTTGAAAGTGGGTCATGAGGTTTTAAGACAGAGAAAGAACTGGTGGAAGGATGGCCGCTTCCAATCTGAGTGGGTGGGGCCTTGTGTCATCGACTACATTACAGAAAGTGGATGTGCTGTCCTCAGAGATAACACTGGAACCAGACTCAAACGACCTATCAAAATGTCCCACCTTAGGCCCTATGTGAGAGAGTCCAGTGAGCAGGGTAAGTATTTGCTACCTCTCTAGCGGTTTATTAGAAAGATTAGATTTTCAAGCAAACTTCCTTCCTTTGGTTAGAATCCTCTCCATCTAAGTTTTATAAAACTTGATAGTTTTAGGTCTCTCCAGGAGTCTGTTTGACTAGAAGGTACTTCCACAAACTCATTTTTCTTTTTACTTTTTTTGTTGAAGATAGATTTTATACAATATATTCTGATTACCTTTTCCCCTTCTGTAACTACCTCAGATTTTCCCCATTTCCTCATCCACCCTGATCCACTCTTCTCTTCTCTTCTCCCTCCCTCCCTCCCTCCTTCCCTCCCTCTCTCTCTCTCTCTCTCTCTCTCTCTCTCTCTCTCTCTCTCTCTCTCTCTCTCTCTCTCTCTCTCACACACACACACACACACACACACACGCCCACACACACATACATACACACACATTAGGAAACAAACATAAAATTGATTGATGATTGATTGATGTTATATAATATGAAATCAAGCAATGCAGGATGTTTGTTCTCACCTCTATTGTACTTTTCATAACTGCTATGAAAAATGCTGAACCTGTTTCAAATAAGGAATGATTCCATCTTCAGTTCTGGGTACTGTCCTATTACCTGCTACCTCTTTTATGTGGAAAAACAGCAGCTCAGATCATTATTGCCAACGACAAGCATGTTGTCCAGAATCTAGTTGTGAGATAACTAAGGGAACTCTAACAATTTTAATCCTTTTAATGTTGCTTCATAAAGTCATAAGTCATGGGTTAAGGTGGAGGACGGAGAATCCTCAGAATACGATGGAATCACACCATTCCATTCCATTTAGAGTCCCCCAAACTGTGCCAGAGGGCACCCTGATCTTTAACTTTTTCCCTTGTAGGGCTTAATTTGTCATGAGTTTCTTATGTCCTCTACTTCAGGAAGATTATTTTATTTTATCCTAATGTATTTGCTCCCTCGAGCTTCGCTGGGTTAGATAAATGAGAGGAATTATTTGATACTTTTTTATAATTATGCTTTTTCTGTAAAGATAATATATTGTGCCACATTCATGCATGCATATCAATCATATACTTTTGTACAGTGACTATGTGCTAGACAGCAATATCTGTACGCATATTCGAATGGGAGCTACATGCATGGTGATGCAGTATATTTGTAAATATCATAAACAAGGTACTTAATAGGTATAATAACAAGCAATAAGGAATGACCTATGCTCAACCCTATTCCTTTGTTGAGATATGAAGCCCTTCTGGGACTTGTCAGTATATGAGTTCTTCTGAGTTCCTATCTACTCTGGTCTGTACCCCAGCACTTCTGTTAAGAGCTCTTGGTACTTTTCTTTCTTGTGACGGAACCAGTTGTCTACTTACAAGCTAACTTTAGACTGTTCTAACTCCAAACATGTGGGTCATTTCAATCTAAGGACAGTACGTTCATTTCTTTGTGTCGTCTCACTTCAGAGCTGTTTATAGACCTTCCCTTCTACAAGCTAGGAATGCATTTCCTTTTAACGTGTTGACCTACATTCATACAAGATTTGCTTATAAAACACTGCAATGCCAGGGCCTTGTTCAACAGTCTTTAGTTTTTCTCTTATCAAAGACATTTAGAAAGGAAGTCAAATTATTTTCCTTCTGAGTATTTCAGAAACAAGTTGAGAACACAAGTTTAAATTTTCTGGAAATATTTCTTGTAATAATACAAGAAAATTGTAGCATTACTATTACTATTAGTGGTGTGAACATAGGCATTTGAAGTTGATTTATTTTAAAATTTCCTATCAACCATGCTACAAACTAGTTCTTTAGTCATACTTGATTCTTTTGTGTGTGTGTTTCATTGGCAGACATACAAAAGTAAATAAAACTGGCTTTTCCCACCTTTCCTGTGGCATCATGCATTTTCCTAAAAGCCTTTACTTTAGCAGCTGACTTTGAAGAGTCCACAAAGTGAATTTAATCAAAACAGTATCTTTGACCATCAAACATTTTTTATTTGAAGTGAATCTAAACGTACGATATCCAAAAGGAGTTTACGTATCTGTTTCTATCTATCATATTACTCTTTACTACTGTTGATTTCTTGGCTGTGTTAGAATCACAGTCTAAAACAGATGGACTTACATTGCCAAGTTCCAATCATCTGTTTCTGGAACATAATACTGTGCTAACATATTCAGTACCAGGTTAACAGTATTTGTCAATGCTATTTTAAGCAGATCTGTTTGCTGTTTTGTCTAATTTGGTGTTGAGCACTCTAAGCTACTTATTTTGATAAGAATTTCAAAAATTTACCAGTGTCCCTTTGTAATCATAATCTCTTGTAAAAGGAATAAGTGTGTTGTTTCCCACCCGACACATTCTGGCTTTACATTTGTTTGCTTTGCTGATGTTAGATGTCAGTCTTCCTCACCAGAAGTCTCAGTCTCATTCTCTCCTTCATGATTAAAAGCCCATTTATGAAATAATTTTTATTATGCTAGTTTTATATTGCTGCCATTACAATTTACAACAGATTTGGTGCTTCAAGCAGCACTCATTTATTACCATAAATTTAGGTACTTTAGAATTTCTACCTGAGTATTATCAGGCTAAAATTAAGGCATTGACAGAGTCATGTTTCTAGAATATCCAGAAGAAAAGAGAATGGATTTCCTTGTCCTTTCTAGCTTCTACATACTGCCTTTATTTCTTGATGTTTTCCTTTTCTTATATTCTCAAAGCCAGCAGTGCCTCAAATGTCTCCCTCTTCTGCATTTGAGGACGTTTATTTTTGGGTCCACCCAAATATTTTAAGATGATCTCCCTAATTTTAAAACCAGATCATTGATTGGCAGCTTTAATTTTATGACTACACAGATTACTTTTTGCCATGTAAAGCAACATATTCACAGGTTGGTGAGATTAATGTGTGGACACTTTGGGAGACTATTATTGTGCTATGACAGTTAATGGTTTCATTAATAAAACAAGCATTATAACATGAAACTCATGAGCTACACATTATTAGTAATACAATGTATGCAGAAAAATTGTTCCTTTGTCCTCGTAGCTATGTACTTTCCAGACCCAGAGTCCATCCAGTTCACTACAGTACTATTAATATTATAACAGTATTTGTATAGTATCAAATTATAGTTATTTTATTATGGAAAGGCTATACCACAAGAAGAATATACTGTAAGAGTTTGAAAATAATCAGAGAGTTGTTTTGACGCCTCACACACCTGTTTTCCAACCAGAATGCTGGGATTGGATGTAGTTTATAACCTGGTAATGTTTTGATATTTGTAGGGCCAGGCCTCACCTGAATTCCCAGACTATTATGTTTTTATATCCCCTAGATCTTGAGCATTGCCTTTCACTCAATAAAGAAACCATTCTTGTGAGAGATGTCACTTGTACTTTACAACAGTCTAGGTAACATCTCTGTTATTTTAATGCAAGACCAATCCTGACTCCGACAGGTTATTATGTCTACCTTAGTAATTCTCCCTCGACTCTTACCTTAAGAGTTGTTTTGGAGTCAACAGTATTCATCTTTATGGAAGAGGCCATATGAATTTGTAAACAGTTTCAATGTAAACATGTCTTAGGTTTTGTTGTACACATGGGATTGAGTTAATTATCACCAGGAAACTTTTTTTCCAAAATTGTGCTGTGCTTAAATATGGCTAAAATAAACTGCCTTGTGTCAGACTCCAGACATTTGAACCATTCTGGCTAAGTCGTGTTGAAGTGGATTTCCTTCCTGCCTCTTGCAGAGTGTTTGTCTGTTGGCTGTAGTATTTACAGAGACTCCCACACAGCCCACTCATGCCACCTGCTTATAATGTGGATTTCTATGAACCCCTAAAGTTTATAAATTTTAAGTTTTTAAATGTATGAATTTATAGAGAGGGGTCATATTCTCAAATGTGCTACCAAAACTGGTATGATTCCTGCTGTTCTCTGATCTAAATGGCACTTAGTCTTCAGTTCTTAAACTTAGATTGGAGGGTTCTATAAGCTATTAAAATCTTCAAGAGAATCTGTTAATGTTTGGGAGAAGATCCAGAAAGAGAATGCAGGGATGATTACCCAGTTATGGTAGCTGAGTTCCTTTTTGTAATAAATTAGGGTATCAGACCTGATAGAAATGTTTCTATTGTAATCTTTATATTAAAGGACAGTGTTTGTTAGTTTAACAACTTATTTTAAAGCTGTTTTCCTGAGGGTTAATGATAGATTTGCTAAAGTTTAACAAAATACCAAGAACGAAAGTTTCCCTGTTAAGTGTAGATTAGGTAGACCTTGAACATTCCTAACATTCTATTCCTGCACAAACATCATGCCCAAGAAGCAAGTTGGGGAGGAAAGGGTTTATTCAGCTTGCACTTCCATGCTGCTGTTCATCACCAAAGAAAGTCAGGACTGAAACTCAAGCAGGTCCGGAAACAGGAGCTGATGCAGAGGCCATGGAGGGATGTTACTGGCTTGCTTGCTTCTCCTGGCTTGCTCAGCCTGCTTTCCTATAGAACCCAAGGCTACCAGCCTACAGATGGTACCACTCACAAGGGGCCCTCCCCCCTTGATCACTGAGAAAATGCCTTACAACTGGATCTCATGGAGGCATTTTTTTCAACTGAAACTCCTTTCTCTGTGATAACTCCATTTTGTGTCAAGTTGACACAAAAACAGCCAGTACTGGTTTTTTGCTATCAGATACAATTTAAATAAAAGTTTAGCTGCTTCACTGAAGCTTGCCTTCTTGACATTCCTGTCACATGAGTCAGATTTTGGCTACTTTATCTTCATCTACTTTATGGCTTTATATTATAACTCATTGATATAATTGTACTACTATGAAATCTGTACAAATTGGACAAATTGAAATTAGAAATAGTGTAGCAATTCAGTTGGCTAAAAAGAGCCTTATTAATTCACACAAATGCTTTGTAAGATCGTATTAAGCATATCATCAGAATCAAAATTATAGTTCTGTAATTTTGTTTTAACCTGTACTGCTGCTGCTCCTTGTCCCGTACAGAGAATGTACACCAAAGAGCAGTCAAGGACATAGGAAGCTTTATTTCAATATATTTGCTGTTCCTATATTCCTTAAGTGTGAACTGTTGTATGTGGGAATATGTGTGCATAATTCTGTTTGCTTTTTGTATATGTTTATGTTTAATGGATAAGAGGTTGGGGGAGGGGGAGTGCAGGGTGGGAGAGTTGATTTCCTCTGCCTCCCAAGTGCTAGGATTAAAGACCTGTGCTACAGTGCTTACTTTGATAAGAGAGCTTTTCAAGTTAATACTGATAACTTATTTTTATTGCTTTAAGTTTTGTTCCTCACTTAATGTTTAACTCTAAAATTCTGTTTCCCTCCAATTCTAAAATGAAATGTTGATCTCTCTTTCAGACAGTCTTTATCTCTTACAAGGTTCAATAGTGGCAGACCATGACTACATTGGATTACCTGATATCCCAGTTGGAACATACCAGGCAAATATTCTGGTAGAAGATGCAACTATTGGGATAGCTGATAATGAATTATTGATATCAAGCAAGGATCATGAACTCTTAGAATATAGAAATTCCAAAATCTCTGCATTGGTAGAAGATCACAGTTCTCTTGAGAAACAGACTTTTAGTCTACTGGATTCTTCAAATCAAGTTCTTGAGTACTTAAGTTAGTAAATACCAAAATTAATTTAGAATGCTTGCATAGAATGTATATATTTCTAGTTTGTAAGTATTTTATATATTAAAATAGGTTGTATAGAAGAGAGATCTTGGTACTATGTTAATAACTAAATTCTGAAAGCTTATTTTAAACATTCCTAAAGTTGTTACACTTTTGAATACAAATAAATATATGTAACAGAAGTATACAATGTGTAGAATTCAAAAATTTCTCAGAGAACAGACAAAATACATTTGTTAGGAAATAAATTTTAATAGAGAAGTCTCAAACTTTTTTCTATATTGGTACTGCATTTTTCTCTTCTAATTTTTCAGCAGTATATCCCCTTTTAAATAAATTTAAACTAATTATAGTTTAGTTAATAAATGTTGAGTGAACAGTAACATAAATGAAATGAAACTTTATCTGTGACTGTCTTAGTCAGGGTTTCTATTCCTGCGCAGACATCATGACCAAGGAGCAAGTTGGGGAGGAAAGGGTTTATTCGGCTTACACTTCCAATTGCTGTTCATCACGAAAGGAAGTCAGGACTGGAACTCAAGCAGGTCAGGAAGCAGGAGCTGATGTGCATATGCACAAATGTGTGTGTTTCTGAGTGTGGCTTTGTGTGCGTGCGTACAGTGTGTGTAAAGGCGAGGCGAGGGTATCCGATGTGCTGAGGCTGAAGTTACAGGTGATTGGGCACCAGCCAGGCTGAGTACTGGGAACCACACTTGGATCCACTGCACCAGCAGAACATACTCCAACTGAAGGACAGAGACTGTCAGGGAAGGAAGGAAGTCTCTGATCTCATATCACACACCAAGACATTGCAGATAGAATTCTAGAAAGAAACTAATACAGAGTGGTTCTAGTAGGCTTAGCCTACTCTCCTTGACAGAGCAGAGTTCATGATGGGAGCCTAGTCTAGTGCCTGCATGGTCGATAAAGTGGTTGTGTCTTTGCCATCTCAATGAAGTCACTTTCTTCTAAGTTTCTTTTCGAGATCATCTGACTTGAAATTGGCCTATTTTACTTGTTCTATTTAAGGAGGCCAATTAGCTTTCAGATTCATTTCTGAGTGGCAGATTCTGAACAGCTAAAAATAAAGTTTTTCTTTCCTAAGCAATTTCTCATCAGATTTTTGTTGTGTGTGAGTCATATGAGGCTACATTATTCTTCTGGCAAATTATCCCCAAATCTTAGTGGCTTAAAACAATAAAGCTTTATTTCCTGGCCACCTGTGTGTCCTTGATCATCAGTGACTGACTGCAGTTTCATCTCAAAAATGTCGAGTGATGGAGCTTAGTTCCTGAAATGGCAAAGGGAGGGTAACATACTGAACCGAGCTCTGGATCAAAGGAACTCACCAAGACATGGTGCATGCACATCACAACAGTGGTTAAATGTCATTTTGCTTATGGGTATAGAAGTTCATTTTGTTTTGTAATTAATGGTGATCATTTTTACAGTATGAATATTTAAAACTCCACTGCAGTTTACCATCTCCAGTGTATCAGGCTTCTGCTTCCACCTTTACCCACTGTCCTTTTCTCTCCTGATTGATAATGGCATCATGATGACCCCATGCAACAGGCCCTGTGAACAACCATGTAAGGTAATTATCAGATAAACCACCCACAGACTCTGGTGAGACTAGTAAAGAGCTCTCCCTTCTGAAATACTCTGTAAAGATTAGGAGAGATCGCCACTTACTCAGGTATGTAGACACCAACATAAGATGGCTCACAGCCATCTGTAATGGGATCCAATGCCCTCTTCTGGTGTGTCTGGAGATAGCTCATATAAATAAAATAAATCTTAAAAAAAAAAAAAAAAAAGGATGTTGAGAATCATGAATAATCAGAAAAACATTATACAACCAAGCTTTCAGAACAATCACCAATAGCTGACCCTCAAGAAGTCAATATAGAATATGTGTGTGGAAAGTTCAAATAATCTACAGGTGAACACAGACAACTTTTAAAAAATCTGCAACAATACATGGAAAAAAGAATGAACAGTTTAGCAAAAAGAAGCTGTGGTAGACAGTGTTAATTATATACCAGAGATAGTCTAGAATCACCTGCAAAGACCGTCTAAGTGAGGTATTGTCTAGATTAACTTAGCCTATAGGCTTGTCTGTGAAAGATTGTCTTGGATGTGTTGTTTGAGGTGAGAATATGCACTCCCTGTGTGCTACTCTCCCCTAGTTGCTGGGAAGCTGATTTGTTTAAGGCTGACCTGTGTTGGAGTAAGTGGAGGTGTACCTTTCGGGCAAATCCCCACCCAGTTAAACTCCCAACTTGTGGAAATCCCAGGCCTAAGGGACTTACTGCTCCAAAGAGGTGACAACATGGGAGTAACTACTGCACTCTCCTTGCTGAAGACCCTTACATGTAGTGTAGAGCTCTGGCATCTGGATATTGATTTTTCTTCTCCCAGAAAGGTGAGGAAGTGTAGAAACGTAAACGTACCAAGAATGGAAAACCAGTGTCCAGATTCACGATGCTCATGAATATTAAATGTAAAAAATACTTTTACCTGACATAATCAAATTCTCAGGAACCAAAGACAGATTTTAAATCAGCAAGAAAAGAGCAACTTACCAACTGAAAAAATACCTCCACCAGACTGAATTGTGGGCAAGGTCCTGGTGAATATGCCCCTTCCCAGTGAGCCAATGAATTTTTATTGGAGTTACTTACGGGAGCAGAGGACGTGAAACAGCTGTGTCGCCAAAGCACAGCCTAACATGGGTGACAGGTGATACAAAATCCCCAGAGCTGTAGTAGCCAGACAGGTTGGAGAATCTCCTTTTGGCACCCTTGCTAATTAATGTCCTCTCCCAGGAGCTGTTTACCATTTCTATATGCTTGGGAGGGGTCCAAATGAATTCTCAAAGTTTTATCCTTGTCACCCATGTGACCTTTGTTCAGTTAACAAGTCTCTTGAGCCTCCCACTCTTTCCTTGTTGGAACAATCCACTCTGGACAATTACCAGCAATCATACTACTTAAGCCAATTCCGAGTATCAAGAGCCCTTTAATAATGGTCAGGCCAACCATAGGGTAATAGCTCCAGTCTCTGTTGGTGCCAAAGCTCAGGAACAACGTTTTTAAAGACAAAACTGACAATTACATTAGTGTTGGGGGTGGGGTTGTATCAGTGAGGGGCTAGAGTAGACTTAACATCTATCTTTTGGCAGACCTACCTTAGCAGTATTTTCCAGACATGTGGTGAATTTTCTTGATTGGTATGGCAGTGTACTGATCATTGTGGGTGGTGCCATCTCAGGCTAGTGGTCTTGGGTGCTATAAGAAAGCAGTCCAGTAAGCAACAATCCTTGATGACCTCAGCATCAATTTCTGCCTCTAGGTTCCTACCCAGTTTGAGTTTATATCCTGACTTCCTTTGATGATAAAATATGATATACAAATGTAGGCCAAGTGAAAGCTAATCTCCAAGTTGCTTATACTCATGTTGTTTCATCAGAGCCAAAGAAACCCTAAGAAAAATATCTATGTATTTATAGTTAAGTTTTAGAGTTTTGTCTTAGTGTGTATTCATTAGTTGGAGTGGAAACAGAGAAAGGTGGGGAGAGTGTGTCAGAGAACAACTTTGTGGAATTGTTTCTGTCTATCCACCTTTCTATGAGTTATGGATACTGAATTCGGGTTGTCAGTCTCGTGTAACAAATATTTTACCACTGAGCCATCTCGCCTTTCCAGTTAAGTGATCATCAATACTTTCCAGGCACACAAAATGCTGAAAGTAGACTTCAGTAAACTATCTACGTATAATACTAGTATATAATATAAAAATTAAAGTCAGAGTAGATTAAAGACTTAAGTGTAACATCTAAAGTTTCTAGAAGAAATCAGGAAACCCTGCTGATAATGACCTATCTGCACAATGATTCTTGTATTTTGCCTCAAAAACACAATCAACTAAAGTAAAATATGGCATGTAGGATTTCATTAAACTAAAACGCTTCTACCTAGCAAAACATTAAGTAAAATGGAGGGGTAACCTATGGGAGAAAATGTACAGAAAAGATATCAATATAAAAAGTGCATAAGGAACTCAATAGATAAACTAGATTACTTAAAAACTGGACAAAAAAATTTAATACACATTTCTCCAAAAAAGACACACTGACAGCAGATAGAGAAAAAAAATCTTTTTTTAAAAAAAAAAATTTATTTACTTTTTTGGTTATTTACATTTACAATGTTTCCCCCCTTTCCAGGTCTCCTATTTGGAAACCCCCATCTCCTCCCCCTCCCCCACTTCTATGAGGGAATTCCACCTCCCACCCACCCACCCACCCACTCCCATATTCCCACCTTGACATTCCCCTTTACTGGGGCCTCTAACACCCTCAGACCCAAGGTCCTCTCCTCCCCCTGATGGACAACAAGGCCCTCCTCTGCCACATATGTGGTCCAAGCCATGGGTCCCTCCATGTGTATTTTT
>CM052709.1:85643078-85706830 GCA_028551405.1 Uromys caudimaculatus | reverse complement strand
ATAGGGGAATGCCAGGGAGAGAAGACAGGAGTGGTTGGGTGGGCGGGAGGAATACCCCCATAGAGGCAGGGGGAGAGGGGAGGGAATAGGGGGTTTCCAAAGGGGAGACCTTTGAAATGTAAGTAAAGTATCAAAAAAACAAAAACAAAAACAATTGAATATACAAAGACACACCTTCACATAGTGAAGTATCCGCACATCTGGAAGTTCTAGTATTTATTACTCCACTGTCGGAGGAATTTATTATAATACATATACTGTCGTTATATAAATATGTTTATATACTGTCTAATATAGCTTTTGACTTCTAATTTGTTAATTATTTCTTTTCAATAAAGTTGTATTTTTTAAGGTTATGGGCCATGCTATGATTATAATTTTGTACAGCATATTACACAGAACTGCGTACGTATAAGGTAGGCAGACTGAATTCTTGTTGACTAGTAGCATAAAAGGCAATTCAACATTGGTAAAAATAAATTTATCTAGAAATATAATTAGCCTGAAAATGGTGGAGTAAAAGTATCATCAATTGAGCCTTTAGTAATAGTCCTCCTGTTCAGTCCCCGAGCCTAGGTCAGTTTAGTCCTTTAGAGTGTGCTAATAGACACTCTGTGAAGAGAGAGGACATGTACATTTTCAGTTCCTATGGAACAGTTCGCTTTCCAGATACTGACAAACACCCAGATGTTTGGTGTCACCCAGATAAAACAACCAAACAGGTAAATTATATATTACTATATTTGGACAACTAAATTGAAATTATTCTTCTTAAAGACAGAGCCATAATTTATTTAATAGAATCTGTTTTTTAGTGAATGTACAAATCCACACAAGAATTTTTCTCAAGTTTTACCACTAGATGTCAGCCATTCACTATGGTGATAATTTCTTTGAAGAGCTCTTTATGAAGAATCTCTATTTGTGGATGTCTTTTATCTGTCTTCTCTTTCTCTTTTATTCTTTCCTGTTTTGACCATCAGTCTACAAGGGACAGCTCAATCACTTAATATTTTTAAGAAGTCAAATATCCATTGTAGTCTTAGAAAAGTGACAAGACAAGGTGATTTGAGGGAAAAAGCACATTAAAATATATGAATATTCATATATACAAATGTGAAAATAGCACGAAAACATTTATCTACTTAGGGTGGAATTGGGATATTCAACCCAAGTAATTTTGAGTTCAATGTGATATTTTGAGCCTTGTTTTTAAAATAGTTACTAAGTATTTTTGTTATTTTGGAATTATATGTTTATAGCAACACCCGTTTTCATTTGTTTTTCTCATGCACTGCCCACTGCACAGTCGCACATTTCTAGGGACTTTGCCACTAACTTCCATGAGGTGAGGTGTCTGGATCTCCTTCCATTACTGAGCTGAGTTTAGTGAATTTATACTTTATGTTTCTTCTAGATGGTGGGCCACCTTAGGTCAACGCATTTCTCAGAGCTCTTAATGAAGGGATTTTCCTACCTCAGCATGCCCTGCAGCCAAACTAGAGTGTGGTTTTGTTACCTACTCAGCAGGCACTTTTGTCCTTCCTATCCAGACCTTGTCTAATACTTTTGTGGGGCTGGAGGCTGGAGGGGATGCTTATTTCTCAAGCTTCATAAATCAGCCTGAACATCCTAAAAATAATCCCATTCTCTTAACCATGAACTTGTCCAGATGTTGATTCAATATGTGTGGGGAAGATTTTGTAGAGGCTTCAAGATTAAGTTTTACTTGTGAAAAAATGAGCTATAAAGACTGGTGAATAAATCTTTGCTAGCCCATTAGGATTACATACTATAATCACACACACACACACACACACACACACACACACACACACACACACACACACACACTCAGAATGTTATTGTATTTCTGAATCCTGGGCATAGAGATGTGTGTGAAACATTGTATGAAGACAGAGAGCAAGGAGGAGTAACTGTCTGTAAATTTTCCCAGGTTTGTGACATATATTTTAAACCAAACCGGAAGCATGCTCTAGAGAATGAAGCCAACAAGAAGAAGAGTAGAGCTTTGAAACAAAACATAGCAAGATAGAGGCAGAGAAAGTCACCCCATGTCCGTACCCATACAGACGTCAGGTGTTCTTGAATCATTCACTGTACTCTCTTGCCCTTGAGTTTTTGAACCAGTATCCACATACTTCTCTCCCTTGAAAAATAAGTTATAACCCAGTGAGATAAGATCTTTAACAGAAAGTAAGGAACACTTTTGGGGGTGGCCAAGATATAAACCCAAGTAAGGAACATCATCTCTTTTGCCTACCTTCCTGCATCCCTCAGTAGCAAGTGCATCTACCCAGGTGCTGTTGTGGTTCATGCTGCCATCCTGCATGACATCATGACTCAGTTTCTTTTCATCATCCATGTAAAGACCAAGATTGAGACTGATAGGACACCTAGCCCTAAGAATTGAGCATCTCCTGGGTGCTGATCTCCAGCATGTGAATAGCCATTTTTGGACTACTAGTGAGTAGTAGCCATAAGCCAATCTGATAAATCACTTTTCATGATATATAGCCATTCTACTGATTCTATTCCTCTAGAATAAACAGTAACTCATATGTTGCTTGTTGAAGGATAATCGTAATACAAAATTCACACATAGTACAAACTGTTTTCAAATGGTTCAGGAATTCTGAAAAAAAATCAGTATGTGTGTGCACATATGAGAAACAGAAAGTGAAATATTGGCAAAATGTTAGTGACTATTGAATCTAAATGAAGAGAGATCAGGTATCATAGTATTTGTCCTTAATAGTTCTTATAGCTTTGACATTTTCATAATACAAACTTAATTTGCTTTTATGTTTCAGAATGAGTAGGATTGAAAGCATATTTTTGTTTCAAATTTTGTTTCTATTCTTTTATAATTTTAATTTATATTGAAAAACAAAAAACAAAACAGAACAGAAAAACCAGACTAGGACAAAATAAACAAAACAGCAGAAAAAAAAAGTGTCAAAGAAAAGGCACAAGAAACACAAACAGACATGAGACAAACTCTCATACACAGAAATCTCATAAAAAACACAAAACCAGAACTCACAATAATATAGAAACAAAAGCCCTGTGACATAAAAAACAAAGCACAACAAAACAAACAAAAAAATCCCACAACTCAGACAAAGCATTATAAGAAAATCCAACCAAAAATACCATTTAGTTTGGTTTCTGTTGGTCAACTACTGCTGGGCATGGTGCCTGCTCTTAACAGTAGTTTGTATCCCCATGAGACTCCCTTGGGAAAAATACAGTTTTTCCTTTGCAAGCTGTTGTGAAATGGAGATAGCATCTGGGTTAGGGATGGGCTCGTGCCCACCTCCCCTCTCTGATTCTTTCTCAGTGATGTGTTTATAAAAAGATAAAAAGATAAAAGATAGGTTCTGTGGGGGTGTGGTGAGGTGTGGGGGAAGGGTTTGCCTCAGCGGGCCCACACAGAGGCATCCCTTCCCCCTGAGGGACCAGCCACAGGAAGGTATAGTACAGAATAGAGTTTATTCAGGGCATCGAGAAGGGAGTTAAGAAAGTAGTAGAGGCAGAGAGAGGGAGAGAGTAGAGAAATAGAGGCCGGCCATGAACGCGTGGAGAGAAAGGGAATGGGGGGAGAGGGGGAGAAAGAGGGCGCAAGAGTAAGAGGCAAGAGAGAGAGGAGGGGGCGAGCAGCCCCTTTTATAGTGAGTCAGACCTACCTGGCTGTTGCCAGGCAACTGTGGGGCGGAGTTTAGACAGAATGCTAACACTCAGTACATTTTATTTGAAGGGGGAGCTATCTTAAGGGTATTGTTTCCTTGATCTCTTAGTCAGTTTGTCTTTTGTTTATAGGAAACTTAAAGATTTTTATGTGTTAATTTTTTAGCCTGCTACTTTGCTGAAAGTGTCTAATAGCTGTGGGAATTTCCTGGTGGAATTTTTTTCTACCATACGTGTATCCCATATTGTCTCCAAATAAAGACACTTTGACTTCTTTCTTATTTAATTACCCTTGATCTCCTTCAGTTGTCTTACTGCTGTGGCTAAAACTGTAAGAATTATACTGAATATGCATGGGGAAAGTGGACAGCCTTCATTTGTTCCTGATTTTAGTGGAATTGCACTGAGTTTGTTTCCATTTAAGTTGATGTTGGCTGTAGGCTTGGTGTAAATCATCTCTGTTATGTTGAGGCGTGTCTATCCTATCCCTTACCCCCTCTAGGACTTTTATCATGAAGGGGTGTTGGATTTTGTCGAAGGCCTTTTCTGCATGTAATGAGATAATCACACGGTTTTGTCTTGCAGTTGGTTCCTATGATGGCTTACATTTACATATTTATGTGTATTGGACCATCTCTGTATATCTGGAATGAATGCCGCTTGACCATGTTGGATGATCTTTTTTATGTGTTCTTAGATTTGGTTTGCAAGCATTTTATTGATAAAATTTCCATCTATGTTTATAAGAGAAATTGCTCTGTACCTACCCTTCTTCCTTCCTTCCTTCCTTCCTTCCTTCCTTCCTTCCTTCCTTCCTTCCTTCCTTCCTTCCTTTCCTTCTTTCTTTCTTTTTTGGATATTTATGTGGTTTAGGTATCAGAGTAATTGTTGCCACATAAAATGAATTGGGCAATGTTATTTCTGTTTCAAGTTTTGTGGAATATTTGAATATTCTGGCTAATTCTCCTCAGAAAGACTGGTAGAATTCTATACTAAATCCTTCTGGCCCTGGGCATTTTTTATTTTATTTATTTATTTATTTATTTATTTATTTATTTATTTATTTATTTATTTTTGGTTGGTAGACATATAATTGATACTTCTATATCACTAGAGGTTATAGGTTTATTTAAATTGCTTATGTGATCTTATTTTGGTAGGTAGTATATCAAGAAAACTCCCTCTCTCTCTCTCTCTCTCTCTCTCTCTCTCTCTCTCTCTCTCTTTCTCTTTCTTTCTTTCTTCCCTCCATCCTTTCTTTTCTAATTTGTCTGAATACAGATTTGTTGGAATAAAATATGTCCTTTATGATTCTCTGGATTTCCTCAGTGCCTGTGGTAAAATGGGGATTTTTGTCTCAAATTTTGCTAGTTTGCATCTTTTCTCCCTACCTATTAGTTAATTTGGCTAAGGGTTTGTAAATCATACTGATTCTTTTCAAAGAATCAATTATTTGTTTCATGGATTCTTATATTTATTTTCTTGTTTGCTTTTATTATATTAATTCAGCCCTGAGTTTGATTTATTTCTTGTTTACTCCTTTTAGATGTTATTTCTTTTTCTTCTTGTTGTCTTAGGGTTCTCAGGCATTCTATTGAGTTATGTACTGATAGGAGATAGCTCACTTTTTAAAGGTAGGTACTCACTGTTATAAACTTGCCTTGTAGAATTGCTTTCATTATTTCCCATAAATTTAAGTATGCCGCGTTTTCATTTTCATTCCAGTTAAAAAAAATTGTTAATATCTGTTCTGATATCTTTCTTGACTCACTCTTCAGTGGTGAGTGATTCAGTTTTCATAAGTTTGTAAGCTTTCTATTCTTGATATCAAACTTTAATCCAGGGTGGTCGGATAGGAAGTTATTTCAATTTTCTTTTATCTGTTGAAAGTTGCTTGATGTCTTTGTATGTGGTCAGTTTTGGAGAAGGTTCCCTGAGGTCCTGAGAAGAAGGTATGTACTTTTCGGTTTGGGTGAAATGTTCTGAAATATCTCCTAGGTCCATAGGTCCATTACATTCCTGATGTCATTCATCTCCTGCAATTCTCTGTTTAGGTTTTTTTTTTTTTTTCTTCCTCAATGACCTTTCATTATGGAATGTCTCTCTATTGTGATTTAAAGTTTTGCTAGATATAGCAGTCTGGGCTGACAGATGTCATTTCTTAGAGTTTGAAGATCCTTCTGGCTTTTAGAGTCTCCACTGACAAGTCATATGTTATTCTAATTGGTTTGACTTTATATTTTACTTGGTCTTTTCCTCTTTCAGATTTTAATATTCTGCTTTGTCCTGTACATTTAGTGTTTTTAATATTATGGGCTGTGGTGAATTTCATTTCTGGTCCAGTCTATTTCGTGTTCTATATGCTTCTCATACCTTGCTAGTCATCTATCTTCTTTGGGTTAGGAAAATTTTCTTCCAAGATTTGGTTGAAAATATTTTCTGTGTATATGACCTTGGTTTCTTCCTTCTTTCCTATTATTCATAGATTTTTGTCTTTTTGTAATGTCCATATTTTCTGGGTTTTTTTTTTTTTTTTTTTTGGCCTGATTGTTTTTAGATTTAACATTTTCTTTGACCGAGACGTCTATTTCTTCTATCTTGTCTTCAATGCCTAAGAGTCTCTCTTCCACCTCTTGCATTCAGTGAGTGAGGCTTACTCTGAGGTTTCTGTTTGATCTCCTAAGTTTTTCATTTCCAGTCACAGGGTTTCTCTGTATAACTCTGGCTGTCCTGGAACTCACTCTGTAGATCAGGCTGGCCTCGAACTCAGAAATCTGCCTGCCTTTGCCTCCCAAGTGCTGGGATTAAAGGCATGCGCCACCACTGGCCGGCTAGGTTGGATTTTCTTTAGTCATTCTGTTTCTACCTTCTGTTTTCATCATTTTCTTCCACCGTTTATAGTTTCCTACTTCGTTAAGGGTTTCTACAAATCCTCTTTAATGTCCTAGAACATATTCATAATAGCTATTTTGAAGTCCTTGTCTTGTGCTCCAGATACTTCATATGTCTCAGGGACTACTGTGTAGTAAGGTTGCTGGGTTCTGGGGGAGACATTATCTTCGGTGTTAATGATTCTGTTTTGGGGCTGGTGTCTAGGCATCTCTGTTTAGGATGACTGTGATTCTGATGTTGGTATCTACTCTTGTCTGTGTTGAGTGAGTGTTCCATCTCTTGGTTTCTGTTGCCATCTCTGGATAGTAGGGATGTGTGATGGTGTGGGCTGCTTGGTAAGGAGTGCTTCTGAGCCCCCATGGTCACAGGGGTCCTAGATAGATTATGTTTCTAAGTATTGGGACTTACAGGATTATGTGGAGATGGGATAGAAGCGGGGACTGAGAGGGTCCTCAGGAAGGAGAAAATCTGGGTCCACTGAAAGGATTGGCAGAGTCCCCAGAAAATGGAGGCTCGGAGTGGGAAGAGAAGTCTTGGCAAGTGGTCTGCTACAGGGTTGTGCTTGATACTAGGGAATTTGCAATAGAAGCTAGGAGGGAACACAAAACCTGACTCCCAGCCGGGCGTGGCCAGTGGGCTCCCGCCTAGAGAGTGCCTACAGGTATTGGTGGCTGGCAAAGGAATGGGAATAGGCTAGAAGGTGGGGTGAGGGGGTCTCCAGGAAGGAGGTAAGCTGGATCTGTAGAGAGGTTGGGTGGGGTTCCCAGGGAATGGAGGCAGAGAGGGATGGACAGTCCTCCGCTACGGGGCTGGGGATGAGACTGGAGAATTTGCAGCTTTGAACAGGAAGCCCGTGATTCCCAGGCCATCCTGGTCATTTGATTCATTCGTTTATAACGAAGGCAAAAATCTATGTTCCTGACCAGAAGCTATCTGTTTTGTATCAACATCGTTTAGGTAGAAACCTTAGTGTAAAGGTGACAGTGTTTAGAACTCAAAGTTCTGCCTCCAGGTCTTTGTACAGTTCTCATCCTTGTTGTGGTAGTGAAGCAAATGAAAAGGACATTTAATATTTCATTTTACTAATATAGTGTTGACCCTCCATCAGTGTCCCCTTTTCACTTTTTAAATGTATTATAGCTTGAAATTTGCATCTATGAGTACTTCATGGACATCATGTCTACTCCACCTTCTCTCTTCTACCAACCTCTGGTGTCTTTCCCCCTCTCAAATTCATAATCTCTTAGCAAATATTATTATTACATTCACATTTGTGTGTATATAGATACAACCTGATGAGTCAATTTAGGTGTGTGTGTGTGTGTGTGTGTGTGTGTGTGTGTGTGTGTATGTGTTTAGAGATGACCACTTGGGATTGGATAACCATATTAGGAATTCATCCCTGGAGAAGACCAATTTTCCCTCTTTTAGCAGCCATTAATTGCCTATAGCTCCTCATTTAGCGGTGGGGCTTTGTGAGTTCTCCTCTCAGTTAAGGAATAGTTCTCAGAACATTGGTGGGTGCCTGAGCAAAGGCTTTGCCTATGGCTAAAGTCTATGAACCATAACAACGAGCAGCGTAGCAAGCCATCCCCCAAGACGACAATAGTAGCACTCATATCTTGGGGGTTAACCAACAGCTATTTAATTGTATTTAAAGCTGATTCAATAGGAGGGAAATCATTCCTGATACTAAAAAACTACCTGTACCTTATGAGGTCATAGATCCTAGAGGAGAACTTGCTGTTGCCATTTTCCTAATCCAGTGTAATTTCCAACTGCATTTTAAATATTTATCCTTATACACACAGATAAATCTAACTCTTATTCCTTATCAAAGAGAACTGGCCATGACCTGCCCATCTCCAGTCAATGTATCTATAACACAAACCCTACACCTAAGGCTATTCTATTTTTCCCATTACCCCTTTATAACTAGTATTTTGAAATGAGTATTCCTGTTCTCAGCCACCTTGATGTTTAAGTATTGCTATACCATACATGGACATTGATTTATAGTTTAGGGGACTGTCCAGTGAGTGCTAATGCAAAGTCTGTGACTTTCATTGTCATGATCTTAAATGTTTGATTTATAAAATTTGGGTTAAAGTTCAGGGATGCACGGGAAGATTGGAAAGAATATGCTAATTTAATAAAGAAAGGAAGGGAGCTAAGAACAAAAGGCTTTTGTGCATAGAATAATGTGGGCCCAACTCAGTGAATGACAAAGCCATTAATTTAACCTCTCCAAATAATATTCTCTGACCAACCTAACTACAATAAAAACAAAAGCACATTTCTGGCAGTGGTGGCGCAGGCCTTTAATCCCAGCACTTGGGAGGCAGAGGCAGGTGGATTTCTGAGTTCGAGGCCAGCCTGGTCTACAGATTGAGTCCAGGACAGCAAGGGCTACACAGAGAAACCTTGTCTCGAATTAAAAAGAAAGAAAGAAAGCACAGCTATTTACCTATGCTTCTTAATTAGTCAATCATACAATTTTAATTTTAACATCTGATATTACACATGGAATAAATTAAGGCGCCCAGAGTTGTGACCAGAATGTATTATTTACATGTATGAAGTTTTCAAAGAAAAAAATTAAAAATTATTTCAGAATCTCTTTTGTTCCAAATCATCTATAAACTATAATTTAGGAAAAATATATTCATCTCTATTGTAACTGGTGGGTAGAAATGGCCATTTTCAATGGCAGTGAGTTTAAACTCTTGCTTTACATTAGACTTGCCTACAGAACTTTTTTTATTTAAGGATTTTATTTATTTATTTATTACATGTATATATGTGAGTATACTGTTGCTATCTTCAGACACACCAGAAGAGGGCATCAGATCCCATTATAGATGGTTGTGAGCCGCCATGTGGTTGCTGGGAATTGAACCCAGGACCTCTGGAAGAGCAATCAGTGCTCTTGACCACTGAGCCATCTCTCCAGCCCCCTACAGAACGTTTAAGAACATCACCCTCAGTTGTATTCCATTAAAGGCCAACTATGGTAAATAAGGATGTCTGAAAGAGAAACAGAGCTCTTTAATTCCCTGTCAGCTGAGGGCTGGGATCTGTTCCTCCTATGTCTCAGGTAGAGCAATCTCTAATTGACTCAGTAAATAAAGTTCAGCTAAGAGCAATATCAGTGGAAAGACTAGCTGGAGCCAATGCAGGTTATTTGTTTCTAGTTTCTACCTCTATGTAAGCCACAGAGGCAGATGTCTTGTGGTGAAGTAGTGCAGGGTTATAATGTCTGACAAAAATTTGTTTTCTGAAATTTCCTTCTTCTAATGCCATGTGTCTATGTTAAGAGACACACACAACAGCAGGTCTGCAAAATGTACATATCTACTCTGTGTCAGCGACTGAAGAAATTCAAATGACCTTACATGGCATTATCCCTCTGCAGACACTTGGGGGCCAATTGTTCTCATCTTAATATTAAAAGTACTAAATGTTTGATGGACTCATGAATTATGGAAGTAATCAAGTATTCCTTAATGAGCTACTAGAAAATCTGGAGTCAAATTGTCATCCACGAGCAGGTGTCCCGGGCTTGCAGCGATTATTCTATTTTGATGAGTATACTTTCTTTTTCTCGTTCCCTTATAATTTAGCACTTTGATCTCTTTGTATCAGTTAATTCATTGTAAAACTGCTCTGACAGGATCAGGTGGATATATTATAAAAGTATAGCAATTGGAGCTGATGGTCAGGTCGTGGCTGCAAAAGACAGCGTAGGTGTAAGTCTGACTAACTTCTTCCATGCAAGAAAGCTTGGCCTGCTTCCCAGCCAGCCCATATCACACCCAGTCCAAGTACGGGACTAATTCTGCTGTTGAAATAACAAGTGTTAAGATAGAGTTGAACACGCTCACAAACGTGCAAGCACTGTTCTTGTATTTACCACCAATTTGGACCTTTTCTTTGGAAGGGAAAGCCCAGGAATCAGAAAAGTGAAGCTTTAACTTGAGGTTGAGGTCCACTCATGGAAAGGACAAACACTCCCAATCAGATCCCCGGTCGTGAAGGAATACGATTTTAAACAATAGCATTTGTCAGCAGGTACCTTTCCTTAATATTTCGATTATTAAGATGCCTGAAATACAAGGAGGCCTTTTGATGAATGTTTTCTAGAGTCAAATCCTTTAAAAATGGAAGTTATCAGGTGCTTACTAAGTTACACTGATGTACCATTAAAAAAAAAAAATCTCAAAAAGTATCTGTAGTCAGTGAGAGGACTTCCCTATGTTGTAAGGACCCTTGACCCCCGGTCAAATAATTCTTTAAGGGAAATCAGCTGGTAGTGAGCTATGCTGATGAGCTCCTTTGTTTTTGACATGAGATATAGGCCCCTTCCCTCTTAGCTATTTCTACTATTTAATGTCCTATATGTGAAACATTTTATGAGGTTTCAAAGAGAATCTGGTTTTATTCATGTAAGAATATTCTTGCCATAGTTTTCCATCTATCTTGGTCCCATAAAACTATCTTCTAAATTTTACTCAAAATATTTCTTTTGGTTGAAAGAATAAACTAGTTCTACTTAGTGATAATTGTGCAATCATTAAAAGAGGTGTATAAAATGTAAGTATGCAAAAAAATTCACAAAATACACTCTGACTGCTAATGCTCTGAAAACACTTTATTACACAAATTACATTCAGATTCTGAAAAATAGTGTTCTAACAGTGTAACCATCTAAAAATAAGACATCCTGGAAACACACCAACTGAAGAGAAATTTAAAAAAAGAGTTTAAATAGAGACTTTTTAAAATTTCTCTCATTGCAATATAATGTTAGTGATTTTAAAAAAATAGAAGGCGATTTAGCAGCTTTTCGGCGTGTAGCAAAGTTTCTCCTTACTGCCACAGGCTGAGAATGTTGAACAGGAAAGGCACCAAAGAAAGACACTGGCGATGGGTGTGGACTGGGAGAATACTGTGTTCAAGCAGAGAATAGGGCTATTTACATCCACGAAAAAAGTCTCCAAATGTAAATGAGCTAAGCTTCCATGGGGTGGGGGTGGGGGTGGGGGTGGAGCGCTGCCGTGGAGGAGGAGGAGGGCAGCTTCTCTATGCTACGTTCCTTTAAAGACAATGGCACTGGAGTGAACTGGTAGGAAACTCCTCACCTAGAAACAGAAGCCAACCGAGCCAAATGAAGTAAAGAAGGTGTGTACAGTTCCACACAGACGAGTACAGTTTACGATCAAATGCACAGAACTTTACACGAGCTAAAGAGAGAGGAATCTGGGCATCTTGGTAAACCTCACTGGAGCCGGAGTTCAGGAGGAAGGGGCAGGTGTGGGCAGCGGGGCCGAGTATTCCTCTTCAGACTCACTTCCTTCGTCTTCATCTTTCTCTTGGTCGCTCCCCTCTGTGCTCACTCGGTCAAATCCTTTTCTGCTGTAGCCTTTGCGGCTTGCAAAGAAATTACCTAGATTTAAACCGCGGCTTCCTTTTCCTGGAAAAAAAAAAAAAAATCAAATGCCACAGTAGGGTTAAAAATTGCACAAACAAGTCTGTTTCCTTGTAAAATGTCAAACATTAAACAGAGACAGAAATTGGGAATGGAAGAGGGTAGATTTTTGTTTATCTTTTTAAAGAATGATATTCAAGGAGATTTCCCATACAGAACCAGATGGATACTACTCAACAGACTTCATCAAAGTAAATAATAAAATCCTAAGCTCCCCAGGAATATGTTTCTACAGAGATATTCAGATCCATTTTCACAGTTTGGCTCTCTACAGCTCTCCTGAATTAGCAACCCCGGAGCTGCTCTTCATTTCCATGACTCTATGAAAAGGTCATCTTCCCTAAGACAAGCACTGACCGCAGTACCAGCGCCAGGAAGTTTACCAAAGACAAAGCAAACAGATGGAAGGCGGGGGATGCACGAGATGATACAGAATGGCCAATGGAAAAGAGAAACAGAGCTAGGCAGTGTGCGGTGAGGCCCATGCTTCAGGGTCTTCCCTCTGCCTTTCTGCTGGGACGCTAACTGCCCACTAGGTGTTGAGTTTTCAGAGTCAAAATAGCAAACAGTGCCTGGTTCTTTACAAGACACGCCCTCGCTGACTTTGAGTCAGACACGGAGGTTCTGAAAGGTCACAGGCATACCTCGGAATCTTCCCAGCACTCTTCCAGAACTTGACTCGAGCTTGCGGTCATGATCTGCTTTAAACAAAACAAAACAAGACAAACGAAAAAAGACGGCCCATTTTAAAATGTGTCTCTCACCCTTCTCTATCCAAGGGCTCAACGTTTAACATAAAATCGGGAACTTACAACTGACTAAAACGTGTTATTTACACGCAGTTTTAAAAGGGCTACATGCTACTGAGAAGCACAAAGAAGGCTGAAAGGTGTGGAGATTGAGAAGAATATAAGGGTAAACCCTTGTCTGTGTCTCTTATAGACTGTAATTTTGACATTGTCATGCCTCGAGCCTCAGTTTTTTTTTTCCTCCAAGAAATGAGAGATCATATCCATCTCTCCATATCGGTGACATATAAGGGGGTGTATTATATGAAATGGAAAAAAATGTGCTAACATCAACAGTTTTTACTGGGCTAGAATTGTTAGCAAATTATTATATAAAAAATTGGAAGCTTTTATTACAACCATTTAGGGATCTCTGCGCTAAGCGCTACCCTTTCTGTTAGCAGCAGTGGACAATCCTACTTTGGACGTCATTTCCTCGTCTGAAGCTTAAATGACTGGGAATGATGGGAAACTCTGAATAATTTCCATGATCTCAAGGTGAGCTCAGTTCTTCCCCTGGGGCTCCCATCTCCAAGATAAATCATTTTCTCTTTTTATGGGAATACAGAGCTCCCAAAGAACTGCTGTCCCCCTGGTACGTCTCTTCCTCGGTTCCTTCCTGGGCTATTCTCAAAGAAGCATTTGGGTGCAGGGCAGCTTCATGGAGAGAGCTAAAAGGCAAGTGGCAGGCAGCAGACAGGTAGAAAACAAGGCAGAGAAGGGAGGAGACCTGTCAGAAAGCCAAAAATCACACTCAGTCCCACAAAGGCACAGTGCATTCCTTGGTCAATCATGCATGCCCCGTGCCTGCTTTGGTGTCTGGGTAGAACAGCAGCGGTGTACACAACCAGGGTATGATGGATCAGGGAACATCCTTCAGGAGGGTTTTTTGAAAAACCTTAGATAAAATCCATTGGGAAAGAAAAATATCTTTGAAAATAGTGGCAGGCTAATCTACCATTCAATGAAACACAACAGAACTGCATAGAATTACAAAGTTTCTAAATAAATCACGGAGGGACAATGGTGCTTTCATGTGGCTTGAGCTGGGTTGCTACCTTCCTACATAGCTTTATGCTACAGTTCCATGTCCCTAAGAGCAAACAGGAAAACAAGCCTTCCTGACTCTTTAAGCCACTTCCTCTCCTTTTTTTTAGGTTAAATATCCCAGAGTCCTGCCATGTGCACAGGCTTTATGTCTTCCTAATTGCTGTTCTAGTTGTCACTACATTACGTCTTTGTGTACCATCTTGTCTGCGTCACCTACATTCTGAGTTTCAACTACTCATCTCTTTCTGTTTGTTTTTCAACAATTATCTTACTGAACTGCTAGTGTGAAGAACTGCTATTTGTCCTAAGTACATCCATTAAATACCACATCCAACGCGATTGTTCTTTTAAAGCTTATGTCTAGTTAACTTCCTGGCTATTTTTCTTTATACCTATGAGAGTTTCTGATAGTCTTTTTTTTTTTTTTTTTGTGGGGGGCGGGGAGGAGGGAAGCGTTAACTATATTGTTTTCAAGGATTTATTTGAAGTAAATAAAAAAGGAAAATCTAAGAATCATTACTTTCACAACTTATTAAGTGGAACTTTCTTCCATCGTTTATGTTAGTGTTTTCTTGTGGGTCAAGGCTTTTCCCATGACTACCCGAATCTCTGCCAATGGCTATCTGGACCTCCAACAAGACCAGATTTTGTTTCCCGACCAAATGTTGCCTCCCACACTGCCCCGCAGATTCCTTCCCAGATATAACTGTAGACATTTATTTGCCTTAAGATCTGGAGGTTGCTACTCAGAGGTACAATATAAGAATGACATCAGTTAATCACTGGAATATCCTGAAAAGGTCTCATACTATGATAGCTATTTTTAAAAATACTGACTTTGGTACTGGACCCTGTTTTGCTCAGTTAGGAAAGGCTAATGGTCAAACTTACAACTATTCAAAAACCAAGTGGTTTGTTAGGTCATGGGGATTCTGGATAAAGCAGAGTCTTGAGAATGGCCATCTCTTTATTTCTCTATTGCCAAGATTATTCTTTATACTCGCTAATGGTACTGGATACACAGTAGGTCCCAGATACTTGGTAAATGCTTAATGACCATTACTACGCTACTTCATTTTTATACAATGTACTGGCTGGTTTTGTGTCAACTTGACACAAGCTGGAGTTATCACACAGAAAGGAGTTTCAGTTGAAAAAATGCCTCCATGAGATCCAGGTGTAAGGCATTTTCTCAATTAGTGATCAAGGGCGGAGGGCCCCTTGTGAGTGATGCCATCCCTGGGCTGGTAGTCTTGGGGTCTATAAGAAAGCAGGCTGAGCAAGCCAGGGGAAGCAAGCAAGCCAGTAAGCATCATTCCTCCTTGGCCTCTGCATCAGCTCCTGCTCCTTGACCCGCTTGAGTTCCAGTCCTGACTTCCTTTGGTGATGAACAGCAGCATGGAGTGTAAGCTCAATAAACCCTTTCCTCCCCAACTTGCATCTTGGTCATGATGTTTGTGCAGGAATAGAAACCCTGAGTAAGACACACAACCTCATCTTTTACTCTCGTTTTATCCATGAAGAAACTGGTTTAGAGAGATGAAGTAACTTGCCCAATGTCATGCAGCTAGAAGCTAGAGCCAATCTGATGGGGAAAGAACATAGCCTCAAGATACCCAACCCAAGTATTGTGAGGTATGCCCTTCTCCCTGATCTGCAAGATAATTTAGAGTGGACCTATCGACTCACAGCTTTTCATGGTGATATTATTTGGGCTTAAGCCAACTGTAAAAGGCAATGGGAGAAGGTACAGAATAACCAAACTACCGAAATCTCAGAGGCTCTAGACCTATGTTATATTCAATATTAATTATAATCACCTTTTGAGACACAGACAATAATATCATAAAAAGGTAGCATGTAAACCAGTCTAAGTCAAACCAAACAGATAAATCCTGACAAGGTTCCTAATGATAATTAGGCCAGACATGCTCTCCAAGGAAGGTTCTAAATTCAAGGGGCTCATTTTACTTGCCTCCAAAGGCCCTGGATTTTTTCCACCGAATAAACATGACAATGGCCAGCAGGACAACCAGAGGGATAACCAGAAGGGTTGTAATGAGAACCACAGGCGCTCCCGAGCCTGGCTCTTTGATCAGTTTCTCTTTCTCTTGCATCTTCTGCAATTCTGAGGAGGTGGGTTTGTTCTCCACTTTGGGTTCAACAACTGCCTCGGCTTCTTCAGGGAAAGAAGAGTTCACAGTATGCAACTGATTGAAATATTTCAAACCCTCTCACCCACCCCTGCCCAGTCAAATCAACAATGGCTCTCCAAGAACTTGTTGAGACCACTGGATGTGGGGTCATGTTGTCATGTTGGTATTTATGACTACTACCTAGTTTTCACCTTCCCAGTGGTTATCTTTGATCTACCTTTAATTCCCTCTTAAGTCCATAAAAATATATCATTTTGCATTTTCTCAAGTTTAAGATACATTTACAAGGTTAAGATCACACAGTTCATTGTGTAGAGGAAAGGAACTGGCACACACACTGAAGTCAATCATGGTTGTGCTCAGGTGTACTAGCAGAATAACTTCAGGCAAGTTAGTTATCTTGGTATTACAAAAATCTCATTTGGATATAATCTACTTCACAATACTGTTAGATTGAAACGTGGGTCACAAAGAAGGTATTTAATAAGGATTTGGTTCATTATATCTTTAGTTTCTGAATCACTTTTATGTATTGTGATGTTTTAGTACTCTCTATGTAGTGATAGACATTAATTCTAAACTGACAAAGCCAAAAATTAAGTGACCCTTTGTGTTCTTTTATATGGTTCTCAGCAAAGTATATGCAATATATATCATCTTACTGGTAACGAATATAACTTATCAACTTTCTGAGCCAATAAGAGGAGCTGGGTAGGTATCAGGTCTAACATACCATTGAGAAACAGATCCAATGAAGCTATAGAAGCAACTGCAGGGGCTGCAATAATTATTGACTTCAAGTGAGTCTGGACTTTGAGCCATCCCCAAGAAGCATGTGGGTATAACAAACTGTAACATGCAACAGTTAAGAATTTAGTCAGGAGAAATGTTACAGTCCTGTTTGCTAAAAGGCTTCCTAAGGCTTCCAGAATCTTAATACCTTACTTTATGATTCTCTGCTTCAGTAAAATATAGACCACATGCTACAGAGAACCTCAGCCCTCAACAAACTGGCAAGAATAGAAGGTTTACCACAACTGGGAAAATTAGTTAATGTTCTGTACATGTAAATGGTTTAACTGCTTGCTGGACATGTTTCTGAAATCCCTCAGGTCATTTCATATCGAGTTTATGATATAAACACATGGAGGATGACACTTACTGCTTCAGTGTTCTGAGCTATCTTCTTCCCAACCTCAGCGACAGTCACTGAGCACTTACACTGTACTTGGCCTTGCTCCCCTTTAATTTACACACAAAGCTAGTGAGCAGGCACTACTGTTACCATTTTGCGGATAGCCTTAAAGTCTTCACGTTGTTCCCTCTACTTTTCAAAAGGAGAGACTACACTTTTACGTGTTCATTTGCCTGGTTCTCAAAATTTAAAGAGCATGGAAGAAAAAGGATTGGTTCACAGACCTGACCACTGTTCCGCCATCTTTGTTACCACAGAAAATATATACGCAATTATTTTATATTTAAACTTGTTCCATATTTAAACAGGAAAAATAAGTTGCCAAAATGGAATCATGGGGTTAAATATCATAAATGATGTCTGGATCCTGGTATTCAAGAATGTGTGTATTGCCTTTACAAGAAAGGCCTGTTTCTATTTGAAAGCTATACACACTAGCAGAATTATTAGCTAGTATTTTCTATTGGTTACTTCCTGCTTTTGCTGCAATGCTTATGACAATTTACACCTCGTATCATTGATAAGCAGAGCCAGGACTGAGCTATATTAAATGGAGAGACCTACAGATGATGCTTGTTATAGACTGAATCAGCCTAGCATTTATAGAAAGTAGATGAGACACGCAATGAACTTGCTAAGTTACAAACCACGTTAGAAATTCTTGGCTTCCACAGTTCTGGTATTTTGGATATTATCTACTAAAAATACTTGCTCCTTCTACCATTTGGAGTAAACTGAAATATGTTTAGGCTTGAAAAGGTTCTATTTGTCTCTGAAGAGCTTAGTTTTAAAACGTTTCAGAACAATATTGGTGTTCTGAGGGGACTGCGTAGGTAAAATGAAAAGTCCAACACAGCATTTACCACAAAAGAGCCTAGGAATCCCACTCAAATAATACACAGTCCAGGTAACATCACTCCACTCTTTATCTGAAATTTCTTTATTACATCTTCCCAGATTTTGTAGCATCCCTGGTGAACAGGTGTGAAGAGGTGTAAAGACTCTAAAATTAGCCTGTGCCTGAGTTTCTGGAGATTAAAGGGAATGGAGCATGCTGCTCTCCGAGCACATAAGATGCCACATGCTGCCTGCCTAGAACCACAATATCTCACAGTCTTATAAAATCAGCAGCTGGCAAAGCATCTCTAGGTATACTGAGATAAACATGGTTTTAAAAGTTGAGTGAAAAGAAGTATTTTTTTCTTCTTCTCCAAACCAATGTTTCTTAAATGGGGAGTTATCTGTACTCCTTTGTGAGGGTAATCACATAGTATTTGTATATCTCTATTATTTTATTAATTGTTTATTTTGCCTTTGCAATAAGAAATTTAACAACACCCTCTTAACCACCTTTTAAATTGTAAACACATTTCAGTTTATTCCAAATGTTAGATTAATTGTATGGTTTTAATAGACAACACCCCAGAATACCAGAACTGTGGAAGCCCAAAATGTCGAAAGTGGCATGTAACTTAGCAAGTTCATCGCTGTGTCATCTACTTTCTATGAATGTCAAGCTGATTCTTTTGTCCTATAACCAATGACATGCATGCATCTGTGCGTACGCATGTTTGCATATGTGTTAATGCACCTGTGTGTGTGTGTGTGTGAGAGACAGAGAGAGAGAGAGAGAGAGAGAGAGAGAGAGAGAGAGAGAGAGAGAGAGACCTAAAAGCTTCCCCACACCCTGGCACCCACAGGCAGACTTTCTTCTTTAATAAACAGGAAGGGAGGGACATTCTTAATGTAGTAATACAGCAACTGTTACCTGGCTCATAACAGACACAACTGAAGAATGAAGATTTTAGGAAACATATTCGCATGTAACTTTGGAAAACATGAGAGCTATATACAGCATACAGGAGCTTCATTCTCACGCACAGCCCACCTTCGCCCTCACAGCTCCTTAGAAAGGCTTCCCTCAATAAGGCCTAAGAGGCTCCACGCACTTGACAGCTTTCTTTCTTTCTTCTTTCTACTTGGAGACTGATCAAGATTGTCACCTTCACCCCAAGCAGGGGACAGAGTGAGCTATGCATTTTATTCCTAGTGACTCTATTTGAAATTCTAAGCCCTTCCCATAAGCTTTATGTCATCTCCAGTTCGCTTATTTCTGAAACTTCCTTGAAATGTTGGTTCTGCAACCTTGTTGTAATTGCTCACTTATATGAACACTTGTGGAGAGAAGTATCATCAAAAGTAACTCATTTTTAGAGTTATAAAATTAATAAACACCCGTGCTATGAATTTGATTTGGCCTTTGTTACAAAGGTTAGCTTCATGATTTTGATAAACAATAGTCTCTAGAGATCTAGTATGATCTGTATTTCTTTTGTAATACGAATATAATCTTCTAAAAGGATGAGAAATTTTTGGATTCAAGGAGCAGAATATCTCCATTTGGGTTGGGATATTCCCTCCTAGTAAAATTGGACTTTCCAGGCAGACATTTTAATAACATTTATTATTTCAACTTCAGGTTCTGCCACAAGACAGGGAGGTTTTCCATCTAAATGGATTCATTGTTTTCTCTTTGTCCAGCACCAGGGTGAGGTCAGAGGTCAGGATAATTGGGCATGTTCTCAACATGCTAACTAGTATATTACCATCAATAATGTTTTGGTGGAAGATATTTAAACAGAAATAAATTAAAATCATCTAAACTTCTAGAGATTTCAACACACACAGCGTATCATTCCTAACTTGCATTTCTTAGAAGAATTTATAGTGAATGGATTGATGTATTGATCAAGAGCCCAGGATTTGACCTCCAACAAAGTTGTATTTAAAACTTAAACATGTACTGTCTGTTAGTAATACCTCTCCTTATTTCCTCTCATGTAAGATAAATATCACATGGTTAATACAATTACATCTGATAAGTTTTGTATCATCCATTTAGACTGTTCCAATAATAGCTGTTATTAGTAGCAATATCTTTTATATCACCCTTATTTGGGGATAAACATAACATCAATAATACTATATAAATAGCAATGATTTAAGACTTGTGCCCGTATTGAGTAACAGGAACACCACTCAGTATCGTCCCTTAGGTAGAATCTCTACAGATGCCCAACAGCGCAGCTTATTTTCGATACAATGTTATCTCAGCTTTCTCAGTGCTGAGCTGGAGTCTGCTGCTACCTTTCCTGTCGGCCTATGTCAACTTCCTTTTGCTTCTGGCTTCTTCACATGTCTTTCCAACCTACTTCCATGAGCAAGAAAACAAAGATTCTTGGACTTCAGTCTGAACCTCTTCACCCCAGGGTTAAATCTGAAGAATGGAATTGGTTTAGAGTCCTTAACAACAAACATCAGTCAAAAGCCTACACATTGTAGAGGAAGTACAAATTCAAACTGGTTCTCTGGTAGAGAAAAGTAATTTGACAGAGATTTTGAATGGGAATAGTAGCCATTCACCCGGAGCTAAGCTCATTTTAGACACTATGTGTCAATGTATCTGAGGACCTGGAAATGTGCTTATTCTTCCTCTGGAGCTATTACCTGGGCAGCTACTTCCTTGAGGTCAAGGGTCCTGTCAATTCTCTCAGGCTTATTACATTGGCTTTTACAAAGAAGCCCCCAGTCAATCTTGTTGGCTGCAAGGTACTATGACAGGAGTCGGCTGGGGATATCCTAATGTTTCTTATCAAATGGAAGTGACCCACCAAGGTTTTTCACTTGTGTACATGAGAGTTCATGCAGGTTTTTCTAGCATACCAAAAATCTCTTTTTTTCTTTCTACCTTACGTAAAGATAAACATACTTTCCAATATGACTAGCTGAATATTTTCCCTTCTGTGTATCTCTGGCTCACGGGTTATAGATTTCTTAAATCCTCATCCATATTCCATTACTGAGAATCAGCAATAATTGGAGATCCCAAGGACTATTTCCTTCAACACACAAAGAGGTCGTGGCATGCAGGCTCACGGGTTCAGCACAAAGAGAGAGAGAGCAGCAACGATTTACCACATTATATATTTTTAGCCTGATAATTTTTAAGCTGCAATCAAGAGCCCAAAATAATCCAACAAAATAGCTTTTGGTTTCACAGTTCAAGAGAGGACTCTGACCAACCTTTGATTTCCTGGACCTCAATGCCAGCCTTTTTAACTGATCGATGCTCCATTTCTGTAACAGCATAATATGGGGAGAGAAGAATCAGAATCCTCTAAAAGAACATTTAAAGACTTAACCTCGATACCAGTTTTATTCAGTTACATATATTTCCAAAGTCTAATTAGAGGTCAATATCATGAGTCCTCTATAAAATCTTCTTAGGTAAGTTGAGGTAATATTTTTAATAACTTATTCCGAATAGGGTTTACCTTTGGGGATTCATAATATTACATTGTTTTTGAAACATCAGGTAGTTCCATTTGTTAGGTCCAAATGGCAGAGCTGGTGACAAAATTCTGTTTGCAACGCCCCCACCATCCCACTCCCTCTCACCCCTCCCAGATGGCAGTGCTGGTGATAAACAGAAGGTCTCAGACCTGATAACCAGAGGTTTGTTACTGGGTAAACATGCTTAATTCCACATTCCTCAGGCTCTCTGTTTACCAGAACCTTCCTCAGTCTGCTCCCAAAGGTCAACTATCTAGGACAAGAGCATCTAATTCCCACTTAATCAGAACAGCCTGTGTCAGCTAAAAGCTCCCCACCCCCTGCTGACTGTGAGATACAATCCACTTGTTTTTCCACGATTTTGCTTCTCTCTGAGCTCCTGGCCCCAGAGATAGCCTTGGCAGTTTGATCCCCAATAACCTTTCTTTCTACCCAAGGAATGGAATGGTTCAGTTCAGTGGTTTTACTCCCTTGCTTACATTGTACCTGGACATCTTAGAGTGAAGGCTGGAAACTTGAAGTGACAAATGAATACTATGGGGTTTATTAATATACTTGCTTAGATTACTAAGTTATGCAAAGTAGAATGTCACAAATGGTGTGCTGACTGCAATCTGACTGGAAGGTAAGTAGTGAACTAACCAGACTTCTTAGAAACTGTGAGGAAAAAAAAAAATCAGTGCCATTATTAAAGTTTATTTTAGGGTTGCTGAGAAAACTCTTCTGCTAACTAATGTTCATTCCCCAAAACTGACCTCCAGTGAGGCTCGATTCCCCTAACAAAGAATACAACCCTAGTAGGCAGTTCATGGGAACAGCACAGGGTCAGCCCACCTTTAAGTCCTGCTCTACCATTAAGCCCTCTGTGTTGTCACCAGAAAAAGGACAATTCTGCCAAGTGTGCGAGATGATCCTGGGTAACAGCTATTGGTAACGGCAGCAACACTGGTGTGCGGAAGAAATAATTCAGACACTCTCTTTGCTGCTCAAATTTCCCAGTATTCTAAGTCACTAGACTTGCCGTGTCCTGTCTGTGTTTAAGGTGTTCAAAGTCTTAGCTGGGGGCTGGACCTAAAAGAAACTTAAGGATAGCAGTGTTTGGGGAAGAGATTAATCTGAGACCTGTATGAACTGGTAACATTTTCTGTTACAGGCTGGTTCTCTTTTGTGCTTTAGCCAGAACCAGTCACCTGATGTAATTAAAGAGCTTTTTCCTTTATTATTTTGGAAGTTCATGGGGCGATTCCTCACTGGGAAGGCATATAATTCTAGTGTCCTCTTGGAAGAATGAACCTCTGTTGGGGAACTGCTCCATCAGCTTGGCTGTGGACATGTAAGTAGGACATTTTCTTGATTAAAGATTGATGTGGGAGGTCCAAACCCACTGTGGACAGTGCCACCCTGGGATAGGACTGCATATGTCTGTGTGGGGACTTCCAGAGGTCCTGAGAGTGCGAGGACTCTGACTTAATCTGATTTTATTTTTAGTATGGAATTGATATGGCAGCTATATTACAGTGTGAGAAATAGGTGGCAGGGCCTTGGAAGACATAGGACTGAGCTTTCGTGTGGCCCACAGTTCTATTCCCCCTTTTCTGCTTCTTGGTGATAAGCTCCCTTGTGCCATGTGACGCTGTGAATTTCTGCGTAAACAATCAAGGACTGAACTTTCTGAAATCAAGAGCAGAATACACCCCCCCATGAGCAGTTTTGTCATGTCTGTGCCAAGACAGCTACTGGTTGAGTCTATATTCACTATATTCTAATCAGGTTCTTATCTCAGAATTCTAAAAGTCACTCAAAGATTAATTCAAATCTCAAGTTATTGAATACAGCATTAGCCAAATTGAGATATAAAATATACATTATATCTGATTGAAACTTATAGACTCTTGTTTTCTTTCCTTGTTATGACTTGAATTTATGCTGTTATTGACATAATTTTATTAATCAAGTTTTTATGTCCTTATTAACTCTTTACCTATCTGCTGTAGCTTTTGATACATCAAATTTATCATCCCTAAATCATTTACTAATTACCACTATCTCCTGTTGCTTAGAGTCTAAAATATATAAAAAGCATTTCTGGATATTGGATGTTTTTGGCTAAGT
Source organism: Uromys caudimaculatus (assembly GCA_028551405.1). Classification (NCBI taxonomy): domain Eukaryota; kingdom Metazoa; phylum Chordata; class Mammalia; order Rodentia; family Muridae; genus Uromys; species Uromys caudimaculatus. The sequence goes on along the minus strand of CM052709.1, from coordinate 85,683,085 downwards.
AAACATTCAGTGAACTTCAGATAAGGAACATTTTTATTTATAGTCTAAAACTAGGGACTAGGCTTAGCATACTTTTTAATGATGTCCACATAGAAATGAAGGAATTCTAACATTCCTGTAGAAGAAGAGTGTCAGCATCCAGCATCTGCTCAGGCCACACTATCTGCAGAATCTCCTCTGCCATTACTATCTGGTACCCTACTGAGACAAAGTGAGTCCCTGGCTATCAGACATCCTGGGGTCCTTTCTCACTTGTAAATTGAGTTGACATTAAAATGAATGTGGGCCAGTATCTTGCTCCCTACCTTTTTCAGATTCAGAGAACAAAGCTGTGGACCTCTTGTTGTGAAACCTCACCCCTCTGTAGATAGCCATAAGAGCAGACCCTACATTGGCCACAGAGCTCTGCTTCCTATCATCTGAGACCACGCATTCTGTCTGTCTCTGGTGCGGGGCCTGAATTCTCTTCAGTGTCTCTGTCATGCAGTTCCTCTCCTTTGTCTATCCATGACATTAATAACTTTGTTAATAAACGCCTTACTTCTCAATAATCCAGCTCGATGTCCCCTTAAAACTGCTCTATAAACCTAACATAAAGTAATCTATCCCAGCCTCTCCTGGAATCTCCTTCCTCACCCCCAACTCCAAAACCTAACAATTCATACACCAATCTGTTCCTTTATTTTCTGAGTTAAATAAAAATCCAGCAACTCAGTATCTAGAGGAAACCTGAGATGTAAGTGTCAGGGAAGGATGCTGTGGTCCCTTGAAGCGCAGTGCTTCAGAGAGCCACGTGGGGGGATATCTCGTGGCAACAAGTCAACCTCTGCTTTGCCGAAGCTGTCTCTTCCTTCTGTAACCACACTGGAATTAAAACTGGTTTTTAATGAAACAGACATTACCTCACACATCAAAAATTTCCTGTGGAGTGTCTCTGGAAACAAGGCAATGACTGCCAGGAAAAAAAAAATCCCTCTCTCTCCACATTTAAAAACTTATTTAGTCCCTGAAATAGATACCAAAAAAAGACCCCCTCCCTCCCTCCTCACGCTCTCTCATCTCTCTTCATTTCTCTGTCTTCTGTAGTACAAAAGAAAGTGAAGATGCCAGACATGTGCTGAATCCCAAACCCAAACTCCCTTAGACCCCCGTTTCCTGTTCCCAACATTGAAAAAAGAGAGATCAAGAGTAAATGTTTTTGTTTCCCATTTTAAAGAACAAAACAGATGGAAATTACAGATAGAAATACTATAAAAATGAACAAATGACAAAAACCCAACCTACTTTCAGTCAGGGCGAACTTCCACACGGTGTTTGTGTGTGCGTCTCCGATGTACACAGCCCCATCTTCGGAAGCCACAATATCATGAGGCATGTCAAAGTGCTGCCAAATGCAAGGACGTTTGTTATTGGGATGTTATTGTTAAATCTATTACAGAATGGCAGAAAAATTAGACACGGCATGCGACTCACACGAAAGTGACCTTAATTCCCATCAAAGCCACCCTAGCCAGCGGCAGTCGTTCACTGTGTCCTGACTGCGAGGCACAACTCTAGGCATTGAATAAAGCAAAGGGGACCTACACCGTCGACTTGACATTCTTTTAATAACTGAAAATTCATAAGTTGTTTATTTTTTCAGGACAGTTTAATTTGGTGTTTAGTGACTTATTTGTGTTTACTTTCTCATTCATGTTTCTTCTGTCTTTAAAAGACTATTAAACTCCTCCTTGGACATTTTGGTACATGGATCCTATGCATTCGGGTTACTCTTGCCCCCAAGCTTGCGCCTATTCCTCCCACCCCTTTTAACCAACCCTCTCTCCTCCCCTGAAGTTCCCTTTCCGAATTTACCATATTGAGCTGTTTTTGTTTTGAGACCTAGTCAGTTTAGCCAGGGCTACCCATGTAGCTATGGGTTTGAACTCTCCACTGGAGCCTAGCAGACTCACCAGTGCTTACATTGCTGACAGCAGTAATGCCCTGTTTCCCATAATTTATCACTAGGTCAGTAGTCAGGGACTAATAGTGGCGATGAAGTCCCCCCATCTATGGTTGGCTGTTAACCGGTCCCTTCTGGTTTTTTAATATTAAGTTTTTATTATGTTAGAATTGCTGTTAAATGTCTGTGTCTGGTGTAGGTCTATTCATGGGAGCGCAGTGTCCACTCAGGCCAAGAAAGGGCACTGGGTTCTCAGAGGCGGAGTTACAGGTGGTTGTGAGCCACCAATGTGGATGCTGAGAAATGAACTTACGACCTCGGCAGAAACAGTGCTCTTAAGTACTAAGGTTAGGCTAATTCTCCAGTAGCCTCTGTGTAGACAAGCACAGTTGCCCTGGGTTCCTGACTGGAACAGCCATTTCACGCCCAGCGGATGTATCCCCTCCCCCTTCTTCCTATCCCCTAGCTCTTTCTGTTCCCTCTTTGGCAGTATTTCCTAAGCCTTATAGGTGGGGCTGTAAATAAATATTACGGCTGATCCTTTAACCTTCATTTATTCTGGGCACCTTGAGCAGTCATGTGCTTCTGCCTCCAGTGCTGTTCACTGAAAAGAAAGACTATAGAACAGAAGACCCAGGCTTAAGTTCACACTGTCACAGCCACCTCGCTTTTAACAAAGACGCCCAAAATACACACAGGAGAAAAGAGTATTTTCAGCAAATGGTGTTAGGTTACCTGAGTGTCTACACAGAAGAATGAAAGCATCTTTATTAGTCTTATTGCCTTACTTCCCTTACGTTAACATTAAGAGAGAACAAACATTCAGATGTAAATGTTTCTAAAGACTGCCTTAGTAGAAGAGAAAGATTCACATGATGTGAGAGAAGAAGCATCAGATATCACAGAAAAAAGGCAGTGTAAAATTTGACCTTTGACCTTTGATTTCAGTAATGAATTATTATACTACATTATTTCCTTTACCCAGATTTTGAATCTTTATGATGATAAACTTAATAAGTGGATATTCTGAGAGATCCATAAACCTGTTTCATTTCACTGAATCAACCTAGAATACTTCTCCTGTGTACGGGGGATGATATTATAAATTGTTTTCTGAAAGGGAGAACAAATTTTGTCTCAGCACGAGCCTCTCTTCAGGTTCCATGTGCTGACCCCACACTGTGCCTTATTCATCATGAGTCTGGTGACTGCTGATGTTTAGGAGCAGTGCCTCTGAAATTCTAATTCAGAGCTATCGATATTATTAAGAGCCTTTTGCTTACCAATCAGTTTTGATATATAGATGTACATTGCAATTACAAGTTAATAATCTACTTGATACAGTACACCATCACTAAAAGAACAAGAAAGCCAAACATTCTGATAAGACAAACTGTAAACCTGAAAGAATAGGAATAGTTTTCTTTTCCTAATCAATAAGTATGAGGAAGTTAGCTCACAGAAGAATAGCTCTAAAGATCAGATAATCAATGAGAATTCAAAACACTGCAGGTAAAATATGCACCCTCCGTGTAATGACTTCTTTCTAAAAGAGGCAATGATTTCAGTGTGTTACACATTGCTTTTCAGATAAAATATCTTCTGAAAAACTCATGCTTGCAAACTATCAACAGATACCCACAAGAAGAGAACCCAAGATGGACTCTTTAGTTTGTATTGACTCTGTTTTGTTCCAGACACTATAACCGCTCCCAACAAAGGCGGAGGCTGCGCCCTCCCTTCTCCATCATTACATCCTTAAGAGCCAGTACAAAGCCTCCAGTTAACTTGGACAGAATCCAGACGCCCATCTTCTTACAGACAGAGTTTCTAAGTTCTGAGACATTTTATAGTTTTTTCACATCTAGCAATCTCGGTATCCTAACAGGCAACTTAAGAATTATGGGAACAAGGCATTCTTTGTTCAGTGACTTGTGCTAGTTACGTTTTGATCGAAGTAAACAGAATAGAATAAACCTTTCTATATTTGGAAAAATAGCCCTTGCCTAAGCATTTTAGCAGGCTGATTTTTCTACAGATGATGGACCCCCTGCGCATGCCTGCAGTGTTTGTGAGTATTGTGATCGCCCTGACAATTATTCTGCGTGTACAGTACAGTGGGAAGAAAAAAGCCCATGGGACACATAGCTGTAGTCGCTGCATGTGTAAAAAGTTCTGTTAAAATATACGGTGGTAAATTACTGTGGGGCCTTTAACCACTCACCCAGCCAAGTCTTTAGAATTTGAACAGGTTCTACAAAGCACCATGTTCAACTCTTGTTATTTATTAAAGTCTTAGTACTACGAATAACAAAAAACCAAGCTGTCTGCTGGTGCTAAAAAGAACTATAATAGTACATTTTCAATGTGGTTTCTTCTACTTGAATAGAACTAGGAAAGATATCTGTCTGTCCATCTATCATCTGTCAATCAATGTATCTATATTGCTAAGTATTGTCAGTTTAAGCTTGTCATCGTATGCTGATTCTACTACAAAGTTAGAACCGTACAGGCTAACGTTCATCTGGAATTACGGACAGTCTAGGGAAAGACAAGGACATTTAAAGTAAATATCAAAACAAGATATCACTGTCAACTCAACTAAGAAAGTTATCACATCTTTTATGTTTAAAAAATTAAATATTGATATTCATATTTTAAATTTCTTATAAAAACTCAGTTAGGCAGTGCATGTAAGTACCTTGCGTACTGGCTTGAAGACATCTATAATTTCTCCACTGGAAAAGTTCATCACAAATCCTTGCACGGGTTCTTGGTCTCCAAAGTAAGGCTTCCCATTTACCGCAAAGAGAAAACCTGTGACCAGAGGCATAGTCTTTCTTTAAGATATGGGTTAATATTGGCTTTGAAATAGAAGCACATCATGCAAATGAGAATATAGTTAGGCTCAACCTGGTTCCTATGTTTGCCAACAATGAAAAATTCCAGATCTGGGCCCAACAGGTTAGATGATTAACCTTTGTATAACAAGAAATAAGCAGAAGCCGGGGAGCCTGTTCCAGGTAGGGCACCATAAGAAATCAGGATACAGTGACTGATGTCCATGTACACTGGCATTCAGGGTTAGCCATAACAAGAATCCTCAGTGGGAATGGGGGAAATTTCAGTTATCAAAGCCAATCAGTTCAGAGCATCCGATCTGTGTTTCGAAAATTATGCATTGTCAATCTGGCTACAGCAAGAGTCAGAGGAGAATGCAAAGGAGGTAAAGGAATTACAGTCCAGAAGAAATAATCGGGTTTTAGACAACTCCAGCTTGTAAACGTGAGATATGTCTTTCAGACTGATAAAGAAAAAATGTCACAGGAAAAAAAATAAGCACCTTCCTATGAATACACTTTGTAGTAAAACTACATTTCTTTGTATATAGTGAAATAACAGAGATGGTGATGTCTTAGTCTGCATACTGTATTAGAATGCATTTTAGAGGGGGCTGAGGCACAGCTCAGTGGTAGAGGGGGCTGAGGCACAGTTCAGTGGTAGAGGGGGCTGAGGCACAGCTCAGTGGTAGAGGGGGCTGAGGCACAGCTCAGTGGTAGAGGGGGCTGAGGCACAGCTCAGTGGTAGAATGCTTGCCTGGCATGCATGGGTTCTAGGTTTGGGCCTGAGCACTATAAAGTCCAAAAAGTACATATAATGCTAAACCTATATTCAACATATTTCCATCCCTTTCAAAAGGATCGTATTGATTCTTAGAATATATCCTATAACACAGTCCAGACTGAGCATAAACCATCACTACAGCTCTCACTTACATTCTGTTTTTAACTTGAGTTCTTATCTTTTTCCAGATTTAAAAAAAATATATTAGATCTATTTCATCGCCTTCCTTATTAATTGAAATTTCTTGACAAATTAATTCTTTGAATGCAAAGTAAAGCCAACTATAGAATGTCTCTTTTGTTGACATTAATGAGGGTCTTTATTTATTTGTTTTTGCACATTTCTCAGGAAACACAAACTTGTTCCTCATCCAGTCACCTGGCCCTTTGATTTCACGACTTAGTGGCATAAGAGGTGTAGCTATGAAAGGGGAGGAGTATGGTTAATGTTCGCTAACACAAAACTAGATACATTTCATAATATAGTCCAAGATGCATATAAACTTTTACTTAAAATATTAATTGCCTTAATATACATTCAAAGAAATATTACGGACATTTATTTTGTCATGTGAATTGTGTACTTTTTATTTTACGAGTTTGGGTTATTTTTTTCAACTTTCATTTGAAAGCTTTTAAAACCATTACAGTTTATAGAAAAATGTTCAAGAAATCAAGATTTGATTGGTTGTTTCTCTTGGTGTTTAGATAGAAGCTCTGTTCCTTTACATTTTTCTCTGTTTTAAATAAGTTGGCCATTGTGGTGGTGAATGGAATGACTGCCATAGGCTCACAGGGTGTGGCACTATTAGGAGGTGTGGCCTTGTCAGAGTAGGTGTGGCCTTGTTGTGGTGGGCGTGGCCTTGTTGGAGTAGGTGTGGCCTTGTGGCAGTAGCTGTGGCCTTGTTGAAGGAACTGTGTCAGTGGGGGTGGGCTTTGAGGTTTTAAATGCTTAAGCCAGGCCCAGTGTCACTCTGCTCTTGATGCCTGCGGATCCAGATGTAGAACTCTCAGCTTCCTCTCCAGCACCATGTCTGCCTGTACAACGCCATGCTTCCCACCATGACAATAATAGAATAAACCTCTAAAGTGGAAGCCAGCCCCAGTGAAATGTTTTCCTTTTTAAGAGTTGCCATGGTCAGTCATGGTGTCTCTTCACAGCAACAAAATCCTAAGACAGTCAGGACTTTTCCAAGAAATGTGAAACAGAAGTATTTTGAATGTGATTCTATCAGATATATAATATCTCTTGATAATGTGAAGGCAATATTAATCATTTAATAAGTAGATCAGATGATTATAAGTAAAGAGGAATCAGTGTTTGGGAACATTTTAAACCCAATGCAAACAGCTGGTAACTTTTTGGGGGGCCTTCATTATTTCTGCAAAAGGAATAGTGAATTTGAGTTCAAGTAATTTACAATGCAGTAATCATTTTAAGGTATTTCAGATCTGATATATAAAGCATCTTGTATTGATTAATAAAAAAGTTATTTAAGAAGCACATTGAATAAAATAATTGTTAAGGGCAGAATAGGACACAACAAAGCACCCAGTAACGATGAGATACCTGGTATATATGAAATCGCAAAGACATTCCTTCCAAATGATGCATGCTTAATCTCTCTCACAAATTCTTTGGTGTCAGTTTTGAAACATTGGATCCGGCCATTTTCCCTGTCTGCCACGCACAACTGGTCCAGATGAGGCACAAGGGCCAAACTGTGAGGAACACTGAACTGACCTGGCTTAGGACTGCTCCCAGAAGTCTCTACGGAACAAAGGAAAGCCACAGTTGCACCATTCATAAAGTCTTTCAGAGTCCAATGCAATAGCTTTATATGTTTCCAAATTCATGAAAATAAACCATTTATGGTGTACAGAAACGTTACAGATTTTACGTGACAAAACCCAAACCCAGGTCTGTTTGTCCTACTGATGACGCAGAATTCCGATTGGAGAGCAAGAGTGGTCATGGGTACCTTCTCCCCACTGGGTGATGAACTTTCCGCTTGGTGAGAATTGTACAATCCGACTGTTACAGTAACCATCTGACACGAAGACAGCTCCAGTCCTGGGCTCCACGGCCACATCAGTGGGCTGGCAGAAGTGATTTTGGTCGCTGCCGGGTTGCATGCTCCTTCCCAGAACTAAGAGAGGGCCTTCTTTGGTAGTTGGGTCCAATTTGAACACCTTAAAAAAACCAACCCAACAACAGAAGCTTTATCTACCTTTCATAATTATCTTTGACACACATGCACGTGATAGAGATTGTTTGACCAAGCAATGAGAATATGGCAAGACATACTATCTCCACCCTCCATTTTTGTCTTCTTCAGCCAAACCGACCCTGCTCACACAGCACAAGAGGCATAGGTGTTCACAGAATGGGTTTGAAATTCCTGGAGAGAACATGTTAACGACTCACGTCTAACTCTTTGGAGCTCGGGATTTTTCCTTCCTATTTTTCCTCGCTCCGCATCACCATCGTTACACCATCGTTTTGGAAAGGACAACCTTTGATCTTTCTTACATACTTAACACGGGCTCTGCTTTAATTTATAGTCCACACGGGGCTGTGAGCATCCTTGAGCCCAAGGGAGAACAGAGATCTAACACCATGTTGACTTTCCTAGCACAGCTCGAAAGTGAAAATGCCGAAGTGAGGATGGATACAGGCTGAACGTGGGTGTCTTCGAAATTCCTGTATCAGAATCCTAATTTCTCTCGTGGTGGGAGCTGGAAGGAATGAGGCCATCATGATGAAACCTCACGAGGAAGGTTGCTGTCTGTGCTACAGTAGACCCAGGAGCTTGCCCCCTTTTCCTTCCTCATGAAAGGGCACATTGGAAAGAGGCCTGTCTGAAACCCAGGAGAGAACCCACAGCAGAACCCCATCAAGCGAGTGCCCTGATCAGGTGCCCAGAGTTTAGATCTGTGAGAAATGATTTGTTGGTTGTTTACAAGCCACGGAGTCTATGCTGCTCCATAACAGCCCACAGAACTTACGGAGACATGATTGCCCCCCCCCCTTTTTTGTTACTAAAATTTTTTTTGCCATAGAAAAAGTTTTAGTGAAATCCAGAACATTTTGAAAACTAAAATGTCATAGCTTCTAAGTGAATACTGCCAAGCCGTAAGCTCACCTGATGGAGAGCCACATCCGTGACCCAATAATTTCCATCTGTGTCTATGCTCAAGCCGTGTGGTAAATAAAACCTGCAAAACAGACAGACAGACAAACAAACAAACACTGTCACAGTTATAGTTCTCCAGGCACAGATGCAAGGAATTTAGCTGTGATTAAACCATAGAGCAATATATTTTTGTAAAATAGGAACAGCGTATTTGCATCAATATAGAAAAGACCCAAATGAGTTGTGAAGTGAATTGTTAGGATTGGCAGAGATCTCCTGTGACAAAGCTGAAGCAGAAGTTAGTCAATCATATTAAGACTGACAAATGAGGCTTACATGAAATTATTAGTATTTATTATATGCCCTATTACGCAGCACAGATAACATTAAGTTCAAAGCAAGATTTCACATAATAAATATTAATGTTTCAGAATACACATAAAACAAACTGCCTTGAGAAATGACAGTGGATTTCTATAGTTTGAATACATAATAATATATTACAACAAAAATAGTGTTATAGGATTTTTGTTTGTGATGTACACACATGTGTGTGTGGTCAGAGGGTGATATCAGGTTTCTATCCTGACCTATTTCTGCCTTATTTTTTAAGATAAGTCCTCTCATTGAAAGTGGAGTTCACCATTTGGCTAGATTGGCTGGTCATAAAATCCCTGGGGGTCCTCCTGACTTGGTTTCCCTGCCTCACCTTGGCCCCAGTACTGGGGTTAGGAATGTGCACCATGTTCACCTTTTATGGGCATTCTAGGGATCTAAATTCTGGTTGCTATGGCAAAGACTTTACCGACTGAGCCTATATCTGTCCAGCCCTATACCACCACATCCACATAACTTCTCATGTATAAGACTTAAAAGCTTTAAGACTGGCTATGGAAGATAATGAACAAGAAACAATAACGTTCAGAAGGGCTGTGACCCTCCAGGCACAGCAAGTAGGTGAGTCGGACAGTCATTAGAAAAGGTCAATCTACTTAGCATATGTAACTGAGGCAGACAGACCTGTGGGACTGAAAAACAGAGTTAGTTAACACATGGGAAATACACTCAGGTGGCCCTGTTCAAACGCCACCTGAGAATCCAAGCTTCCTCTGTCTGTTTCTAGCCTCAGTAGGGCACTGGTACAGGGAATTTTTTTTTTTCATGGGCCAAGTGCATAACACTTTGATCTCAACTAATTGGCTGAACTAGGTTTCCCATTTTGGCCACTGAAAGGGAGGCTTTGATTAGCTTGCAGCATCAACAGCTCACCGTTGGCCAAGTTGACTTAGCGGCAGTTGTCCCACCTCCTTCCATGTTGATTGTGTTCTGAGATGGGGCTGTCTCTGATTAATGCTTACAGCTCTAAAGACACAGGCTCAAACACACCGTAGAGACGATATTATAATTTGTCCTTGGCTTATCTGAAAATACTACTTAAAAAAAAAATCCAAGCTTCATAATAGCAATCTCTATTAGTAGCTGCATCTAAAGCAGAGGCTATCTGCCTTTCAAAGACACTGGCCTTCTCTGGGCTTAAGCAGATGGACTGGGGAAGAGTCCTGGAAGCTGCCAGGTTATAATGGGTCAGGGTAACTCTGGAAGCAGGTGACCCTTTCTTCCAATGACCATGAATATCAGCCAACTGTTTTTGCCTGCCAAATGCCATCTAGGATTCAGACCAAATAATGAGCGGCTTTCAGATCCAAATTACATGTGCAAACTAAGAGAAAGCTAAAAATGGGGTTTGTTTAGTCTTCTCTTTCTGATGGAAAAGAGGTCTTTTGTTCTTATCAGCGATTACTTGGTGACTTGAGTATATAATTTTTATAGTAAGGATTAAAAAAAAAAAAAAAAAAACCCAAAAAAACTACCAGTCTCGCTGACAGAGAGCTTACTTCATCATATGTATCAATAGCTGTCTCAATCCTGAGTATGATACTCACCGGGAAAGTTGTGTTTAAATCTAGCTACTTAACAATCTAGGACATTAAAATACTTTTTGTAGTAAAAAATATTTGCAATTGTTCCTTAGCAATTTTGAAAGAAGACAAACAAATGAGCAATTTTCTGTATGGATAGATTTTTTTTTTTTTTTTTTTAATTTCACAGATGATTCTAACATTCAGTGATGTTTCAGAACCATTGGTTTAGAGAGTCTAAGAAGAGTGGTCCAATCTGTCTCCTGTTAAGGGTAGCTTTGCGACACATTCATGACCTAATGGTGATTGTATACCAGCACAGGCACGCCAGCTTGAATGGAAGCCATTTTACTCACAGGCTCTTGCCGCTGGACTGGAGTATCTCAGCATTATTTGGGTCAATGACCAGGATGGTGTCTTCCTCAATTGGCCCAAGACCTCTTTGTTGGTAAACAAACTTGCTGTCAAAAGAGCTAAACAAAATACATAAAAATGGAAAATTAACAACCCACAATTCTGGGGCACTTGAGAAAAGCAGACCATTGACTAGGCCCAAAGCTCATTTATACATTAGGGTTTGAGAAGCCCTGATCCAGAGTTGCCATGGCAACAAAACTTCAAAACCTTTCCATAGTTTATAAATCAGTATTTTCTTTACAGTTACAGTACGCTAACTTATTTTAACCTCTCTGTGATAATTCATGCGGACAAGGAGGGATAAGAAAGATCATCGTACTAGCCAGAGGTAAACATGGGAACATAAAAGAATATAAATAGAACATTCAAAATATTTCAGTAAAATGAAGCAGAATTTATTATTGAAAAAAATACACCTAGAGACATGAAACTTCTCTTTCTAGCAGCTTTTCATTAGTGCAAAATGGATAATTACAGAATGATTTTTTTTCAAATGAATATAGCAATTTCTGCTTTTTAAAAACTTGCCATCTTCTGGGTTATATAATATAATATAAATATAATATAAAATATAATATACAATATAATAGACATATATTTATTTAAACAGTAATACTTTTCCTTAGAATGCCAGTTGGATCAGATACTGTATTTATTTCAATTCTTACTTAAAATTTACATTAGATCCTCCTCATCCAGGAACATCCAGAGACTAAGAAACAATAACTAATAATAAATATGATGAAATTTTGAAATTTAAAACATCCTGACTCCTGGGATTTGGGGCCGTTTTTAAGTACAATAAGGATGAGCTGAGCAAAGGACATTGATACTGGAGGCTTGCTTATGAGATGGCTTTGGGTGACTAATGGGTGGACAATGGATCCAGTGGGGAGGTGACAGTCAAAGAGATGACACAAGTCTTGGGCAAGATGGAAAGAGATTTTATCCTACTCCTCAGTATACCACACAGTTGTAGATTTAAAACATGTAATTATTCCTTTCTAGAGATTCCTATTTATTATTTTTGACTGGGTTAACTGCAAGCATTGAAACGACAGAACGTAAAAGCTCAACTAAGGAGACCATTGCATGTTTATGCTGCATGTGGCAGAGGTGAACTGCTACACAAGCTTGTGTCGCAAAGATGTAAGTGAACCAAACACCAAGAAACCATTTTATGTGTTCAAAACCAAAGCATTGAATCAGCGCACACAGATGTGTGACTATATCAACTATAGATGTGTGCTTTCTAGTCGATCAACTGAGTAGTCAAAAGAAGACTTGGAATAACACCAAATATCTGTCGAGTTATATTGATAACTTGGGAAGGTGACAGACTGCTCAAACCCATTATTAGTTGGCTGGTTTATTTATTTATTTATTTATTTATTTATTTATTTATTTATTTATTTATTTATTTATTTGAACCAGTAGAGAGGTCCCATTAGGAACACAGAAAGTTTTAAATCATATCGTCTTGCTATTAAAAATATCCATCACATAATTATCTGAGCTTCTTGACTAGCAAGGTCTTTGGGGTATATTTTCCCTGAAAGATAGCCATACGTCCCTGAAGTAGTTCTTATTAATGATGCATTCAATTGAACACAAAATATTGATTTGACTTTGTCAGCCTAAAACTTAAGTAAAACCATTGGCATAAGCTATCATGTGTAGTTAAAACCACCCAGCAGTATCCAGAAGAGAAACATATATTTACAAAACATATGTAGTAGCAGTTACAATGTCTCTCTTTCATACAATGAAATATATTTTATTTTACTATTCTTTGTTGTTTTGGAAATTAGTGTATATTCATCATACAAAATGATGGCCAGTTCATTATGACATTTTCATACATATCTATTACATATTTTCATTTTGTTTATATTCACCTTCATGTGATAGTTCCCTTGTCCCAAATAGATACGATTCTAGTTTCATATTATGTAATACCTTAAACTGTTATTTTGCATGAGAGAGAACACACAATATTTAGTTTTCTGAGTTTAGTTGCTTTGCTCAATACTCATTTCTTTTTTTTTTTTTTTTTTGGTTTTTCGAGACAGGGTTTCTCTGTGTAGCCCTGGCTGTCCTGGAACTCACTCTGTAGACCAGGTTGGCCTCAAACTCAGAAATCCGCCTGCCTCTGTCAATACTCATTTCTTACGAGTGACATAATTTTGTCCTTCAAGGGTGAATTAAATTCCATTATCCACACATGCCACACTCTCCTTGTCCACTCATCTGCTCATGTGCATCTAGGCTGACTGCATAAGCTGACGATTTATGCCCTTTCTAATTGAGGTGAACTTACGTTCACACAGCTATAAGAGATGGCACGGAGCTTCTGCGTATAATATATTCCCCTTTCCTCAGTAATGGCATTTGGTAAAGCTACACAGAACATCCTGACATTGATAGATCCACTGCTCAGGTTTTGATTTCCCTGTCCCTTTTATATTCTCTAAAAGTATTATTGATACTTCAGGTTGTGTTGCATGGGTGTGGAATATATGGGGCCTTTCCTTTCCTGACTGCTTAACATTTGGTAATATGGAAAATTCCTAAGTCCTTACAATTCTTACCAAGTGCTGTCCATTTTGCATGGAGTGAGTGTTCTGACTCATCATTAATAGCTCATAACTGTGGTGTTCCAATTGCCCATTGTGTCTCTTCACAAAGCAGCAGCATATCAGGCCTCAGCACACCTAATTCTGTATCTCCCCTCTGCAGAGTAATAGGCCACAGTGTATTTCCTTGCAGCTGCTCTCTCTTATAATGGGTTGCAGTAAATCTGTAAGTCAACTGCCTCCTTTCCGTCCGGTTATTCCCCTAAACGTTCACCACCCATCTCTGATCATGTAATATTTTTGAAAACAAGTAACAAAACCAAAACTCCTTCAACTTAATTGAGAGAAAGAAATATGGATTTTTCCTCAGTATGAAGGCCATCTTTACTTTCCATCCCCAAGTTTAAAAAATAGAATTATTGTTCTCTTCTTTTCCCAGACCCAAAACACTGGGATTGACTTCTGAGAATAAAACCTGTGTCAATGAACAGAGATAAATAATTCAGACTCAGAGTCCTATGCCAGTCAGGTCAAAAGAGAACAGTGTAGCCTGATGAACAGGTTGGTGAGGAACAGCCCTTTGTGAAATGGACTGCCCTGCCCTGCTTACAATGTAGACCAACATCTGCCAAGAATCTGGTGTTCTCAGACACAACTTGTGTGTGGGCATCTACGTGTATGGTCTAGATATGTCACATAAAGTCAGGGATCACTCCCTTTTGTTTCATCGTATGGTAGAAAACTAGAAAATGGCAAACTGAAAGAGAATATTAACAAAAGTTAACAATACAATGCAGATAAATCTGATCTTCATAAGCATAATTTGGAATGATCGAAGCCCTCAACTTTTCTGTTTATCAATATGTATTTCCCAATATCTTACGATAATACAGCTGCTGAATATTGGGGGTTTGTCTGATTTGCTATGTCCACATATATTTATGTCATTTGTGTGTAAAAATGGCATTTTACATACGGAACTACTTTTTCACAGAATTACATTTATTTGACAGATTATTGCTGCATCCATGAAGTCTGTCTCAGTGAGCAGGTATGTCTTGATGAAGGAATTCTAATGAGGGAATCTCTTTACGTGACCACCCACAAACAAAAAAAAAGGGAATCCAAAGGAAAGGAAACAAAATTCAAATATTAGAGAAGCTACTTACATTAGCATCATTGAATTATAGCTTTTTACCTTCAGTTATGGGAATGACAAATAAGGAAAGAATAAATTCTTAGGAAGAAATGTAGCTTCAAAGACATTAACCACAATTCAATGGGCCTGACCCTTCCACTTAACATCCGTTAGCAGATGTCTGCATGTTTAAACCAAGAGACATTTGGTTACTCAAACGATTGGCTGTCTTTCCTAATCCTTTTACTTGGGATGTCATGAAACCAACAGCTGGTCTGGGGCATTACACAGGGCAAATAATAAAGGCACAGGCTGTGTTTCTGAAATGAGAAAACCGCACACATACATGAATGCGCGCGCGCGCGCACACACACACACACACACATACACACACACACTAAGCCAAACAAAATAGTTTATAAACTCTTTTCTAATTCAAAGAAAGGTAACCCTTGAACAGCTCACAAATGGATGTCAGATTATAGAGCTGGCTATACCGTTGCTATAGCAAACTGATTATTTAGTGTTTTAAAGCCTCTACCCCCCCACTTCTGTGCTGCAGAGAAGTCTTTATTTCAACCACATTTAACTTTTCACGGGGCATAATAATGCCCTGCACATTTCACACAGTGCCGGGAGCACTGACGGATTCTGTATGCCTCTCTGAAAAAGCACTCGGTTGCAAAGCCTGAGCAATGGCCTATGGGCTGGAATTCAGTTCTTTATTTTAACAGTGTGAATTCCCCATTAATGATTTTGCACATTAGCAGCTAATCAAACAGTTTAGATAAGCCTGAGAAGAAATTCGTTTCCATATTCACACATAGACAAAGTGCCAGAAGAAGTACAAAATAAACTTAGGCGCCATCAATCAAAATTAAGGGAATGCAAAATAAGTAATAGCATGAAGAAAGAAGCAGCATGTTGTTGTAATTATATAAATTAAGAAACTGGGAAAAGAACCATAGGTTTTTGATTGAACAAATAAATAAAATGTGCCTTTACTGTTAGGGGAGCAGCATATAAGGCCCCCCAAAGTGGGGGTATGTTTAAAATATTATGTTAAAAACACTTTGAATGCATACTTGGTTTGGAAAACCCCCGTGATAGGAAGACAAAGAAACCAGTGTAGCCATTTGGTATTCTGACTGGCCTAGACCTGGGGGCCTCCAATAAGCAGTTAAGAGAATATGGAACCAGATATCCAGAGTCCAGGGCTCTAGACTGTGTTCAGTCGATATTACCACTGGGCACAAATGCATATTGTTATTAGGCAATATTAGGCAATTATTAAAAATCCACTTTGTTTTATCACATCATCATGAAGGTAGGTTGAGGGCCTAGGGAATATTTTGTTTGCAAAATGAAAATGAAGACATAGAAAAACAGGAGAAAAGCCCATTGTGAATTATTGTGATAACAGAAGATTCAGATTTGAGTTTAGCACGTGAAGAACTCTATGCTGTCTGGAAAGGCCTCAGAGTTGGAGAGCATGCCCATACACAGGGGTTTTCTTAACACTGGAAAAAGTTCAACATAGAATAACTCCTGAGAATCCACGGAAAAGATGTACTGGCAGCTAAGATCAAGCCTGCTGGTGTTATTTGCTCTGGTGCTGCTCAGTGTATGGTATCTCCTCGTGTGAGTGAGGCCTTGGCTTTTCTTTAGCTGTTCCAACATTCTAGGCCTCAAAATCTGGTACTTGTAAGGATGGATAAAGAAGGCATACCATATGCTATGAAACTCACCTTAAGGATGGTCTGTAGGACTATTGTTATGTAAACTACCTTCTCTATGAGATTGGTATTATAATAAAATGCTAATATAGATTGTCTTGATATAGCTTGGGCTACCACATCATTGACATTTTCACTTACACATTGATAAAATTTCCCCCTTACGTAGTTTTTGTTGTTTTCTTTCCTATCAGTGGCATAACAGAAAAATTCCCAGAACCCCTTCCAATTCCATGCCGGGAAATGACAAATGACATAGGCATACAGCTTTAAACCCCTGAAAATCAGGGCAGAGATGTCTAGATCAGTCAAGGGTTTTGTGTTGAGTTATCCTGGCTGCTACCCAATCACAGTTGACATGAAGGAAGGACAGGCTCAGAAACGAGCCCGTGACTGTGGTAATGCCTTCTGAGGAAGAGGCTGGGGAGCAGCCTTCCTGAGATAAGAGTTACCTCGCTCCCGCTGGGAGGCATTTAAAGATGAAAGGAGGCTAGCTGCCCCAAAGGCAGGGCAGATAAGAGGCTCTTTAAAGTTTCATTATTCCCTGCTGGCAACAGGCTCTTCCTATTTCTGCTCTAAGACACATCTTAAAAGTAGCCATGTTGAGGCTGGGGAAGAGTGGAAATCAAAGCAAGAAAGGAAGGTCATTTTTCTGGATGTTAAGTGGTTTAGGGTTTTTATTAATTTCATTTGGGTCGGCCTAGTGTTTCAGAACAGCTTAAGTGGAAGGGTGAGGGTTGATGGGGGTTGTCAGGGTGCAGCTAGTCAGGACAGCCATTGCAATAGCTGTTGCAATAGCTCAAAGGAGCTTTGGCTGCTGAGTGTTGGAGGCCAGAGCTCCAGGTTCTGACTCATGATCCCTTTCTAGGATCCAAGAGAGAAAATGAAGTAGGTTTGATTAGAGCGAGCCTTTGCCTTGTGGAGCTTAGCATTTTGTTGTGCTGAGAAGCTGGAAAGATTTCAAGGAAAATGAACATAAGATTTGGCACATGGTTTCTCGGCTGAGATCAAGCAAAGACCTTGTTCTAGTCGGTGAACAGGGCAGCCACAAGAAGATAGCTTAAGCGTCCTTTAACTCTGCATCTCATCAGCACGCATCCAACCTAGAAGAAGGCATTACCTTTGTGCACTGAAGAAAAACTACGTTTTCTTTCTAATTTATACCAATTGATACATACAGGGAGGGCAGCCATGTATGACCATGCAAACAGCAGAAGCTAAGGCTGTTCTTTGAATAAATCCAAATCAAGAAAAAAAAAAAAAAAAAAAGAAAGGAACAAAAAACAAACAGACACACCCACTACAGAGCCATCTGTTGCTTCTGATCTTCTTCATGAATATAAAGAAGAAACGGCCTGTAAGCTGATATATCTGAGTGATCCTGAAGAAGTCTTCAAAATTATGAATGGGAAAACTAGCCGTGGCCAGCAGATAATGCTAGGGAGAGAAAGAGAGACTGCAAAGATTCTTATATGTAAGAAATAGAGCTTAGGAGAAAAGGAAAACACAGTGAGTCAAGCCATCACTTTCTTCTAAGTTGTCAACATCCATTTTCTAACGGCATTTCCCACGACAGACACACGCGGCTTGGCGATGAATGCACTCCCACATGATTCTGGGTACCTAGATGAATGCCAGGGATGCGGGAAAATCAGCTTTAAGGTGAGGACAGCCACATAAGCTGTAAAGAATGCTCTCCTAATGGAGAACACTCTTTTCTTCCCCAGGCCTGGGTTGGCTCCTTCTCCACACTTGCCTCTGCGGACCCTTCTTTGCTACTGAACCGTTCCAGCCTCTGCCGTTTGCTCAGAATGAATATGATATGAAAATGGAAACCTGGACCCTGTCCAAATTTTAGCTTTTGCCAGATGAGACTGTCTCAATGGGAGAAAATGATGCTGTAATTTTCTTGTCTGGCATAATGTGGTAAGAAATCCATGCAGAAAATGTAGCAATATTCATTAAAATGAAGACTATGCCACAATGAGTAGTGATAGTCTGCTTTTAAAAGCACTTGTTAAAATACCATTAGATGTTCAGTAACCACCAAGCCAATGTCCTAGAGCACATGACAGGCATGCTGAGACCATTGTTTGCTTTGGGCTTCCAAGCAATAATATTCTGTATATTCAATTTGTGTGAGAACTAGAAAGGACAATTAAACAGCAGTAGAAGTATTCATTCATCTCTCTTGAAATGTGGATTAAATTTCACATTCAACTGCATAAAAAGAACTCATCTACGTATGCTTGACAGAATGAGTTACCACAATTTGAATCAAGAGCTCATAGAAGGAGGAGTAGATCTCCAATTTCCCAGATGAGCTTCTATACTTGTATATGTGAAAGGAAAATAGGCATTAAGATTTGTTGAAAATATATTTAAATTCTTACTTTCATGTGTAAATTTGTGATTAAGAAACTAGTCAGTGGATATTCATCTCTAAGTAGAATCAAAACAATGTACTGCATTTCAGGGACATACTTAAAAAAAATACAACCATCGAGTATGCTCAGAAACACATTGGAGGCAGTATCGCCAAGGGATTACGTGGCCAACTCTGTTTTCAGATGTAAAGGACGAGATGCAACATGCACAAAATTTCTCCTCTTCTATTTATGGTAGTCATATGCTGAAATGACATATGTGGTCTGCATAAACATCATGTTCAGAAATAAATAGAATGATATGGCAATGTAAGGCAAACATCTCACTGTCACTCTCGAAATTGTAGAGATAGATGTAAGGGGAGAAATAAAGAAATGCTACAGGACTGGAGCATCCACTCTGCAGAAGACTAGTCATGAATTCAGTTAACAATATCACTGGCTAGTGACATCACACAAGGAGAGCCATTGACTTTCATGTTTCCAGACAGATAAACCCACACTTCTTCACAATTTTTAGGAGAATCAAAGTAAAAGAATGAAATAAGAATTCACCCATAAATATTCCTAATAATGAAAAGAAATGCATATTATTTTCACATACATTCTGGAGAAAAAGAAAACATTACTTACTTCCCATCCCAAACGTGGTCACCTCTGTGGAAAATCACTAGGTTATTCTTAGAATCCAGGGCCACTCCTGAAACCTGGCCTGGTAACAAGTACACTCCAGGCCAGTCCAGTGCTTCTTCCACATGGAAATCTATGAGAGAAATCCACACATGTGTTCAGCATCATAACAGAAGCAGGGATCCAGAACCGGCATAAAAACTCATGCAAAGACACTGAAACCAGAATCGAGCAGAGAACACGCCCCCATGCACATGCATAGCGTGCACATGCACAGCTTGAGCTAGGAGATCAAACGGCTGGACTTGTCTCGAGACCTTCCGTTTTCCTTTCCCGTTGCTGAAACACCAGTAAAATCAGACAGGTCTTAAGCTATCAAAAAGCCAACTGGAAAACACTGCCTCCTCGATAAGACTCTCAACTTTAAATTTACATCTTGGAAAACCATGCCAACAGTGAAGGTATTCTTTAAGAATTTATTTATTTATTTATGTATTTATTTATTTTATGTGCATCAGTGTTTTGTCTGCATGTATGTCTGTGTGATGGTGTCACATCTTGGCATTACAGACAGTTGTGAGTTGCCATATGGGTGCTGGGAATTGAACCGGGGTCCTCTGGAAGAGCAGTCAGTGCTCTCAAGCACTGAGTTGTCTCTCTAGCCCAAACATTTTATTTTAATACAAAAATAAATAGCAGGAATGAGAAAAAGCCAATCTTTCAATGTATTACTCTCTCTTGTATCTATTCATCTATCTATCTGTCTATCTATCTATCTATCTATCTATCTATCTATCTATCTATCTATCTTCCTACATATCTATCATTCATCCATCTGAATAACATCTGGATGATCAATACATAGCAGTTCCTAGGATACGCTATTTATTGATTATCCATTACACCTAGAACTATGTAGGACAGCAATATCATCAGTCTTAGCTTCAATGTTCCTATAAAAATTGGAATTCTCTGTCCTTGTATATATTTCATTGTTTTCTAACTTGACAAAAGGCAACATTGACAACTCTATCATTGACTGACAAATTATTCCTGTTTCTGACCCCATTATTCCTACTCTGTATTCTACAGAATATAATCTTCAGAGAAGACCTGAGTTCATTTGTGTTAATCCATGTCATAAACCAACTCATGAATGAACAGTTCCTATAAATGCGTTATCTGCTCTGATGCTAGGTAGCTAATATGATAACCTTGAAAGCTATTGTGTCACAGTTTCATGTTCCCCTTTCAAATGCTTCAACAGAGATCCCGAGAAACATCAAAGCAGCAATCTAAGTTCCATTGCCTTCCCCCTACTTTCTGAAGAGTGTGCCAACATGCAGTTAAACCCTCAAAAAGGGGCATCAAAGGCTGGTGGAAGAAAGCAAAGCACAGGGCTTGTATAATAGGCACCTGAACCCTTGAGAGAGTGCCAATATAAGACTAAGCACTTACAAATGCTCTTCTTCAATTATGTAAAAGTAAAGGCCCCTGTCCATGAAAATCATTTCATCTCTCTACACCCAACTTTTTGTATAAGTTAACAAAAATGCTAACATCTACGAAGGATTTTTAATAAAGCATTTTCAACAGGTAAGTGTATTCTTTACACTCAACTCTGTGACTATAAAGATATAAAATATGGTTTTGGGCCTTGATGAACAGAAACATACAGTAAGAATGTAAAAAGTAAGATGACTTTATCAATAAGGGAAAACAGGAACCAAATTCTTGGGACACAAAAAGAGCATAAGAACAAAGAAGTTCTTATTCTGCCTTGAGGCTTTGGCTGGCATAGCATGGAGTGACCATCTCTTCAGAAGCTCACCTAGAACTAGAAAAAAATACACGTGCTTTTGTGTCAAGTTAAGAATGAGGGGAATTTGGACGTTGAAAGAGAATATTTTTGTTCGAAAGAAGAAAAGCAAGGATGTTTTAACTACAGTATGTTTCCTTATGTTTGGAAACCTGGCATGGGAGATGAACCCTACGTGAGGTGGTTGTAGCGAGCGTGGCTATAGGATAAGCCAACCATCAGAGCTACTTTGAACTCATACAGGAAAATGTATGATATACCACAGAAAGAACATGGACGTAACAAGGAGACAGGAACAAGGAAATTGGTTTCCTTTTTCAGGTAGTGCCATGATCTATACCATAATTAATTTTAATGCACAATGCAAGACTTTCTGCACACTAGTAAAGCACAGAGTTGGGAAATAATTTAGGGTGAGATATATTGGAGCACATGTTGATGCCATTTTCTCTCACGTGTGCTATCTTGGGTTAGAGAGAAGTGGGGGAGGATTTCAGCTAACATGCCTGAATCCGCAAATAACCCTGGGCATACCAGTGATGTGATGGAGCTTTCCGATGAATAGCATCCGTCATCTATCACACTTGCTTGTCAAATTAGGAGACAAGGCTGGAAACTGATGCTACAGTCAATGGTAAGTCATTATTGAAGGTTTATAAGCATGGGGTGATATTGTTCAGATTGTGCCCTTGAAAGTTAGCTTTGGAAATAAGGGCAGAAACGTTATAATTAGGTCTAGGTTGATGAACAGGTAGATAAATAATTCCGCAAAGGAAACGTTTTAGATAGTTTGCACTTGACTCAGCGTGTTCCCTTCTCATCTTGGTTGTGGTTTGTACATTTAGTTGTCCTCATTCTGTCCCGAGTAACCAACTCTGGAACCTACAGATGGACTCTAAGTGAATCTTAAGCATGTACCAAAGTGGATATTTAACTGGTTTCATCAGATTCCCAAAAGCCCAGAAACACTGTGACTATACATGTCTCATTTATTGTTTTGTCAAGTCTCACATATGCTCCAATCTCTATCAGGAGGGCTAGCATTTCTACACTCTTATACTCTCATAATTTATGTATACAGCTACCTGTTTTTACCTAAAGTAGTATTGACAATAATATAAGACTATGTAGTAAAACTGAGACTTTAGTAACTGCTTTCCTTTAAGTTCAATGTACATATGTTATCGCTCCTGCTGCTTTTAGATTATTAGACCACCAACATGGAGTGTGGTTAAGTGCTCATGAAGATGAACGGTATAAACTGTGACTAAAAAGTATCCAATGTGCAAAGCATACATTGTGATGTCAAATACTAATTTTATAGAATATTGAAACTACTGTATAAAGAACACTAATCTGGTTGTGAATGGTCCCAACATCATACACCTTATTTGTCTAATCAGTCTATATGGAGCAAATTGTTTTGGGTCAAACCATAACAATTATAAAATCAAAATACTTGTCTGTATGGCTAGAGGTTTTGCAAAACACAAAGGCATTATAAATACCCAGAAAGCATTTATTGAAAGGTCCATTTTTGGGAATTTTTGATACAGTGTTGGTGGTACCTAAGGAAATTAACTCTAACACTGTGAAGAGCTTGGCTTTTAAATACCAAATGTTTGCAAAGCATTTTAATTTAATTTACAGTAGCTTTGCAGGTGTTAAGACTACCAAGAGAAGACTTCAACATTAGGGATCTTGTGGTAATCAGGTTCTAGGATGGGAAAGGAAGTGAGTTCCCATTCTCCTCTATGCATACTGGATCAGGAAATGAATGCTTTCCTTTCCAATGCAACTACCTTAATAGTTTGAAAGGTTAAAGGTTACTTCCTTTAAGAGTAAATGAGTAAAATTATGAAAGTCATCGAGAAATATTTTATGACTGCTCTTATCCCTGCTACAAAGTACTCAAGAGTCAGGGTCCTCCACCTGCACTGGAACCAACCCACATTATTTTCTCATTGATAGAACCGAATTTATGCTTGAGTCAGATGTTGGACCCCAACACCAAGGATAATTTTCTCTAATCATTAAAATAGGAACATTTAAAATCCTCACCAAAGAAATGGTATGGTTATCCAAACACATTTCAGTTCTATCTTAACTTGACATTTTCAATCACAGAGGGAAAAAAGATATGCTTCAGATTTCATCTACTCTTCACTTAAATAATTCAGAGTGTGCCTAGTTAAATGTTACAGAATTCTGGTTTAAACCAGATAGTAAATTAAAAAATTCATACCCATGATCTTGCACAGCCATCCCTGACTCTAAAAGGTGACCAGTGTTAAACTCAGAGAGTAGTTAACTTGGTTAAGATTGCCTGGGATTTTTAAAATTCTGGTTTGAGAATATAACAGAGGAAACAATGCTTTATAAAAATAAAGTAAATACATATTAACTGGGCATCCTAGAAGCCTTAGCACAATCCACTGCTTTCAAAAAGATCCCAAGAACAGTGAAATCATTCTCCTGAGAGTTTAAACGACATCTAAGACTTTTATAACAAATTATATTTTTCTCCAGAGAACCCTTGCATTTATTACAAAAACAATAAATGCATAGGCTCATATTATTCCAGAGATTAAAAGATCACTTGTAGAAAAATTAAGCATTACTATTAAAATTATATCAATAAATCACTAAAAGAATCTTACACCTTTCAGAGAAAGCGATTAATGCTAGGGATCAGAACTACTGTCACAAGATCTTATTAATAAGCATTTCAAAGGGCAGCCACTTATCTGTGTCATGGGAGGACTAACAGAGCTACATAAAACCCTAGCTTCATCAAATTTAAGCATAGGCCTGTGACTTAACTTCAGTATAACAAGGCTCCTCACATTTAGTCCTGACAAGAAAAACTGGAGAAAATCACTACATTTCAACAAAATGTGGTGATTGCTTCCTCTACACTTGTCAGTAGACTGAGTAAATATGATTTATATCTGACAGATTTATTATTTATTGGAGGTGCCAGCAATAACTATAATTAACCAATGCCACAGAGGAAATATTTGCAAAAAAGCTAAAAAGAAAACAAGAATGAACCACAACGTCTCATTTAACAGGAGTGAAATAAGAAAGGAAAAAGATAGCCAGAGACTCAAAAGCAGTGGAAGAATGAGTGTAGAAGAATTTCTAAGAATTGTGTGTATATACATATATATGTAAATAAACATACATACAGACATATACATATATGTGTACACACACACACACACACACACACACACACACACACACACACATATATGTAAGAGCAAAGACACAGTCTGCTAACACCATTCTGTTATCACACTGTTTGGAAACGTACTTCAAAATGAAGTGCAGTTTTAATGGTACCCTCATGGGGTAATGTTCCTAACTTGAATGATGGAAGCCTGAAGTGAATTAGTCTTTTTATGTAGTATTTGTATTAAGTCTCAGAGAATTTCACATATGTATGCGGTGCATTTTGATCATATTTCCCCTAACACTTCTCTTTAACTTCTCCAGGAAATACTCCTCACCCCTCCCAACTCATTCTTCCTCTTCTTTCTTTTTGTTCAATAACATGCTGAGTCTAGTTTCATTAGCAGCCCATATACTCAGGTATAGGCCCAGAGTGTGGTTAACCCACCAACGGTTGACCTTAAAGAAAACTCATCTTCTACTCCCAGAGACCGTCAGCTCTTAACAGTCTTTTCAGAAAGAAGAAGCAAGTAGAGTTTTCTTTGTAGCCAAGCTGTTTCGGTATAGACAGTAAACATATGAAAAGAGTAATCTACACTATGGTTATTGTAATAGTAGGCTGAGATGACAGGGTACCTGGGGGGACATCTGCCTATCAGTCTTTCTATCCAGTTGGATTATGTTCTTGAGCGGTACAGACTGACGAAACTCCTACAAAGCATGACTCGGGAGCAGAGCCACATGACTTTGATTCTTGGGTTCGGAGTGCTGGCACTCTGAGCACGTAACCTTCACATGCCCTAGTTTCTGCCTGGCTAAGATGTGATTAGGACTCAGCTGTTGCGAGGACGGAATGAATGAACACATCTAAGATGCCGAGCCTTGTTCAAAGGAAGCATTAAATCGTTGTCTGTGGTTATTATCTCGTCCACTCTAATGGTGAAAACTCAGCCAGCCAAATGCTTTATTTTAGGCTAGGAATTCTGTAAGACTTTACCATAGACAAGCTTATGACTGAGTGTGTATTAAGGGTGCTCTCAAAGATTAAGTGAAAGTTGATTTTATCAACAACAACAGCAGCAGCAGCAGCAGCAGCAGCAACAACAACAACAAATCAATGAATTGTAAGAATAAAGACTTCTGGATTCTTCTATTGAATCAGAAGTATCCATCAAATGCAAATTTTCACTGGTTGTTTACCAAGCCAAGTTTCCAGAAGACAACTTAAGATTGTATTTCTCCTCTATCTTAGTACAAATAGTAAACTATGAGTGACAGAAACCAAGCAACAATAAGTCCAAATGTGCAAAAATTTATCTAGGTCACAGAGTCCAATATTTTCATCTTGTAATTCATGTATTTCATAAAACAACAATGTAGATCAATGAAATTGGTCAGAGATGTGAGAATTCACAAACTCACTGTGATAAGATAGTACCAAACATTCATAATTCACTAATGTAGGAAAAGCTGCTCCCATCTGCAAAGTTCAAGAAAATATGGCACACGAGGCAACCCAGACCAACAAAGGCAAATGTATACTCTCTCCTACTTATGGATCCTTCGCTCCGAATCTTTAGGCTGGAATGCCTACCTCAGACTAATATGTAAATGTGGAAATTTTAAAAAAGGGACAATGGTGGAAGGGGAGGAGAATGAACTGCAGAGAGTGGAACGGGAGGGCTATAAAGGGAGAAAGGGAAAAATGGAGGAGGTAGGTGTGGGGGGACTTACGTAGGGAAGAGTGTAGGGGGGTAAAGCAGAGGGGGCATGGAGGAGCAGAAGTAATGCTACGACTGTTTGAGAAGGCCACCAGGGAAACCTACTATTTCACAAACTTCCTTTAAAACAATACCAGGAGGACTGTTACAAAAATCACATTTTCTGGACATAATAGGCACTTTGAACCCGTGACCTCTCGAAAGCTATGGATGCTACACCCTCACAAGACCACAGCAGTCAACATTCCAGCATAGTCAGGGAAGGCTTAGGAGGTCCCACGTCTAGTTGAGGAGCTGAGGGCCTTGACAGCTCCTGAGGGAAGCTGAGTCAGTTCACTCCAAGGACAAGGGTCTTGTGATAGTTGCTCATGCTCCATTGTTCAGCCATGCGCATATGGGCAATGATAATCTGACTTACTAGGTCTCTCTCTCTCTCTCTCTCTCTCTCTCTCACACACACACACACACAGACACACAGACACACACACACACACACACACAAAATGGAAGAGAAGGAGGGCATGAATTTGGGAAGGAGAATGGGGGAACACATGAAAAGTTGCAGGGGGTTCAGATATGATCAAAATGCATTGTACTCATGTATGCAATTCTCAAAAATTAAAAATGTTCAGTGATTCTCACTAAAAAGAGAATATTCAGAAGTTATGATGAAAACAATATTTATTCTTTGCTCTCTAAATTTTTGGGGTTATTAATCTAATCTATCGATGAATTGATGGCGACGATCACTAATAAGGCGTCATCCCATTTACTCATTATTTTCAATGCACAACTTTTTTCCACGTGTAATCTCATCTGAGCCTCATGTCAGCCCTATAAAGATTGCAATCCACATTCTACAGATGATAAAACTAAAACTTAGAGAATTAAAAGAAAAAAAATTGTCAAGGAATTAAACGGAATGGCTAGAGTTTTTAAGGGCAGGCAGGCAGCTTTGATAGCTGAGTCCGATCCATCATGCAGCCTTTGTTAGGGGGCTCTCAAATTTTTTTTTTTTTTTTTTTTTTTTTTGGTTTTTTGAGACAGGGTTTCTCTGTGTAGCCCTGACTGTCCTGGAACTTACTCTGTAGAGCAGGCTGGCCTTGAACTCAGAAATCCACCTGCCTCTGCCTCCCAAGTGCTGGGATTAAAGGCATGCGCCACCACTGCCTGGCGGGGCTCTCAAATTTTACTTGGGGCAAATGCAGGCTTTTTGGGAAGTGAGGAGTTATAGTGGTTGTGTATTCCAGAGACACAGAGATCACACAACACATAAACCCTGTTCTGAAGAATGCTAAGATCACTGATATCTGACCCTCCATGAAATAGAGAAGCCAGCCTGAAGGCAGACACCAGGATGTGGAACCAGGTATAATCTTGACAAAGTTAAACATCCATAAATGGTATTGTTTAGAAACTCTTAAATCCCTAGGCCAACCATATAACATCACACCCAAAGGGTTGAGTTGGTCTGCTACTCATTGCTCCTTTGAGCCATCAAGTCAGCTGGGTGGGATCCGCCCCCACATCACAGTTCTAAGATATGGAGAACAAAATAGAAAGCACAGAAGACATGGAGTTCTGCTGCTGACCACCTCACTGTTACAGGTTGTACAGAAGGCAAAAAGTAGAGACATAGGACAGAGTTGAGAGAAGACACCTTCAGCCTCTGAGCAGCAAGGGGCCAGAATTCCAATGAACAAGGCAAGCAACTTTTACCAAGCCAGAATCAATTGAAATTAAGGCACTAGACAGTGCATATTGGAAATCATAACATTCAAGTTTTAAATCTAGACTGCGGGACCTCATTCAATAGGTTAACTTCTCTTGGATTCAGTTTCTTCTGACAATTACCATGCTTTAATGATATCTGAAATGACTCTGTGCTATAATGTTAAGTGACCAAATAGCCTTGCATCTTTGCTTCATCAATGCCATATAAAAAGCAACTTTCTTCTTTGCAGCTAATAAAGTTCCATTTAGCAAATTAGGCACATAAAGAAGACAGCTAATTCCTCTAAGACCATTAGGGTCATTCTCAACTTTGCGTGGAGTAAAGAAAGGGCAGAAGAAAAACAATAGCAGGTTATTTATTCTGTTTATTCCACTTGCCCATCTCGAAGACGGGCACATAAACATACTAATGTTATAAGGTCATTATATGTGCAAACTTCCTACTTTCTTTTTGAAAAATGGAAGCCTTCTGCAGATTCCAGCGTCTTCGGACAGATACAATGAAATGACACCCGAACAAACTTTGTTATTGCCTGGTACATCTTATAATAGCAAACAAGAGAGAGGACTAGGGAAAAGGCGTTTACAACTAGCCTCAACAAGTCTGAATTTTACTATTTTGTACTCAGTTTTAACAAATTTGGAGTTAGAATGGTGAAATAATATAAAAACAAGCCAATTCAGAAAGAAGATGCACATGGAGTTCTTTTACCAGTTGGGAACTGTGCTGCCTAACATTCAACGACTCATTAAATTTAGTGACATTTATCCACATTTATGAGAGGAAGAAAAACTTCCCTGGTGAGATCTTCAGAGGAAATTTCTTCCGCACTCTGCCTCACGACTAGCTCTGGGAATAGCAAATGATGCAGGGGATAAAAGTATTTTCTACCTTTGAAGATTCTTAGAAAAACTAAGACTTAAGAAATACACACGATTCTTTTAACATACGTATACATGACGGCCTGCGTATATTTATGGGCACTGAATGTGTGCCTGGGACCTGCAGAGACCAGAAGAGGGTATAGGAGCACCTGGCCCTGGAGTTACAGGTAACTGTAAGCTATCATGTGTGTTCTCAGAATCCAACCCAGGTCCTTTGCACGAGTACTATCTGCTCTTACCACTGAAACATTTTTCTGGTCCCTGAATGCTGGTTTGTCCACTGCTACACAGGATGATAAAAAGTGTCCAAGGTATCTCAAAATCAGGAATGAAGAGCTAATTGATGGACTATCACATGCTACCATTCAGTGTGTGAACAGAATTGCACTTGGCAGAAAACCTTTCGCCTTTTACATGTCTGTATTCTTCACACAGAGGCTCACACAGCCCCTCGTGTGTTCTGAGATTCATAGAGACACTCTACACTGCACCCCCAGACACCGGTTCACTCGGTCTTTGAGAGGATACAGAAGTCAGGTTTTCCTTAAACACCTTAGGTAATTCTCAAGAAGAGTCCCAGGATCCCCTCTTGAGAAACAGTTTTATTGAACAAAAATGGAACCAGTTAGAGCCTGTTAAAATATGAGGAGTTAAAAGCGAAGACTCCACTTCACACCTCATACAGACCATTAGGCCAGTCCCCAGGGACAATGCTTGAGACTTCCATGTGAGCAAAGGCGCTGCATGCTAATTTTTTTCAATTATAAATAAAAATCAGCTGGGTGTTGAATAATTCATGGCTTCCTGCAAAGCTGAATTTGAAAACATCAAGCTGGCAGCCTGCGCCATCCAAGCCCACGCATGGACATCTGCCATGCACGCATATCTGTAACTGTTGGAGAGAGTCTCTCGACATGCTTTATTACTCGGCTTTCCACATTAGCAAGTCACACAAAACCCAATCAGTATCACAGAGGTCACAGCACCATTAAAGACAAAGGTGAGGCATTTATTGCTTGCTGGTACAGAAACCTGAAGGGAATAAGGTATTGTTCTCTAATTATGGAAGCCAATCCTGGCTAGAAATAAAGATGAATCTGAAAATTATTGACTTACTGGAGATTCCCTTCAGCAATGTATACTCAAGTTTCCATTAAAATAGCATCTGATAATGGAACTTAAGAAATCAGTCACAAAAATGGTTTTATTTTTACAAGTCAGGTGGGTAAAAATGTTGAGAGAATTTGGTTCCTTTGAGAGGACATTAATTACTAGAGAAGGTAGTGTAAGCACTATATACACTAGCATTTATAGGTGAGCTTTGGAAATTTCAATTTCTTCCCATTGAGCCAAAGGAAAATGTTGATTTATTACTCTGAATTTCACATATTGTTCTTTCCGAAATGACTCAAGTGTGGTCCTACTTTGAATTGATTTGCTGGATAATTGTTGACTTTGTGTAGTTCTGGACCAACACAAAAATAAAAGAAAAAAAACTTTTCAGAAACAAAAACGTGGTATCGGACAGCTCAAATCCGAGTCATACTTGTTCCAATAAGTCTTATCTATTGGTGAGTTTTGCTACCTGTTAATTTTTATTCCCTTCAGATTTTGCTAATGTGGATTGCAGTGTTCCATAGTTTATTGCTTAAAAGAAACCTGAACGCACCTCCTGAGGGTTCTGGTTCCCAAGGACCTTCACCAGGCTGCTGGAACGAGAAAGCTCTGCTCTCAGCTGGCCTCAAAGTTGACTCTAGCCTGTGGAATTTGTGGATCCTGTCTCTGACTAGGATAGCATTACCCCCTTCCTCACGCTGGGCACCCTCTCTGGCGTCAGACCGACCAAGGTCCTTTTTCTGGACTACGTTTGCAATCTCAGCTACCAGGTCTGACCCAGCTTCTGTCTTTTCTGTAGGATTATGTTTGTGCACATGACCAACATCTTCCCTTTCTCCTAGCAGCTTGGAAAGCAGTGAATAGAAATCACCTGTGGGGGGGAAAAAGACAGAAAGATGCAAAGTGTTTATAAGATGGTAACATTTACAAAACCTGGTGCCGTAGAAACATCAAGTCTTGATTGTGACAGTGCATGAGAAGCAAGGCTGTTCTCACACTTTCATGTATAGGAGGGACAGAGGGATGGGAGGGACAGAGGAAGGGACAGAGAGAGGAGGAGAGCAAATTTTTACATTTCATTTATATACCATCTTCTCCTTGTTATTTCCCGCACTGTAACCGTTGGCAGATTCATAGAAATAAAACAAAATAATTCACATGCGATTACATGGCACGTTTTAAACATTGGCTTTTCCAGAATAGATGAACTGATATGGAAATTAAGAATTTAGGAATCTATTAATAAGATAGCCACAGATGCACTAGAGAAAGCTATCATCACAACAAATGATTTAAAGTTGTCTTCAAAATCTGTTAATTCATAAGCTACAAGATATCAAATACTTTTTCAACAATATATGCAAAACATAATCACTATCAGACATGTATATATGTAGCACCTGAGAAGTCAGACTTATAGTTTCCCTAGTAGTACCATAAGTAGTTCCAATTGTTCCTCTCAAGCAAGAAGTGAAGAACCCCCAGAAGAATTAGTTTTGACACAATAATCCCTTTAAAAACAGCGGGAAACAAAGATAACAAAAGAAAAATAACCTTGAGAATCAGATGAATCAGCCCTGAATGTTTTCTGAACATATTAAAGAACAAACTTGGGTAGGCTTTTATAAAAACAAACCATGTATAAACTGTGGTTAGCTACAATAGCTAATGAAAGCCCATACAATGCTTTAGTCATCATCACCACTTCTGTGGCCAAACCCATGATGTCTGCTCTGTGAACGGAAAACAACACATGTAGATCCCAGGCAACTCCAAGTCTTCCTGTTCTTATTCTCCAGCTTGGCTCCTAGGAAATCCTGATTCCAGATTCGGATTGGTTATGTTTCATTACATCTGCAGCACCACTGCTAACATTTATAAATCCTTTTCATGGCCAGGAGAAGACAAAAAGTCATTAATGGTTTAACTATGATGCAAGCCACGGAAGAATAAGTTCTTAAGACATTTGTGCAAGGGGATACAAAGTCTTTCCAAACTTAAGCAAATGCATTCGACATAGTTACAAATAACCTTTGCTCAACAATTCAAAGTAGGTTTGCAACTCTTGCCCAGGAAATCAACCTGTCCCAGGTGAAATTTTCAATCAGAAAACTGTT
Source organism: Uromys caudimaculatus (assembly GCA_028551405.1). Taxonomy (NCBI): domain Eukaryota; kingdom Metazoa; phylum Chordata; class Mammalia; order Rodentia; family Muridae; genus Uromys; species Uromys caudimaculatus. Next base: position 85,651,011 of record CM052709.1, on the reverse strand, counting down.
ACTAAATAATGGGGCAATCTCTTTAAAGGAAACAAAACGACGACTCAACCAAACTGGTTAGGTCATAGACACACTCTGCCTTCCAGAAGTTAATCTGTCTCGGCTAAAGTCTTTTGTCCCAAAAAGTAAAAACAGTCCATCATGCTTCTGCCATGAGACATTTCACATAGAAAATAAAATACAATGTTCTTTCAAGAACAGATAGGGCGCATAATTTCAAACCCAATCAATGGCATCAGGAGCAAGAGACTGAGTACTTTGCAGTCCTTCAGACTCATCAGAGTCTAAAAGCTGTCCTAAGATACCAAACGCAGAATGCTACTGTTCCCTTGAACTATTTAAAATCATCTTCCAGTTAGGAAAGCAAAATGTTAAAGCAGCATGTTAGGCTTGGCTGCACACTGGCTTCACTGAACTGTGAAAACACAGCTCCAGAGACCACTAGATGGCTGCCTCACTGTCTCCCAAATTGTTATGTAAGACCTTGATCAGTCAAGCTCTCTCTTCCTTTCTCTTTCTCTCCCCCTCTCTGGGCTGCTCCTGGATAGATGGGATCTTGAAATGGTAACCATTTCTCTTAGACATATTAAGATCTCAGCTTAGGAAATGTGCCTGATGAGTATATTAGCAGGGACATAAACAGAAGAAATCGGCTGGAATGGTTTTCTCCTATTGTGTCCACTTTTCTACTCTGTAGATTATATTATATTTTATTTTGCTGTGCAGAAGCTGTTTAACAGAACCCCACTCGTCAATTCTTGCTATTGTTTCTCTAGCTGCTGGAGTCCTTTTCAGAACGCCATTGCCTATATCTATACCCTGAAGTGTTTTTCCCTCAAGCGTTTTTTTTTTTTTTTTTTTTTTTTTTTTTTTTTTTTTTGCCATTTTTGGAATTTCTTCTCTTTGATCCACTATCAATTGATTTGGGTAAGAAAGTTGGTCTAGTTATTGGTGTCCAGATTTCATAACACCATCTATTAAAGAGGCTCCAGCGTATGTTTTGGACCCCGGGCTGGGGAGATAGAAGGAAGTCGAGGGCTAAACAAAACTAAGGACATGAAAAAGCTGTATCGAAACTTACTACTTTATAAGCTAATTAAGAAGCATAATTTTTAAAGATGCTTAAACTGAGAATCCACGCATGGGCAGATAATGCTGCTCCTAGAAGTCATAGATTATTAAACAAGAATCCCAGAACAGGATAAGTTCATCCCCATGAATTGTTGGCAGGTACTCAGAGGCCATCTAAAGCAATAGAGGCTCTTGCCCCGTTCTTGGTTGCTCACCGGAATTAGATGGTAAGACCCTATTGTTGAAGATACCATCCACTTTTATTATGTGACATAGAACAATCGAACTGGTATTGTGCTGGCAACTTCTCTGTGCACTAGCTTCCAGAGTGCCAGGAATCCTTCTCTAGCAGTGGATACTGGTGGAGTTGGTGGTGAATCTAGGATCTCTATGTAGAGAGGGGTGGTGAGACAGTGGGTCGAGCAGAAGGTGGTATGCAGGCCTCTGAGGGAGCAAGGACATATCCACACACACAGGTCAGTGATGCCTTCAGAGGGCAGTGGTTAATGCAGAGACTCATAACTGGCCAAAAGGCTGATAATTGTGACTGTTGAGTGTTTTCCATAAATGAGTCATCTGCAGTACCTGCTCCATGGCTCAAAGGTCACTACAGAAGAGGTAGAAGGCAGAATGTGAGAACCAGAGAAGGGGGAGGGCTGCTTTGTAATGGGAAGGGATCTCGTGGTCATGATCACTGCACCCAGGAACTAAGAGTAGCTACAGCTACGGCCCAAGATTGAACCCTAACAGTTGACCTTGATGGGGAGGGCTCATGATGTCTTCATCTGTAGATGAGGAGCTGTTGGCCGTTACTGGTATGGGGGCAGGAGAAGGAGGCAAGTTTGTTTTTCAGTGATGTAGCCATTGCTATGTTGGCCATGTTCCAGTCAGTAACACCACATCTATGGCCATGTCAACAACTCTAATTAGATTCAGTGGCTCTTTACAAAAAATCATGAGCAATGGAGGGTGGGCAAAAAGAAGGGGTCCAAAGGAAGTGAGCTGAAGGAAACGGGAGGAAATATGCTAAAGTTGATTATATACATGTATAAAGCTTTCAAGGAATAAATCAAAAGCATTTAAACATTTATAGGTGGTTCGTTTTACTATTGGGTTGTATGGTGGTTTGTGTATGCTTAGCCCAGGGAGTGGCACTATTTGGAGGTGTAGCCTTGTAGGAATAGGTGTGGCCTTGTTGGAGTGGGCATGTCACTGTGGGCTTGGGCTTTAAGACCCTAGTCCTAACTTCCTAGAAGCCAGTCTTTCACTAGCAGCCTTCAGGTGAAGATGTAGAACTCTCAGCTCTGCCTGTGCTATGCCTGCCTAGATGCTGCCACGCTCCCACCTTGATGATAGTGGACTGAACCTCTGAAACTGTAAGCCAGCCCCAGTTAAATGTTGTCCTTTATAAGACTTGCCTCGGTCATGGTGTCTGTTCACAGCAGTAAAACCCTAAAGAAGACAGGTTGTTTCTGCGTCTTCTCTTCCACTGGTTCACATGTCTTTTAAAATCCATATGGAGAGGCAACTGTGCCTACTCAAGTGTACTGGATGGTTAGCCCTGCCCGTTCTTCCAGTATACTCACTGAATACTCACTGAAGGCTTAAGCAGTCATGGAGGAGGGACTGGGTAGCACTCCTCTTCTGACACATGGTGTTGAATCTGCTCTCCCTCTGCTGCCTTGCTTGTGATGGGTGGAGCCACGCTTCCTTAAGAGCCTTCTGGCTATATCCCCCAGACTCCTGACCCTCACACGCTTACACCTTTCTGTTTCCACTAAATGTTCCAACATAGCCCAAAGGAACTTCTTGATAATGACAATGTGCTACATACATCTGCAATGTTCAACACGAGAACCTCTATTTACCCCGGGGCTAACAGTCTTTGTCATGTTGCTAGTCTACCTGAGCCATGTTTGAATTGTACTTACTTCTAACTAAATGACAATAAATAGCCATTAGGCACCACATGGATGTAAAGGACCTCTCTTATATGTCCTTCCTCCTAGCCCCTTCCCTTGCTAAGGTGCAGGCAGACATACTTAGTTCCTGCTACACCACCGTGTGACTTCTGCATGAGCTGATCAAGAATTCAAAGACAGCAAATGTGTCACTGTGGCTTGTTAGTAGTATGTAGGTAGCAATTTATTGGAAACTCTTTTCATGATGTTCTATACGGATTTCCTCCAGTCATCTTTGCTTTCTGTTTTTCATGTCTGCACAACATATGAAAATGTTGTCATATCCCAAGTTCTATACTGGATATTTCCCCCTCATACCCAGTGATCTTAGTCACTTGCTGCTAAAACTCTAATCTGCAGGAAAATCACACCTAAATAGGCAGCTTTGCTAGTACCAAAATCATGTATAACACTGTGTTTTGGGGGCTAGAGAGAAGGCTCAGTGCACAGGAGGGAACATTGTTCCTGCAGACGAGTGCAGTTCAGTTCTCAGCGCCACACTGGGAAGCTCACACAGGCCTGTAACTTCAGTGCCGGGGGACCTGACTTCCTCTTCTGACCTGAAAGCACCTGCACTCATGTGAACACACTCCTACACACACACACACACACACACAGACACACAGACACACAGACACACAGACACAAACACACACACACACACACACTCTTTTATATATTTTCCCATAACCATTCTCACAATCCAAAACATGGAATTTTCCCACAAAATCCAAATCACACTATTTATGGACACCTTTTGCTTCCTGACCAGAAGTACTCATCAGGAATTCCCATGATCCTCTGGTTATCATGCTGAGAGAAAGGTTGCTCCCTTTCCTTCCAATCCTGGTCTGGACTTGAAACCTCTCACGGTGCTGAACTTTCCACTCTGACTGGCTTGTGACCGATAGAGCCCCACTGTGTTAGTCTCTGCATTTCGGTCCGCAGACACCATCCCCTCACCTCCATCAACCTGTGCATGTCTGAGCGGTATTTTTCTAGTTCTATTCTGAGACTCTCTGCTAAGGTAATCACATAATTAATTTCCCAAGCTGGGACACTTCGGGTAAGGTAGAGCATGTCATTAACATTTATTTTAGGAGAGCTGTGGACAATGGTAGGGAAGCTGTTTGTTACTATATCTGAGGCTAACAGATAACAATCTTACAAGTAGCTTATAACCCACGTAGCAGTGGCCACTGTGCTTCCGGTTAACATGACCTTATAACTTTGCTGACTGCCTCATATTTTTAACACGTTTCATCTCTGTGACATAGCTATTATTATCTCCCTCATTCTAGGTGTGGAAGCTAAAGTCAATTCTATCCTGCCCAACTGGTAGGAAGTCAAGTGCTCTAAGAACATAGTCTATATTAACTCAGTTCCATTCTACTGAGGGTCTCCTAAGTGTTTAAGGCCAAACATTATTTCTTCTTGTTAACTGTTGAAATTTTATCAGATTATCCTATAACATCTCAGAATTCTATAGAAAAAAGAAAGTCCATTAGCAGCAGATGGAGGCCACCTGGCATCCGGAATGTGAGCAACATAACCTTCTTTTAAAAATAGAGTTACATATCTTTTGGTGTTTTGATATAGTAACAAAACTAATAAGCATACCATCTAAACTGTTCATTGTATTGGATCCGGGGTCCTTTCTCTTGCCTGTAGTGGCCATGAGTCTCTTCCTATAAATTTACTTCCAATCTGCCATCCAGATTTCTTTTTTGGGGGCTGGAGACATGGCTCAGTGGTTAAGAATACTGTCTGCTCTTCCAGAGGTCCTGAGTTCAATTCCTAGCAACCACATGGTGGCTCACAACCATCTATTATGGGATCTGGTGCCCTCTTCTGGTCTGCAGGTGTACATGCAGATAGAGCACTCATACATTAAAAAAAAAAAAAAGATTTTTTTTCTTTAAATTATCTTTCTTCCAAGTTCAGAAACCAGATTTACTTTTTAGTGAAGTCACTTTCTCGTTGCTCCAAACTATTCTTATTACCTTGTAAACTAATTAGTGCATATTCACAACAGTAATTTCATAAAAGTGAACTAAAGGGTAATGTCTGGTTATTGGTTATAAGAGTAGAAGAGGACTGTGCTGTCCTCACCACTGTCAACAGAACCTCCCATGCACGATCAAATTGTACATGAAGTGCTAAAAGGCATCTTCACCTCTAAATTATCTCCGGGAAGGTGGAAATTACAATATGTGAATGTCAATAAGGAAATAATTTATCTTCCCTCACCCATCATCATATCCCTAGTGTTCAGTGCAGTTGCTATCATGGGCATGCCCAACCAATGATTCTAGATTGGAGAGTAAGTAGGGAAAGACATCGCCCTTTGCTTCTGTATCAGGAGAGACAAACAATTTCCTTGATAGTTTTATACTGCCGAGAGGCTCCATGTGTTCTTCCAACACCCACTGAGGCTTTGAGTCTTATGAGATGCATAGGTAGGTCTCCGATGCTAATTTGACTGGGTGCATCTGATATTTGGAAAACACAATTAGAGTAGCACTGAGAGAATGAGAAAGCACAGTGCAGGCATGTGTAAACACTGCCAATTGAACGTTTCCAAGTGCGTGCTTGCATTAACTGCTTAGGGAACGGTGTGATTTCTTTTTCTCTTCAGTAGGAACCACTGACTATTCCCTGCTCCTTGAAAGGGATTTCTCTTGTTTACTTCCAAGAACACGGTGAGAATAAACTAAAATAAATGGAAATGCACAGAGGGAAGGGGAAGGAGGGAGGATGACCCCTGAGGCCAGATGTGGTGGCTCACACCTGAAATCCCAGCCCTCAGCAGCTGGAGGCTGGGGGATTACTGGTCTAGGTCGGCATATCTTTCAGGCCATTCTGGGGTACAGAATGGCATCTGTCTGAAAAAAATAAAAGAGGCAAAATGGGAAAAGAGGAGAGGAGAAAATAATAAATTTGCTATATGATTTTTTTAAAAAATAAAAATAATTGGATAAAAACACCGTAACTGCCTTTACTGTTGAGAGAATGTAAAGTCTGAACTGTGGCAGATGGCTCCCCTCAAAAGACTGACCAGGAGCAGGGGATGGAGAGATGTTTCAGCAGTCACTGGGGCTGACTGCTCTTGGAGAAGACCCAGGTTCACTTCCTAGCGCCGGCAGGGTAGCTCCCAGCCATCTGTAACTGCCTTCGTGGACACTGCACACATGTCCTACGCTCACATACACGCAGGCAAAACACTCAGACACATACAATAAAGAAATAAAAATATAAAAATTAAAACGACTAAGGACCTCTGGGATTGTCTAGTATATACATGACCATTTATCACAGGAGTCAGTAGGGTTAATTATACATAGCTGACAGCTCCCATGACTTCTCAGAGATTTCTGTGGCACACAAAGAGAATATGTAGTTCCCTGGCAATTTAAGCACTGACAAGATATGCCAAGTAACCAAGCCAACAGTAACATGTTAGATATTTAATTAATGAGAAGGATATGTGGAATGGAAAAAGAAAGCGGTTTTTTTTTTTTTTTAAAGAAAAGATAGTTTAATATTTTGCTTTGTGATTCTGTCATACTGACTTTCCCTGTTGGTTAAATTTGATTTGGTTTATTGATTGTTTACTTGTGATTAACTCGCAATATTTATTCTCTAGCTGCACAGAAATAATCATGAGATCGTGATGTCTAGCTGACAAATAAAAAGAATCTCATAAAAGTAGATATTTGAGGCATATCAAATAGGAGGCTCTGGCGATTACTCTGCATATGGGTCTATATGGGAAGGCCATGTGATAAATGATCATTCACATCTTCCTATTTTGTTATTAGGGAATCGGTTCTAAATAGCATTCAGTCAGCCTCCCAGAGGCTTGAAGGTATTTAGAATTGTGTTTGATAGATGAGTTCAATAAGTAAAGACTTGTGCAGAGCTCATAAATCAAAACAAACGGATACATTTTAGCAAATGAGAGCACATACAGGAGCTGTGTTGTATTTAAAATTGGGCCAAAGTGTGTTGAGGGTTCTTGGAATCAGCTAAGATGATATTAAAATCAGGTGTACTCTGTAAGGGGCTCAAAGGAATGTCTTATTCTGAACAAGGCAAAGAAGTAGCCATTTCAGTCACTACAGGTGGGTGCAACTTAGTCTACACAGTTTACCAGATCTTACTGCAGGAAGCTCCCCAGCCTACTGTTAGGCTTTTAACCTGGACCTCTGTTCCTCGAATTTGGCTTATTTGATAAAACATGCCAATGGTAATTCATTTTTTGTTAGCATGAAACCACTGTGGAATTATTCTGTTTCGCAGGAGGTGTCTGGTGACCTTTAACCGCCTGGAGTCATGGAGTGGTTTCCCATTACAAATTGTAGTTTTGTCAAATTCTCCCCGCCTTGGGATCACAGCAACTCATTCTGACCTTTGGGTGGGAAGATGGATGCCATGAGGGCAAAGACTCCAATGAGGAAAGTTTTAAGCAAACCGAATAAAACATGTCTAGGGTCCTTTCTGCAACATAATAAATGCTGTCCAGAGAAAATATGCACCATTGTGAAGATGCACTGGGATTGTACATCTGAGCCTTCATCTCCGTCTGGAGTCGTGGAAAGCACTAAGCCACAACGCTACAAACAACTTAATTTCCAAGCAACTTCTGAACTCTGAATTTTAAGGGTGGCGTTACCAAGTTCCAAATCTTCTAAATATACTTGTATAGATTCTTGCTTGAGGCAGGTAAGCTTTCGTTTCTAAATAATGTTGACAGAAACCTTAGGCTGTACCCCGGGCACAGCAAATAACTGTAAGACGAACGCGCGTTTTCTAAGGTGTTCTTAACGCGCGTTTTCTAAGGTGTTCTTAACGCGCGTTTTCTAAGGTGTTCTTAACGCGCGTTTTCTAAGGTGTTCTTA
>CM052709.1:85622551-85642978 GCA_028551405.1 Uromys caudimaculatus | reverse complement strand
TTTGGAACTTGGTAACGCAAAATTTTCCAAAGCTGGGGCTGGAGAGATGGCTCAGCGGGTAAGAGCACTGACTGCTCTTCCGAAGGTCCTGAGTTCAAATCCCAGCAACCACATGGTGGCTCACAACCATCCATAATGAGATCTGATGCCCTCTGCTGGGGTGTCTGAAGACAGCTACAGTGTACTTACATATAATAAATAAATAAATCTTTAAAAAAAAAAAATTTTCCAAAGCTACATGCGAGAGGTCTCGGAGTGTGTGCGCATCTGTCTGGAAGATCTCGACATTGCTTCCTCAGACAGCTGGTTAGTACTCATTCCCTTCACCCCCAGTCCCTGTAAGTGGATTCACACATCTGTAACGGCTCTGTGTTTAATTTGTTGGACTTATTATACATATATAGGCACCAGTTCACTTATTACTGTACTTATTAAATACAGGTAGTCACTCACTGTTTATTGTATTCAGTATGTACACAACTCCTCACTTACGGTAATTTTAAGGAGTTGTGATATTTCTTTATATATGGAGACACATGTAATTAATTTGGTCACATATAAGCTCAATACAGAGAAATAAGATATCTAAAAGCCAATAGGAGTATAATCTAACTATACATCCATTAAAAATGATTTTTGTAGGTTGGGTATGCACCTTAGTGATTAATACTTACCTAGCATTACCTGAGTTTGTTTCTCAGAATTGAAAGATAGTCAGTCTTGCCATGAGCTTTTATTATTTTAGGAAATATGCAAGATATAATAGTTTTAAAAAGAATATAAATTATATATATTGTAATCTAATATATTTTCAATATAATATTTATTTATGAATGTATATATATTTCAAATATATGTATAATATATATTTCACATACAGGTGTTCCTTTGTACTATGAATCTTTTGTTTATTTATAGTTTGTATAGTTATCATGTACAATGAATATTATTTAAAAACTCAAAGTAACAATTATTAAAAAATAACTCTGTAGACTTGTGGAACATCTTGTTAAGGTGTTTTCAACAGCTGTGTTGTCTAAAACAATTTGAGGAGAAAAACTGTCATGTGGCGCTTTGGTGTCTCAGAAAGGACAGCATTTGAGACAGAGCCTGAGGTACGCTTGTAAAGGGTGCTGCAGAAAGCCAGTGCGCTGAGAGTAAGCACCCCGACCACACCGTGCGGCTTCACATGACTCAGACGTCAACTGATTTTCAGCCACAATTAATGTTCTGAGAACAAAGATAATGGCTACCATTTTTAGGGACAAAAATTTCAAAGAAAAGAAACAAAGTATTTATATGAACCCATGTTAAAAGGCTACTTGAGTTTAATTGGATTGGCTATCTAGATGACCAGCAACCTATAGGGATCTTTCTGTCTCCACCCATTCAGTGCTAAGGTTACAAATGCATGACCACACACCCCCTTTTATGTGGGTGCTGGGATCCGAATTCAGCCATCCCTCTAGTACTTGTATGTGTGTGTGTGTGTGTGTGTGTGTGTGTGTGTGTATTAAAATTCACTTCATAGAATATGAGCATTCCTCATGCACTTTACCTTAGTAAAGTTTATCTTTTTTAAAAGACACACTATTTATTACATATTGTGTCCTTTCTCCACCTATCAGCTTTCCCATGAATACTGCATACATACATTCTAGATGGAGGTTTATAGACAGTATATTACTATTTTATGTCTGCATGCATATACATGTGTATATACCTGCATAGATAGATGTGTACATATATAGGACCATCTATATTATCTGCATAACGACCTGGACTTGGTGGTCAGTCCAAAGCTTGCCTTCATGTACAAGTCCTGATGGTATAGGTCACTGTTTTCTTATTTCGTGACTGTTCTGCTCCTTACCAGTTTTGAGACTTTCTGTGGAACTAATGCAGATGATATCTGTTGGTTTGTGGCTAGCACTACAGAAATAATTGAGGTCTATTTTTTTTTTTTCTGAAGGTTAAAACATTAAAAGAGTTAATGCAATGTGGAGGAATGCATGAGCACAATTTGGGCCTGAACAACAAAATAAAGTTGTGGGTTAAGTTTTAGAGTTTACTTTAAAAATTATGACACATGGAGTCATTTGTTTGAAGAATTACAGTCCTCTTACTAGCTACTTGGTCAGCACGGCTTCCTGGGGGGATGAAATAAATAGGTATTTTGTGCAAACAAATGTCTCTTTGAAGAATAGACTGCTCTCTCATTAATGAGTAGATTTAGCCTGTGCACGGTAAAGAAATAGATTGATCTCATTAGTATATCAGATAGTCTGTGTGAATGTGCATATTTCCGTGTCCCCACTTAAAAATTCAGCTGATGGTCTCCAGTGACCAGCAGGCTAACACAGAGCCTCCAGCGGCCATTGGCATGGCTCTGCGGGTCGCTACTTCGCAGAAAGCTGGAGCGGATAACGGATATACCCATTCCCACATGTGAGCACCAGAGCTTATATTCTGCAACTGAGTCAGAGTAATATTTCTTTCCGAGTCATATTGCTTTCCTTAGAGTGTTTTTCAACTATAATTAGAAGAATACACAGTAAGGCGGTTCTTGTCTGGACTTCACAGAGTCTGGGTACATTGAAAACTTGATGCAATGAAAGAAAGGGGAAATACGTGGCAGCCTATAAAAATGTTTAGGCATTTTAAGGGACAACAGTATGCATATTTGACACTCCCTAGATCCCGGTGATTAGAAATAAGACCGATTTGCTCATAAGGCCTTTAGGTTTTTAGCATTGATCAACTAGCATCAAAAGGAAAGAACAATCCTGCCTCAGTTTACATATCTGCAAATGATGGTCTCATCTGACATATTTACAAGTATGTTAGTATTGGCGAATGAGTTTTAAGATTGCTCAAGTTATTTCAAAGACATAAACTCAAACTGTATAAAAATAACTAATGTAAATCTGGACAAATTTCAGCATAGTTACAATAAACTCTGGTAATACTATCTGTAATTAGGCTGATATTCCTGAGTTGCTAACAATGTACCAACAGAATCGATAAAAGTTAGCTATTATTTGTTGTGGGGGATGAAAAAAAAAACAAATACCGATTTTTTTTTTAAGTACAGTCATCCCCCTGGTTTTGAATTAACACATAAATAGAAATATCTTAAGTTTTATTTTATTTTAATACTTTATTTTAATATGATATTTTCTTTGTGTGTGTGTGTGTGTGTGTGTGTGTGTGTGTGTCTAGGCTTGAGTTGATGTAAGGTAACCTCTTCAGTTGATCTCTACTTTATTTACTGAGGTAAGTTTTGTTGTTGTTGTTTTTCTGAATGAAGAGCTCAGCCATTTGGCTACTCTACATAGTCGGTTTGACCAGGTGATCCCTTGTCTTAGATTTTCATGTTCTGTGATTACAGACAGGCCACCATGCCTGCCCGCCTTCTGTATGAGCAGTGGAGATGTTAACTCTGTCCTTACACTTATTCATCAAGCGCCTTTCCCACTGTGTCCTTGGCCCACACTCCTACACACTGTGACTAGAAAATATCCTTTCCTCTTTTGTCTTAAACTGACATATCTTCGTATAAATATTAAGGTAATGTTTAAAAGTGTATCATACTTAGGCTGCAATGACTTAATAGGACGATATACTCTAATACCTGACGCAAAACAGTATTTTCTAAGGAATTGGTAAGGGACCAAAATTTTGGAGAGGGCTTTCTCACTGCCAGCACATATAGTTTATGACATTATAGCTTCGACCAGTCCTAATACACAGGCCACAGGGAAAAGGATGCCGTCTTAACTCATCAGATGGCAATATAACAGGAGACTATGAAGCCATAGCAGCAGTCCGTCCTGTCCAGCTGAGGGCAGAGAAGAGGCAGGTTTAATTCTCAAGTTCATTGGCTTGAAACTCACATACAGTTAATAACATAAGAGTTTAAATGGAGAAGTTCACCAGGTTTCAGAAGCATCACAATGCTTGTTTCTCAAGGTTTAATTTGCAATTCTACAAACTGTATGTAAAAACTGTAAGAGTCAACAGACTGAAGCAAAGACAGAAAAAAAGCCGAACAGGATTCAATTACACTAATGAATTTTGCTTTTATGGCTAATTTACGCTTTTATGATCATTTATTTATAAATTAATTATGTACCATATAAGAACAGTAGCGATATGGTTTGAGGCTGACATAGTGACACAAACTATCGTATTACTTCATAGCCTGGCTGCCTGTTTGGATACGGAATAGTCTTACGGGCTAGTTCTAGGGCCAGGATGCTTACCCTGCTCGAATATCTCTTCCTCTCCCCGTTTTGGCTGCTGCATTAAAGCACTCTTTTCTTTGTTTTCTGTTTCTGTAAAAGATCAAAGAGTTGATCATGAATTATCAGCATATATTATATTCTTTACTAGTTGACTGGGAGTCTATCATCAAAGCAATAGTTTTAGTATTATTTTTAAGGTATTTTTTTTCTCTTTTTCTCTTTTTTAAAAGATTTCATTTTATTTATGTGAGTACACTGTAGCTGTCTTCAGACACAGCAGAAGAGGGCATCAGATCCCCTTATAGATGGTTGTGAGCTACCATGTGGTTGCTGGGAATTGAGCTTGGGACCTTTGGAAGAGCAGTCAGTGCTCTTAACCTCTGAGTCATCTCTCCAGCCTGTATTATTCAGGATCTTATGTTCATTACATCATGTACTCTTATTCCTAACTTTCGCCTACCCCCAGTACAAGTACCTGTCTTGTTACATAACCAGGCCAAGTACTTTTTTGGTAACACATCAATTACAGAGCATTAAAAAAGGTTTCAACAAAGTACTCATATTTATTTTTTAAATTGACATAATATTTAAGGCACTTTTAAAAATATAAACTTATATTCTCTAAATATATTAGCATCGTAGTCAATGACCTGATTACTAGCTGCTGTGGCACTCTATGGTTGCATTTATATAACTCCATAAAGCCTTAGCACGCTTCCTGCTGTAGGAATCTGAAACTACAGGAATGACAGTCAAGTGTGACCATTCTGCAGGTGAGCAAAAAAGCTAAAGCATGGGTTTGAAGATCAAACCTCAAGAGCAAAGACAAGGAATGTCAAGAACTATCATTCACTTGATAAGGCACACGATGGGGGCTGGAGAGATGGCTCAGCGGTTAAGAGCACTGACTGCTCTTCCAGAGGTCCTGAGTTCAATTCCCTGCAACCACATGGTAGCTCACAACCATCTGTAATGGGATCTGATGCCCTCTTCTGCTGTGTCTGAAGACAGCGGCAGTGTACTTAAAATAAATAAATAAATAAATAAATAAATAAATAAATGAGTAACTTTAATAAAAAAATCTTAATAAAAAAAGAAAAAGCATACTATGCAGATATGGCTGGAGATAATAAACATCTGGAGTGTGGTACAATTTATAAGTCATGGATGTCATTTCTGCCTAAGGAATGAATGAGGTAAGGAAAATTAAAATAACAGGAATTATATGAAGAAAGACTTACATTGGTGGGATTGGTCACAAAACTAACGGTCTTTTCGTCACTGGCCAAGATTTGATGTGTGTGTGTGTGTGTGTGTGTGTGTGTGTGTGTGTGTGTATTTGTGTATACATTGGGTGCTTGCTTGTACATTTGTTACATTTGTGTAAGTGGTGTACATGTGCATATATGTGTGTGCTTGCTCATATGTGTGTGTGAGTTGAATGCCTATGTGTACATGAAAAATGTGTGTGTCCTATGCACTGTAAATGTGTGACTATAGTCATGTGTGTGTGTGTGTGTGTGTGTGTGTGTGTGTGTGTGTCTAAGTTGATGTTTCTACATATGGGTGTGCCTGTTGGTGGAGACCAGATGTCAATACCGGACGCCCATGCAGTGTCTTTTGTTGAATCAGGAGCTCACTCACTGATTCGGTTATGCTGGGTGGCCTGGAGAGCACTGGGATCCTCCTTTCTCTGCCTTCCCACTGCGGGATTACAGATGTGCGTTTCTTACACGAGTGACGGGGATCTGAACCCAGGGCATCATGCTTTTGTGGCAAGCACTGTATCAACTGAGCCTTCTTTTACTGTTTAATGGCCCTATGTCAGGGAGTGGAGGTTGTACATGAAAGAAAGAGGAATAAGAATGTGTGTACATATGTGATTGATTAAGTAAGGTAAAAATAATTGATTAATCATCGAGTCAAGTGAGACACAAACAGGAAAATACAGAGCACAAAAACCTCTGAGTTAGACATCCGACTCACCTTTGTGATGCCCGTGCATCATAACCATGTCAGATTTTACAGGAATTGGAATATTGGCCTCTCCTGGGATAGTTCTGAACATATCTGGAGCTACATTCTGCATACAGGTCATGAAGGAAACTGCATACTTGGCTTCCATGTAATACATAATGTACAAGTTGCACATTTCATCACTAGATGTGCCACTGTAGGGAGAGGAAAGTAGACAGAACATACAGTGTTCATATAAAACCCATCCTTAATGCAAGAAAAGTGCAACCTGTAAATCTGCCCACAATGGACACAATAGTGAAGAACTACATCTATTTTATATTTCTCATTAAAACCTAACATAGTCTCTAACATCAAAGATGTATTTCCATCTATCATTGACATCACCCACTATCATGGATGAAAATGGTATTAGAGATACAGGTTTTCCCTCCTAAATTCTTTTGTTCTTTGTTTACCTACCGTGTTATAAAACCTATACATAAATCAATTACATTTTTAATAAATTACAGTATTTACTTAATTAATTAATGCAACAATTTAGAATCATCTGGTGTTCCAGTTTCATCTCTGTTGCTCTGAAGAGAACTCCCTGACCAAAAGCTACAGAGGGGAGGAGAAGGTATATTTCAGCTCACAGGTTACAGTCCACCCTTAAAGGATGTCAAGGAGGAATGTAAAGCAGACATGACGGAGGAACACTATCTGGTGGCTCAAGGTTAGCTTTCTTATAAGCTCAGGGCCACCAGCCTAGATTTAGTGTCATCTACAGTATGTGGGACTCTCCTATATCAACTAGGAATCAAGAAAATTTCCTAAATGCAAGACACTAGACTAATCCGATCTGGGCGATCATTCAGTTGAGTCTCCACTTTCAGATGACTGTAGCCTGTGTCAAGTGGCTAGTAAAAGCTGTCAGACATCTGGGAAGGGTGTTTCTAGTTTAGATTCACCTGTCAGCTTGACTGTGGTTAACTGGTTGATTTCTTTAATTGATGTGGGAAGAGATGGTCTAATAGTGGTGGCATCATTCTCTGGGTTTGGGTTCTGGGCTAAAAGCCCAGATGCATGCATGCATGCGTCTTTTCTCTGCTCTTGACTATGGATGTCACAAGCTGCTTTGATTTCCAACTACCCTTCCTTCTATGCAAAAACAGTCTGTAACCTTCCATGGTGAGCTAATGAACCCTTTCTTCCCTAAGCTGGTTTTTTATCAGGGTACATTATCAATCCAAAAGACGCAAAAGTAGGACAGATGGGAAACTTTAAAAGACTCCAATAGGAATTTCATATATTGCTTACAAGCACACTTGCTGTCCAGTGCCTAGAAACTTGTTTGGGATTCCCTGCCACCTTTTTATGGTCATGTGACTCCTAAAGCATCCTAAGTATATCCCGACAGCTGATGGTGGGACTGGAGCTAGGTAGCAAGGGACGGAAGAGTAGTCAGCAGTGACTCCCAGTGAAATATGAGTAACCTTTTCTAAGGGATGCACATCCAACCCAGGCAGTACTGTACAGCTGACAGATAACGCTAAGTATAGATGTTTAAAACAATGAAACCGCCAATTCCAAGAAAACAGTTCCAAGTAATAGAAATAACAACAGATCCTTTACAAAGCATGCCTTCCTCCTCACTCAACCCAGACTACCAGGTATCTAAGTCTCTCTGTGGTAATTAAGGCTTTGCATCCACACACTTCAGAAGGCTTGCATAGCAACTTAGCTCTGGATCAAGAACATTCCCTTTCGGTTATTGGTTGTAACCATTTTTGCAAGCCTAATCAAAAAGCAGCTTTCTAACGTAGACTGTTTGCTCTGGAGAAACTCATCAGTGTTGATTTTTCCAGCAGTGTCATGCGGCAATCAATTCCTTTCCATAGCAACATAGATGACATCAGCAAGAAAAGGGAAAAAATAAAAATCTTTTCCAAATCAGATGTGATTCCTGTAAGCTGGGAAAATGTATGGTTCCCGTGAGACCTCGGGAATCAGCTCTCGCAGTGAGGACAAGCTCTGCGGATGCTTCAGAAATCATTTGGCTTCTTACTGCAAATCTGATATCCGTCATTTTAACTGTCCTTCCCATGCAATAAAAGCAAATCGTGAAGTGAAGCAACCCCAAGCCCACACCTGCTCACTGTGCACTTCTTCATGGTGTCAAAACACCATCCAAAATTATCTTTGAACAGTGTTAGAGCTGGTCAGAAAATTATGTGCTCTAAAAGGACTGCGTGGTGCCATAATAAAAGGACATGGATGAAGGAAGCTTCTTTTGGTTTGAGCCTGCATGCCCTCTCTTGTAGGCAGGGTCATCTCTGATTCCGTCACTGGTATTAGAGCCTATTCTTTGAGAGTCACTGGGATACTGAGGACAAGCAGAAACATCCAGCCTCGAAGCATGAGCATCTCTGACATTCTCGAACTTTCCATCAGCAGACAGACATTGGTGGACTAGACAGACCACAGCCTGTAAGCCTTTGTAATAAATTCCCCTTTAATATACATAGATTCATTCTAGAAGTTCTATTCCTCTAGAGAACTCTGACAAATACAAGACCCATAACCCCCAGTTAAATGCAAACAATACCTAAATCTCCCAACAACAACCAACCAACCAAACAAACAAAGGTCAGAGCCAGATGGATCCAGCCGAGAACTCTATAAGACCTTCAAAGAGAAACTAATGCCAATATTCCTCAAGTTATTCCACAAAATGAAAATTGAAAGCATATTGCCAAATTCGTTTTATAAAGCCACTATTACCCTGCTAACAAAACCACACAAAGGGCCAACTAAAAATAATAATATTTGCTAATATTTGTTATGAAAATAAATGTAAAAATTCTCAATAAAATACGTGTAAATCAAATTCTACAACACATCAAAAAGATTATCCACTATGATCAAGTTGTTTTTATCCCAGAGATGTAGGGATGGTTTAACACAGGTAAATCAATAAATGTAATCTACCACTTAAACATACTGAAACAAACAAGCAAACAAAAAACCCCACTGTCATTAGATACAGAAAAGACCTTTGACAAAATCCAATACTCCTTAATGATAAAATCCTAGAGAGACTATGGATATGTCCTAGTTTGGGTTACTATTGCTTTGATGAAGCACCCTGATCAAAAGCAAGTTGGGGAGGAAAGGGTTTATTTAATGTACACTTCTGCATCCCAGTCTATCATTAAAGGAAGTCAGGGCAGGATTTCAAGCAGGGCAGGAACCAGGAAGCAGGAGTTGATGCAGAGGCCATGGAGAGGTACTGAGTAATGGCTTGCTGGCATGACTTGGGCAGCCTGCTTTCTCATATCCCAGGCCAGGGATAGTACCACCTGCAGTGGGCTGAGCACTCACTCAGCAATCACTAATTAAGAAAATGCCCTACAGGGCTGCCTACAGCCCTGTTTTATGAAGGTATTTTCTCAATTGAGGCTCTTTCCTCTCCAATGACTGTACCTTCTGTCAAGTTGATATAAAGGTAACCATCACAGGACACAAGTGATATACCCCAACATAATAAAGGCACTATATAGTAAGCTCACATCAACCTTAAAAGGACAAAAACTCAAAGCAATTCCATTGAAACCAGGAACAAGACATGGTTGTCCACTCTCCCCATATCTATTTAATAAAGTACTTGAAGTCTTAGCTAGAGCAAGAAGACAACTGGGGGAGATCAATTGGAAACAAACAGGAAAGGGAGAAGCCAACCTATCTTTATTTGCAGATGATATGACTGTATGCATAAAAGGTAATCATTCTGGGAACAAGGAACTAATCTGTGAAATGTTTGCTAAAAAATATCATCAGCCCATCCAGTGAGGAGGAAAAGAAGCTACTCCCGTTGCCAGGAAACCAGTGAGAGGGCAATCGGTAAATAGTCAGAATATAAAATAAGAAAGGCACATCAACTAAAGTAAGTTTACATCAATCCTGGAAGCAAGGAAAGTGATGACTAAGTTAGAAGTTACGCATGGGAAAGTACAAAGTCATACATTTGTAAAGGCTTTTGGTTGTGGGTTCTCCTCCAAGGTCCATGGCCTCACTAGCTCTCAATAGTTAACTAGGTTTCCACTGCCAAGTGTGGTTTCTCTCTCGTGGAGTGGGTCTTCAGTCCAATTAGAGAGCCAAGGTATGTGTCCCACTATTACAGCAGATTATTACTAGGGATGATGCTGATTTAGTGATGCCCAGCTATGATGCCTATGAGCTACCCTGACATGCTTGACATGGCTGCTGTAACTGTAATAATCTATGCATCTGTTCTTACACGCACAGATAAGTGTAACCTCCCCTCCCCCCATTAAGGAAATCTCTCTTTGCAATAGACAAAGACCACAATAGAAAACCAATCAGAATGTAGAGCTTTGGAGTCCAGTCCATATGAATACATCTACTGAACACTCCTGCGCCTAAGGCTCATGGCACATTGCAGAAGAGGGTCCAGAAAGACTGTAAGCACTAGACGATCAGGGAATTTGCTGTGAGATTGGATCTCCTGTTAATGCCAGAGGCTACACCAGATAGTCTCACCAACATGACTGCCCAAGTGTGAGCTGAACAAGGACAATAGACATGTTAATTTGGATGGGGAAAAAATCCACGAGGCATCAACTCTACACAAAGAACTATACATAACTAAGGACAGTTGGAGGAATAGCCTTCCCTAGAGAAGAATATACCAATTGGTTATCCAATACCAAATGGTCAGCCATAAGACCACATTATATAGACTGAGGTTACATTTAGGAATATCTATCTATCTATCTATCTATCTATCTATCTATCTATCTATCTATCTATCTATCTATCTAGATATGGATAGAGAGAAAGAACAATTAATGAAAAAAGAAGCCAAGAATTTGAAAATTTGAAAGAGAGCAAAGCTGGGTATATGAGAGAGATAAAAGGGAAGGGAGAAACATTTTAATTATAATCTCAAAAATAAAACAAGCAACAATTAAGAAACGCTCTCCCTTGCCTCTTACTCTTGCTCTCTTGCTCCCCCTCTCTCCCATTCCCTCCCCCTGCTCCCCATGTGGTCATGGCCCGTCTCTCTTTCTCTACTCTCTTCCTCTCTCTGCCTTTCTCTGCTTCTACACTCTTAACTCCCCTCCCCATGTCCTGAGCAAACTCTATTCTATACTTAAAAAAAAAATTAAGAAAATTACATCCAGTTAAGTATTTAAAAATTACTTAACATCATAGTTTATTATTTTAGTAAATTTGTGAAAATTAAAGTATAGTGTAGCAACTTCTAACATGAATTATCTTACCATGTATTAGCT
Source organism: Uromys caudimaculatus (assembly GCA_028551405.1). Classification (NCBI taxonomy): domain Eukaryota; kingdom Metazoa; phylum Chordata; class Mammalia; order Rodentia; family Muridae; genus Uromys; species Uromys caudimaculatus. The sequence goes on along the minus strand of CM052709.1, from coordinate 85,631,454 downwards.
TGAAAAAAATTACAGGTAAACCTGTAAAAATATCCCTATGTTATACATACATGTGCCCACATGACACACATATTTATTCACATGGAACACTAATACCATTAATAGGAAGTGCTCATCTTTCATAATATAGCACATTACATTATGTATAGATAAATATGTTTTTCCTTAAGCACGTGATTCTGTGAGAAATACTAATCCGCTATCCAATACAGTTGAGGTATGACTCTGGGATACAAAAATGAGTTGATAAATAATTTGTAAACATTGGTTATGGTAAGAAAAATCTCATTGGAAAAGGCTGAATAAAAAGGAACATGCTTAATTCCTATCTGTCACTAACTGGACGTGTAGTCCAGGGAGCTGAGCTCCTCCTATCTGACAGCCGGCCCACCTCATGCTGAGGATGCTACCAGTCAAACTGACGCAACAGAAGCATGGCTTGTTAGTTGTATTCCACAATCATTCATGTTTTCTCCCCCAAAACTACAACAGCAAACAACAAATCAAAACATAACATCCCAAACTTGAAACTTTAAACCATACTGACTGCCTTCTCAATAATATTGTGACTCATGGACCATTATTTTCCTCAGAGGTCAACATATGCCATTCAACTGCTTATCTGAATAGTTATTCCCATGGGACAGCAGTGGTGGAGGAAGGCTGTGGGCGTGTGTCTGCCTGGGCCCCTAGCTGTTTAAACATTCCCAGTTCCTATGTAGTCACTAAAATGGCTGTGGGTATCAGCAATATTCCAACATCACAGTCCCACATTTATTTCACAACCAAGTGCCCATGTGAGGATTTTGTCTTTATATTAGCATACTTCATATTAGTAGCTTTAAATCTGATGTGTTTTGGTGGGCCTGGAAAGACAGAAAACCTCAAAAAATGAATGGTGAATGAAGAATATCCTTGCTGAATAACTGCCTGTCATTTATCATGTTCTGATATACTGGTCCTAATACACCATGCTGCTGAATAACGAGTTAGTTCAAATGCATATGTTTTCGGTGGTATTTCTGAAAGATATTTATTTGTATCTATGTATCTACCATCTACCTCAGACTCATGGAGGCTTTTATAAAAATATTTCCTGATACGAAGGTTCATAATGGTGACTTAAGAAAGTGCCAAATATTCTGAAATGAATCACTAGAGAACTCCCACATCTGTAGGTCATGCTGGGGTTGCAGGCAGTGACACTCTGCAAACTCAATGGTGTCTTCCTCTAGTCCTGTTTCTTGTCATCAACAGAAGCTGGGTTTAAATATAACCAGAATGGGTCATACTAATTTGGGAAATTAAGATGACATGTTAAAGATTTTGTTTTATGAAAGTTAAGTGCTTTTAAAGATGCACATAAAGGGGTAATTATTTATCATATGCCTTCCACTTTGCAAATACTGCATTTAAAAATGATGACTAATAAAGAGACATAGGTAGAAAGATTATTTTGGAAGAGAACTGGGACTGCAGGAGAAAGAAGGGGACAAGAGAAGGAGATGTGGTGATGATGAACAGAGTATATTATACTTGTGTGTAGTCACAAGAGACATTCATCCTATATGTGATACAGTGAGAGTGAAAGATGAATTAAAATGGTAATTAATGTGCTTTGGTTAGGACAGATATCTTCTATACATTCTCATTATTCTCTTTTGTTTATATTGTCACAAAATCACACATTTCAAGGGAAAATATGACCAATAAGTTGACTAAACAGGCAAATGCTACCTGATAAGTATCAGGATTTAGATATTTAGTCTAAAATTTTTGGGTGATTAGCTGACTTAATTAGCTTAATTGACTGACTTAAATAGATTCTAATTGTTTAAACTTGGCTAAACATTTGAAATTAATTTAGAGAAGTGTCTCATTGAATGTAAAATATGTACCACAATGAGGCATAAAGTATTGCTTCTTCACAGATTCCCTGGGACAATGTCATTAGTATATATTTTATACAGTTTCTTCTTTAAGATATATTATTTTATAATTTATGATAAATATATATTTAAGTGTAACATTTTATCCTACAGTATATTTGTTAATTTATCTAGACTTAAACACAACTGTTTAAAAAGTACATTTAACACTAGTTTTTATAGACAAATCTTGTATTAGGAACCATGTTTTAGCATGTGCATACAACAAAGAATAAACTTTGGTATATCCACTACCTTGCAGAATTATCACTTTTTCAGACTCAGGTTTTTGAAATGTATTTTTTTTGAAAAAAAAATATTATTGTATATAGTCACTTTTCACTTTGTTGTCTAACAGAAAATAAAAAAGCTATCTTCTTCCCCATTTAAAAATGTATACTTTTCAACCAACCATTTCCATTCATTCCTACTTTAACTCTACCTCTGAGTCTCACTAACTGTTACTCTAACTCCTAAGCATTTTTAGATTGTACATATAAAAGACTGCTGGCCTGACAACTTAGTGGATAAAAGCACCTGCCAACAAGCCCAAGGTTCTGAGTTCGATCCCCGAGACTCAGGGTATGAAGAGAGAACAGACTCCTTCTAGTGGTCCTCTGACTTCCACATATATGGAATGACACAGGTGCCTGTATAACACACACACAAACACACACACACATACACACACACACACACACACACACACACACACACACACACTCACTCACACAGACACACAAATATAATATTTTAAACAGTAGTATCATTCAGTATTTGTTTCTCTGTGCCTGACTTATTTTACTTAGCACAAAGTCAGATTCATTCATGTAACAAATCAATTTTTTCCCTTTTCTTTTAAAGGCTGAACAGTTTCCTACTGTACAATATACCATATTTTCTTTTCTATTCCCTCATAATAGACATGCAGATTGTTAAATCGACTAATTCTTTTTGCTGTTGTTGTTTTGAGACATTATCTTCCGATGAAGCGAAGTCAAAGTTAAGGTTGGCTTTGAACTCACCAAGTATCCGAGAAAGTTCACAAACCTATGATCCTCTTGTTTCAGTCTCCAAAGAGCTGGACGAATGGACGTGTAGCACTGCGCTTGGATCTATTTCTCAATGGCAATATTTTGAAATGAATCTCTAGTATGAAAACTAAGTCTCCATTTAAAAAATGCCTTTTGATAGCTAATCATGATTGTTCCATCTAAGCAAACGTTTCTCTAGTCTTAAAAATGTTGAGATTACAAGAGTCTAACTTGGCTTGTGTAAGATATCACTTAACTGAAAAATCTTACTTGTAGGACAAAGCCAGCATGGTTTCAGGGGTGATATAGGGCAAAATGCTTCCAAAGTCAGGTTGATAATTCTCTAAAAACATCAAGAGGCACCCAACTAGCCTGGAGCAACTATGATATGTACCAAACTGCTTTAAGCTCTGGGTAAGACCTACATCCAGTGAGCTTGCCTGCCTATATGTACGTGTGAGTGAGTGTGTGTGTGTGTGTGTGTGTGTGTTTGTGTGTTGGCTGGGACGAAAGAAAGAGGTTTACAAACAATAATTTAATATGAAATCTTGTTTTTCTTTGCCATTTACAGTTTCAGCTGTGAGCCTATTGTACTCTGGGGAGTATACCTGTTAATGTACAAAACACAGAAACACTATAGACAGTATTTTTTCTAAATTTAAAAGGCATATGAAACATTATATGCATATAATATGCATTATAATAAAAATTTTATTCACCATTAGATTTCTTCAAACATGTCTTATTAGTTTATTATTCTTCTGGAAAAACTAGATCAGTAGTATAAATTAAACATTCAAAATTCAGAGTCATCCAATAACTTAATTCGCCATAATCCCTTTCTGTTTCATCTGTATTAAAAACAGTGTTTACTTTGTCTCACCAGAGAGTTACAAAAGGATAGAGTAATATCCTCATTCTAGTATTATTTTAAAGTAAAATGTACAATTTCACAAAGACTAGAATTATTCTAGACTCATGAACCTGAAAGAAGTCTCTGGGGACCACTTGGGTTTCTCATTCTGGCACTGTAACAAACTATTAATGTCTATGGCTGAAATTACCACAGAGAGGAACCTCCACAGATAGTCTGGCCACGGGTGTAGTGATGCTCCCTTACCCAAATGGCTAAAATACTCTACGGCCTCACACTTAAGCTTGCAAATCGATACATGCAGCACTCTGAAAGTGTTTATTCTGAACTACTTTCTGAGAAGGTTAACAAAATAACCTCTAGCATTTAACTACCATCCCTGTGGCCCCACAAGCCCACAGAACAGAGAGCAGCTGATCAATACCTGCTGGATCACTTCACCTCAAGTGTCAAAGACAGTCACAGAGGGCATGGCCTGTTCCCTCTTTCCAGAGTGCTTGTGTCTATATTGTCCTATCGTCCTTTACGGTAAGTCAATAAGTTTATTGATTTTCTGCAGTCTTCTCCAAAAATTTAAGGAATATACTCAGAAAGCTGCTTAAATCCTTCTCCTTTAATACAAATTGATAGTTTTCCCATTAAGATAAAAAGGGTTTCTAACAAAACCCATCATTCATGAAAACTCCATCAAATGCTCCTGTCCTTCCTTTCTCCTTTTCAGTGTGGTTCCTAGTTGGTAGTCACTATTCTTCTGAAAAATCTTCTTTCTGTACCATCTTTACTTTCTTTAACTTCTCCCAAGCTCCAAGCACGCTCAGAAAGTATCTTTGAATCTAGTTGAACATGGAAAGGAGGCACCCGCCTTCTTTTCTAACAGAAAGCCCAAGAAAGTTTGCCTTTCGTTTTAAATTTCTAATTTATTTTTAAAAGAGTCCTTAACACTTTCGACATTGTCAATCTGTTTTATGACACAAATTAGAATTATCTGAAGGAGCTTTGGCATTTTGAAAAGTAGTTATATCTTGGCACCCCTTATTGGAGAGGGAAGGAATGCCATACTCACTCGGTACACAAGCAACTGAGAAGTACAGACTGGAAATTGGCGCATGGAAAGAATTACGGGTGTGATTGTTATTCTGCTTAAGATTAAAGTGAGGGCAAAAGGACTCAAGTGAAAGAAATGTTGCCAAGTGAGGCCACTTTCTAGGGTTTTCCATAGCAGTCAGTTAGAGAGTGATACAATGCTAGTTTGTCATAATGGCTCACGACACTGAAAGTGTGTAATTCATTCACAGAGATAACTATTACGTATAGCCATGGTTTAACCTGACACAACTGAATAGAAGTGCAGAATCTTACCCGATGTGGGTGGCTTCTGTCCTCCCTTCACCAGTGAACACACATCTGGCTGCCAGTATATCACCAAAAGCAACATCTACTGGGTGTTCCACAGGGTAGAAAGCCTGCCCCAAAGACAAATATAACAATGAATTAAAATTACTATTACCCAGAGCTACATGTTGGAGTAATGTGGGGTTCAGAGCATTGTGGGTAGAATGGATGAAGACAGACACACAGAGAGCTCCCCGGATCCTTTCAGAAACAATTGCTAGATAAAATGAGTTCTCTTAATTCATCAGTTTCACACTATAGCACAAGCGCCAGAGTTTAAAATAAACAAACACCGTTTATAGAGCCCTTTGGTCCCAATAAGACTGGAAGAAGAGATTTCTGAAATGGACTGAATAATGATAGAGTGGAAAATGCTAACATCATATTAAAATGATTCCCAGTGACATGCTATGCCCATAGATTTGTGCATTGCTCAACCTTCATCAAGATGCTTTGTCTTACACAGATGGCAATTCATAGGGCCACCAGGTGGTCAACACACAGAGAAGGAGACAGCTGGAAGTGCTCAGCCCTAAACAGGATGTCCAGATTTTATCAAATCTCCTCAGAAGAGATGGCGGAAGGTTGTAACTTCCAGAGGTGGTGGATGACTTCAAGGAAATAATGTTTTCTGGATAGAACAGGGCAGCTGTACATATCCGGTAAAGGCATGAACAAGACCCCCGTGCAAGCTCAACACAAAGTCTTTGAACGGAGGTGGGGGAGGGGTAGGCATGAAGTCCCTCTTCGGACTGAGGAACTGCAGTCATTTGATAGCTGCTGGGAGCAGAGTCATTTTTCACTAATTGTGTGACTCCTGGTCTGGCTGACCCTGCTCCTGGGTGGTACCCTCTCCAAAGAGTATTCAGTGATAAAAATGGGACTTCACAGCTTAAAAAAAAAATACAAAGAACTTAAAGTTGGGTGGGTAGGAAGGTCTGGTGGATCTGTGGAGAGCTGCATGAGGAGGTTGAGCATGATCAAGGTAAATTCTATGAAATTCTCATAGAACTCATAGAAATACTTCTTTTTTATTTTTTAAAAGTTTTTTAAAAAATTATTTATTTATCTTATGTATATGAATACACTGTAGCTGTCTTCAGACACAGTGGAAGAAGGCATCAGATCCCATTACAGATGGTTGTGAGCCACCATGTGGTTGCTGGGAATTGAACTCATGACTTCTGGAAGAGCAGTCAGTGCTCTTAACTGCTGAGCCATCTCTCCAGCCCATAAAAATACTTCTTAGGAAAAAGAAAAGAACTGCCATCACATCGAGAGAACTGATGAAACATTAAACTGGAAATTCTAAACAGGAATTTATATTATGTAGATACTGTGAAGACAGAGTCAGAGACTTCTGCATTCTAGGGAAATTCACAAAAGACTTATATAAGGCATTAAAAAGAAATTACTTCCTCTTGGAATTAAGTTAGACTCCACGCACCTGTGGCAGCTGGGGGCTCTGGCGTCCAATCAGCGTCCACTGCCCGTTTCTTACTCTGTATCCGCTCACTACCTTACCTTGATGAACACAAATCAGAATCAAGCACTGAAATAAACGATTCAGAAACCCAAAGCCACATTCAATATTTAACTTTCTTTTCAAAAATAAAACTTAAGTCTTTTTTAGATTTCAAGCTGCTGACTATCTTAATGAAGCAGCATAAGGATTCAAGGAATTCGATAAGACATACTCAAGGTCTAGTATAACTCGATTTTTATATTTACAGTACCAGCAAGTACATGACAGTATTTACAATTTAACAAAGAGCTTCAGTTCTTACCTAAATGGTGAGTATGGACTCGGTAGGCAAACACATGCATTGGATACATTTTGTAATGGCACGAAATGTCAGAATTCACTACTGTGGGGACAAAGGCACAAGAGAGAAGTCACGATGCAGTTGGAAAACATTTTATTTATTATTTATTTTTTTATCTATTTATGTTAAAAGTATGTGTGAGGTAGTTTCAGGTTCTAATACTTGGCTTTCTTGTGAAAGGGACGCTCATTCATTACCCAGCAGACATCAAAGATTTATTCTGCGCCACACATTTTACTAACATGTGTAAAGAGCCTCTGGCCTCACATTTATTTCTTCAAATCTTTTCCATACTGTATATTTTGATCCTATTTTTTATTTTATTCAATAACAGAATGATGAGGACCAAATTGAAGTACTCTGTATGAAGGTAGAGGCATGGTTTGTTTGTTATCTTTTTCTTGAAATTTATTCCCTTGAAATATTAAGTTTATTTTTATGTTAGTTCAAAAAGAAATTTAAAAATTGAATATAAGTACCTACAGTCACTAAATTGGTAGCTCAATAGGCCCATTCCATATATTTTTCCTCTCTTACGGTCTAATAAATAATAAAGATTAAATAAATATGACTTTAAAGTAGATTTTAAAAATAGTAATAAATAAACCATACTAAACATTAACTTCAAATGATTCTTACTCAAACAAACACACTGCATTCAATTTGATATTTTTGTTGGATCAATGATGCTGTATGTATTCTTGTAGTTTATTATAGCTTAGGAGAATTGTGTGGCCGTTCCATTTTGCAACTAGAGAACTTGTTTATCTAATTATTAAAGCTGAGCTGAGTTGGATTTTCCAGCCTCTCGATTTTTTTGAAGCTTTCTAACACAATAGTTTATACCTCTGTATATTATGCAGTTTAACTTTTTGCATGTAAAGAATGAATAGCTGATTTGTAAAATAAAATTAGTCTTTACACATCACACCAGCAAACCGTGGACCTCCATTTTGGCATATCTATACATAAATATTGGAAGACCAATAAATTACTGGCTTATAATGATTTTTTAAAATCTATTTAAAATCCAAGGACAGTAAAGAACTGATTTATTTTTCAGATATGCAAATAAATATTGGCCATTTTATAAGTTCATGGATTGCACTATATATCTCTTCTTATAGGTTAGGTAATGAGGTAATGCTAAATACTAGGAGGGCCACTCCTCACCTTTCTCCCCTGGTGGTATGACAGTGTTGACAGACATCATAAGGTACATGCCCGCGATTAAAGGCTGTCTAAAAATTAAAATCAAAAATGAAAAATTATATACATATACATACACATACACACAACACACACATATAATATATGTATAACAAATCTATATATTATATGTGTGTAATTTCTCTCAACTCTGTGATAAAGCCAAAATACTCTCTTGGAAATATATGACATACAAGTTTCTAAAATGCAGTTCTCATGCAGATCAAAATGAACCTGAGTGGGAAAAGAAGTAGATTATATTATTTTTTTCTCAATAATTGCTTCATTTTTGTGACGGTTTACCACGGCTATTTTTATACGGGAACTGTTTATACTAAGGGTTCCGTTTTTTTTAGTCAAACACCAAGGTAGGGATCATTCAGAAAAGTTTTGTTGTTGTTGTTTTTGATGCAATTAACACTTAAAACTAAACAGTGATTAAAGCAGATTATCCTCCATAATCTGGGTAGGTCTATCCCAACCTTGAAGAAAGAAGACTGAGCTCCCTTGAAATGATGAAATTCTCCCCCAAGCTGCCTTTCAACTCAATGACACAACCTACCACGTGTCCTGAATTTCCAGTTAGCCCTCCACTCGCTGGACATGTCAGTCCCAGTTTTCTCACTGATTTCACTTCCCT
>CM052709.1:85566979-85622451 GCA_028551405.1 Uromys caudimaculatus | reverse complement strand
CTCTTCCTTGACAATATAAGTGTAGAAAGTGACGTCTAACAAATATAGCCACGGTGACGACATGCTACTGCATTACAAGATTACCTCATTAAATAACAAATGACTCAAATCTCATCTTTTGAACAAGCCCTTGCTTTATTATTATTATTGTTATTATTATTATTATTATTAATTATTATTGCTGTTAGCTTATGTTTGATGCAGCTGGATCAGCCCTGAGCAGAACTCCAGTCAGCCCTGCACATTCTGGGCCTGTTAGTCCCATGCCATGTCTCCTCATTGTCCCCATTCCTCCTTCCTTGCTCTCTTCCTGAACTTCCTCCCTCTATGTAATGTATTGTCATTTGACCTGTTTCCTTATTCTGTAAGGAAAAACAGATGAGGGCGAGCCTCAGCTAACAACCTTAAGGACATGAATCCTGCTGACAGCTGTGTGAGCGACTGTGTGACTCTTTCATGGCTGAACCTAACAACTACTGAACCCCCGTACAGCCTCTCATTGAGGCCTTTCGTAAGACAGTTGCCTGGGTCCCTGACTCAAGATAATTAATATTTATTGATTTGAGTCAGTCATTTCGGGTTAATTAATCTTCTAAATCAGATAACTAAAGACTCTAAGATCTTTTCTGGAAAACCTGGAGGTACTTACGGCACACGCGTGAGATGTAAGGACACACCCGAGCAGTCTTTGTGATTATCTGGAAAAAAGCCCCACAAACACATGTTAAAGGTGAACATGTGGAAACAAATCTCAAAGTAGTGAGCTTTAATTGATACTTACCGAGTACTACTTAAAACATCAAATTGTGTGACGTTTGTTCTGTGAAGTACTTGACGGGAGCTTTTCTGATCATCAGTTCAGACAACCACCAGTGAATCGCAAGGGTGAATACAAACTGCCTCCTGATTCTATTTTGTACCCAGACAGCAGACACAGAGGCATAGAAGCTAGTGGTTACTATGTTCTGCATCTTTTTTATTGCAGAAACATGGGGGGAAGTTGGTGAATTGATGTGTACAGCCATGTCAGGCTTCTGCTGCCCCAACTTTCCTGCTGTGAGGGTCTGTCCCTTGAACTGTGAGCTAAAATAAATTCCACATCCTTTGATTTCTCTCACCAGACTAACTAATTTATCACACTGACAGGAAGAGAAACTCAGACAGTGTTTAATATATATACATATATATATATATATATATATATATATATATATATATATATATATATAAGCATTTTGTTTTACAAAGATATCTCTGTCTAGTCCTCTCAATCAATTTCTGGAAAGTACTATTTCACAAAAATTTCCAGAAGTTTCTCTCTTCTTCCCTCCCCCCCTTAATAATTTTAAGTGCTTTTCAAAGTATGAGAATTTATGGCACAAAACAAAGCCTTTAATGCCAGGAGTGGGTTACACCTAATCAAGTTATTGACCAAAGAGGCCCCCTGGAAAGCTACAAACACTCAGGCCATTGGCACGACTATTGGTTGTTCTACCCAAACTGTTAATAAGGCCCTATTACTGAACACAATACCTACTCCGCTCACTGAAGATGAGGAAGTCAAAGATGGTGACATCAAGCTTTGTGTCCACCTGGAGCCCTCACTCCTACTGACTAGTGTTGGTGATACTGTAAGGTACTCTACACCGTACCAAAGGAGAACAGTACACACCAACCCAACAGCAAACCCCTTGCTCTACGGTGCTGATCTGCCTGCAAGTTATGCTGGCGCAATAGAGGCACAAACGCTTTGGAATTAACCAACCACTATATGATGGGGCTTAAGGACCACTCCATGAGACGGAACCCATGCCTGACAATGCTCAGACTGAGTAGTCCATGGACCTCGAGGAAAACCAAAACCCAGAAAACTGTTCTGCTAAAGGAATGTAGCAGTAACAACAACATTCTGCTATACTCAGTTCAGTGTCTTGCTCAGCCATCATCAGAGAAGCTTTCTCCTACAGTAGATGGGAACAAATACAGAGACCACAACTGGACAACATGCAGAGAGCGAGAGGCTTTGGGCACTGAGTCCATAATGGGATGCTTCCATCAAATCCCTCGGTTCAGGGACTTCTGAGGAAGAAGAGGCAGAAAGATTGTAAGAGTCAGAGGAAATGGATCACACCAAGCAAACAAGGTTTTCCAGACAAATCAGGACTGATGCACATAAGAACTCACACCCATAATGGGATTATGGAGGGGGTCCACATGGGTCTATCTAAGTCAGATGGAGTCCCAGAACAGATAGGGGAGGTGGACACAAGCCCAAGAGCCTAAACCAGATGCCTCCAACAGATAATTTTTTGCAAAAGAAAATTTGTTTTCTCCAATAGAACCTTACTGGGTACACAAACCACACTCAAGGGCAGGCCCCGTGCCCAGCAGTAGAAGATTAATATAAAATTAACTCAGTGGTATTGTTGAAGCTTTGTTTCTTTCTCATAAGAGTTTGTCTAGGTGTTTTCCTTCTTCCTTTTCTCTCCCTCCCTCCCTCCCTCCCCCCCCCCTTTGGGTATATAATATGGTTTTTAGTTTTATGTTTTGATGGGATTTCTGTGTATGAGAAAGTGTGTGTGTCTCAGTGTTTTGTCTTTGGTTCCTTTTTTTGTTGGTTTGTTTTATTTGATCTTACTTTATTTTTCTAATGAGAGAAAGAGAGAGAGAGAGAGCGCGCAAGAAAGGGCGTGGCTTGGGTGTGTGAGTTAGGGAGGATCTGGGAGGAAAGGGACAAACTAATCAGAATCTCTTGTATGAAAAAAAATGCTATTTTCCATTCTAAAAAAAAGGATGAGAGTTTAAAGAGAGGTTAAAGAATGAGGTGGTAAGTAAGAATACTGAGTAGTGAGCACAGGCCTATCTTGAGCTTTGTCTATGTTTTAAAAAAATAGAAATGACGAATGAGTATGATTCCTTTATTTACTTTATAAGAACATTGACTTTTGAGAACAGGCTTCCTTGTATGGACCACATGTAACATAATAAACATGTAACATAATAAACACACCCGGTCTGTACTACTTTCCAAATGATTACTTGATGATCTCATCGAGAAACATGAATACCCATGGTGATTGACAGAGAACAGTTAAAGTAGACCTTCATTCACAGCAGATGAACTCCAAACCCTAGGGATACACTTAATTAGCTTAGATAATTGCAGGAAGCACTTTTTCATGTGCATGAAAATCCTAGTGAACTTAAAGGTTATTTTAAGAAATGACAATCATCTTCATTCAATTAAAGCTGAGCAACGTGTAGCACTCAGCCCTGGGCTGTAGCTAGCAGGCAGTGAGAGAGGATTCACTGGCTTCTTTAGACACATTGGAGGAGAGGTACAGGAAGGCAAACACCAAATGGCTAGAAAATGTACCGGATAAGACAATGTGAGATTGGTCTGCAGAAAAATACCATGAGCCCAGATCTGGGTGAAATGGCATAGGCACAAAATCTGGCCACGAACATTACAGGTAGAAAGATGGTCAAGGGCTCCAGAAGGACTTGGTAGGCTCACAGGACCAGAGGGTCAGTGCCAAATAGTCCTAATAAACACAGGCTGTGGGATGACTGTAAGTCTGGAAGCTGAGAGCTCACAGTGTGCGCATAGTAGCTTCAGAGTCTCAGGTTCATGCTGTGTACAAAGAAGCCATGCAATAAGTGACAGGGACATGTAAAATGCCCATGTAGCAAGTGCCTGGGTCTTATGCATTATCACTAACTACTGAATGTCAAATCTAATAGTGTTTGGTGGTTGGTTGTTTTGTGCACTGGGTAGGAGTCAAGGTATTCTGTCACTGGGCAATATCCCTTCCCTAGAAGCTTTCTTTATAATTACACCGTTTGAAGGAACAGCCCCTATTCAGTATAAATGCAAGCAACGAGTACACTGTGCATGAGGAACCGTCTTCTGTATTTCCCATACATTGTGTCTGAGATCACTGAGCGAACCATAGTCTGACTTTTATTACATAAATTGGCTCATCATCTTTATCTCGACTTTACAATTTTTTAAGGTTGAAAATTAAATAGACATTTAAGAACTGCTGAAAAAAAATAGTTGAACAAAATTCTGAAAGTTATCTCAAAGTACACGCCCACATAAAAGTTTTAGCTTTATAGCTAAAACCATCACCAAGTCAGAGTGGCAGGAATGTTGCTCATGGCACGCTGCCACACAGCTATTGCCAAGGGTAATGCAATGATGCCCACGCCCACTAGAGTATGTGTTAGAAGTGTCCACACTTGTAGCTTTTCTGAAAGCACATCAAGTAGAGGCAAACTTTAAGGATGTTTATAATCCTCTTATCATAGTTTTTTCCCAAATTAAATGTTATATTTCAAAACATTAAAATTCGTTAGTGTGTGTGTGTGTGTGTGAGAGAGAGAGAGAGAGAGAGAGAGAGAGAGGTAATATGTGTGTGTAGGGAGGTGTATTTGAACCACACCAGCCATGTGGAAGTCAGAAGACAACTTTGTGGAGTTAATTCTTTCCTTTAACTTTATGCAGGTTCTAGGAACCAAACACAGGTCTCCCACTCGCGTGCAACAGCATTTTAGTCCCCCAGTCTCTCCTGCCAGCTCCTCGACCTTTTTCCTACATATATAATGTTGAGGTTTGGTCTGCTGCTATGTATTGTAATGGTAAGTTCCGTATCAGAAGGACTAGGCCTACAAGTGAATTCTCAAGGCTACAAGCTTTTGTTGTGCAAACCCTGTGCCTTAATTGAAAACTATTGGTTAAATAAAACTGGCTATAGCCAATCACTGGAGAGCCTAGAGATAGGTGGGTGTGGAGTTACATGGTGGGGGGGTGGAGCGAGAGGAGAGAGGGGAAGGGGAAGAGGCAACATGAAAGGAGATGGACCATGAGCACATGGCCAGAAAAAACAGCGAATATTGGGGGGAACACTGAAGGAGAAGTAGCCAGGCCAGCAGTTAGAAGAGTAGATTACGAGTTACCCCCCCCCCCCCGCTCCCAGTAATTGTCAAAGCCAAATGAAATGACCATAGTCTGAATCTCATTTATTTGTAAGATAGTCGGGGTTAAGTTTAACTAAGTATAAATGTATTATAAATATCATGTAAAAAGTCAAAGGATTACCCATTCATAAAAATGGCGCAGTCATAAAAATGGCGCCAAATCAGTAGGAGTGTGGAGATTGGCATCTGGAGGCCAAAGCTCCAGATCCTTGGCAGTTCAGCCCTGCACTGACTTACAGGGACGCTCCAGACCAGGGACTGAGTTCTGCCATACAGACTAAATCTTGCATGAGATTGGAATGCCAAATCAACCCACGGAAAAAAAACCTTGCCTATTTTACAAAAAGCTCCAGAAATCAAGACATACAAAATCTGCAAAGTAAAACTATACTGTTTGGTTTCTGAGCAATAACAAAAATAATTTATTCCTATAGTCAGGTCAAACCATTTGTAAATCGTGCATATAGATCTTACCTTTAAATGATAAAGATGGTGCCTGTGTCTGGTCTCCTTGGACACCAACCATGCACATGGTGTACAGACGCTTACACATATATTTTTAAATTAAATAAAATTAGCTTATGTAAATTGATTAAATTAATTAATAAAGTAATTCAATAAAAATTAATCTGAACAAATTTTCAAAAAGAAAACATTTACCAAATTTCACGCAAAGCTCCGAATTTAATGCCAGCTTCTTTGCTCATCTCATTGCTCACTAAGATGAATCTATCTTCTAGAACACACTAACAAAAGATTGAGAGGACTTTGAGACCTAGCATCATTTTTGAAAGTTCTAAACTTGACCATATTGCTATGGTTAAAATAGGCCAAGTCCAGAGATAATCCTTTAGGTTATCTATCATTTTTTTAAAACTCTGATTTGGTTTGATAGGATTAAATATGTGAAATTTTGAAAGTTATACTTTGTTTATAAATGTATGTGTGCTATGCGTGAGTGTAGACGGGGGTTGTGAGGGGAGAGGAAGAATCTGAAGGGAGGGCAAGGGAGAGAACCAGACACTAATGGGAGAAAAACCAAAATACACATGTTTTTTCTCATATGCAAAATGTAGAATTAACACATGCCTGCATGCACTTGTGCACACACACATACACACACACACACACACACACACACACACACACACACACACACACACGCACACATGCACAGAAGGAGACCTATTTGGGAGGAACTAGAGGACCAGGGATGAGGGAGAAAAAATTGGGGGGAAATGAACAAGAATTAAGTACAAGGATAAATATGTATGAAAGTGTCAGTGAGAAGCCCATTCTTTTGCAAGCCAAACTAAAACTATATAAAGACTGACGAAAATGAGCGATGCTGACTTTATTTCACGTAGTAGGACAGCATCTATTCAAATAACATTGAGGTTTTTTTTTTTTTTTTGGTTTTTCGAGACATTCAAATAACATTGAGCGGAACAAAATTCTAAAAGCTGCTTCAAAGCAAATACATCTAAATCATATTTACCTATATTTTAGACATTGCTGATGTCTACTGCTATTCATTATGGCAAAATCGAATTTGATTAGTAGAAGCGATTCTGACCCCTATTTGTAGGTTTTTCTGCAGCTTGACCCTAAGAGCCCATGTGCTTGCATATTCACAGTGTGTGTCCTGGGGGAAACCACCTGAGCCCCATCTGTCATGGCAGAGGGGCAGGCTCCAGGCCCCTAGCAGTTTCTGTGGAAGATGGCAGCTTTCAGTTCAGCCCCAGTGTTTGGTGTGGTGAACATGACCTTTCAACTCAACATCTTCCCTGCCACAGTGAGTCATTATTATTTTCATAACCTCAATCCCGATCTTCAGGTAAACTCATAAACCAGATAGTTCTGCATATTTCACCCATATGCAGCATGCCCTGATGTGGGCTGCCCTTCCGCTGTAACTCCCAGGCCTTAGCCCACTAGGCCACAAGGTAATTAACCTACGGAAGAATGACCTCATCTCATTTCACTAAGTTATAGGTAACATCTGCCTCTGATAAATACCATCATTAAAATACAACGACCGCTAATATTTTACTGAATAAAAAGGAAAGAAACTGAAGTCAGAATTGAATGAATTAAGACACTGCCGAGAAAGAGTATTTGGCATCAGAATCCCATTCTGGCTGAAAAGCGGTGAGATAGCCTCATTCTGGGACTAGAACTCACAAATACAGATGGAAGAAGGAATGGATGGGAAAGTTAACTCAGGGAAGGAAAACATAGAACCCAATGCTTTAAAAACGTGGGAGCAGAGATAAGTGAAAATCTAATGTGGTCTGAAATCACAGCGCTGGATTTGTGTGACTGGAAGACAGAAGAAGAGTTGAGCTCTTCCTTTGAGACATTCAGCAGAACAACTGTGCACTCGCATGCCCCAGTTTTGTTGGGCTTGGCCTGTTTTAATCATTTAGCAATATGGTCAAGTTTAGAACTTTCAAAAATGATGCTAGGTCTCAGAGTCCTCTCAATCTTATATTGGTGTGCTCTAGAAGATAGATTCGTCTTGGTGAGCAATGCGATGAACAAAGAAGCTGGCATTGAATTCGGAGCTTTGCGTGAAATTTGGTAAATGTTTTCTTTTTGAAAATTTGTTCGGTTTAATTTTCATTGAATTGATTTATTAATTCACTTAATTTACATAAGCTAATTTTATTTAATTTAAGAGTATATGTATACGTGTTTTACACCATGTGCATGCTTGGTGTCCAAGGAGACCAGAAGCAGGCACCACGTCCCCGGACAGAGTTAGAGATATTAATGAGCTTCCATGCGGGTGCTGAGAATCAAACCTGGTTTCTGTAGAAGAGCACAAGTGCTCTTACCTGCTAAGCCATCCCTCTAGTCCATTTTATTATTTTCTTTTTTGTAGGGGATATACTAAAAATAATATATAAAAATGCTTTATTTTGAGGAAATATATTTTTAAAGTCATGAATTTGGAATGTTTCAGATAGAAGAAATAAATGGAGGCACTCCCCACTTCTCTAACTCATTATAGGAAGAAACAGAAAATAACATGGGGATATTAAAAAATGACAAGCCTATTTAAAAAGGAATTAGAGGGCAGGGGAGGAGGCTTATCAGCAAAGAGGCCTACATTTGATGATGACTTGGGTTCTAATCCCACCATCCACATGGCAGCTTATAACCTGCTCTACCTCCAGTTCCAGGCAATCATAGGTTCTTTTCTTACCTTCATACACATGGTATACATACATAGATTCAAGAACGCACCCATACACATAAGATAAATGAATAAATAATTTTAAAGATTATACTTGAAATTTGTCGTTAAATATACTGAATACAGATGTTCTCAGAAAAGTCTTAACTAGGCAGAAACAGAGTCATCTGTGAAGTAAAGAAATGTTACTGAGACAAATAGCATGGTCCAGTTCAAATGAAATTCCTGGACTAGAAGTCATGAGACTGTGAAGAAGGTCACAGTGTGTCAATATGCCGTTTCAAGACCATCGACTTTTAGTAATAACATTTCTCTTGATCACATCCCAGGCCAACTGTATTTTGGCCTCTGGACTTAGAGCCAGTCCAATAAGACTCCATACTTGCAAAAGGCACTGAGGCTAAGTTTGGTCATGCTGAAATTATGGCTCAACCCAGATTCATGCAATAGTCTTGAGTGCTAGTCTCTTGAGGGATCTTGAGTTATTTCCATGTATTCTTACTAAAAAGTCAAATATTCCCTTCATTAGTTCTCTCTCTCTCTCTCTCTCTCTCTCTCTCTCTCTCTCTCTCTCTCTTTCTCTCTCTCTCAGAAATGAAATGATAAATGCCTGATCTTTATTGTGCTTCATATCTATAGAAAATTGAATACAAGGCATCTATGCTAAAGGAATATTTCATAGGTGTTGTTCATAGGTGTTTGCACTTATCAGTGTGAACTAATAGACTTCAAAAAATGGAGAGGAGAGCTCAATTACTAGATAGCAGATAAGATTGAAGGTAAGTCATTATGTCATTGCTTTCCATTTTTAATGTTATATGTACATATAAACAGCTTTAGTAACAGTGCATGCAACGGAGAATATAATTTGAAATATAATTTAAAAAGGACACACAATGACAAAGTTTAACAATGCCTTAGGAGTTTATCCTAGCTCAGGATATCACTATAGAGCTAATGGTTTGGTTAAGCCACCGCTCCTAAAACATAGTCAAGCAAAGGAAGAAAGTATTTTATCAGAGCCTGGAGGAGGCTCAAAATCAGCATCCTATCAGAATCTAATCTTGAGGGTGATGAAAACTGGATGACCACTTCATAAGGCTCTCAGCTTGCATTTTATAAGAAATCACGCTCCTTTGCCTGGCCAGAGATGGATAACCACAGCAAGGTATTTTATCAACTATATAGAGTCATAGAATTCAGAGCTGAAGGAGACCCTGGAGAAGATGAATTTCCAGTCTTGCCTTTCAAGTACAGGGAAAAACAGGCTTCAGAGAGTGAGCGTTGCTCAAGGAAATCAAGTCACTGGTGACAAACGTGTATCAAATCTGAGTCTCCAATGTTAATATATCTCTTCTTATAGGTTAATGTTAGCAAACAGATTTCCAAAACAGAGTTCTATATAACTCTTACAGATGTCAAAGGCATTTTCTTTATGAAATATCCCAAAGCAAAAATAAAGGACTCCAGTGAGTATGGACAAGTAGCCAGTAGTACTTAAAGACATTCATCCACTTAAGCAGGAAGCTAGATACTCTTAATGGGAAGTAATGCATGGGATATGAGGTTATCCATCCCTAACTATTTAGCTTGCTTTTCTAATAATAGCTTGCAATTCCTGCTTGGATTCATAGCTAAGCAGTAAAGTAAACATGCAGAATAATGCATGACCATAGACCATTCCATCTCAGGGTCTTAGAAGCCTGTTGACTTCTCCTAGTTTTCTCTCTAGAGAGAGCTCTCCTTCCATGAGCTCATCTTGTCCTGGTTGTTTCCTGCTTCAATAAAAGAACAGGTCAGCCATAGATCCTTAGGGAGCCAGGGTATTGTCATAAACTATATCCCACTAATTGGAAAAAAGTCCTTCAGAAAGCCAGCAGAAGAGGTTTCCATTCCCTGTATTCCCTTTGGAAGGGAAGGGAAGTGAGGGTGTACATCCCTTTCCTCCGGTCTTCAGCCATAGTTTGGATAATGGATACTTTCCTTTTAGAGCTATAGACAGAAAGGGGCAGGACCATTAACAAACGTTAGAAAAACAAGGAGGTGACATGCGTAACAATGACACTTGTGTTAGAAAGCAAAAAGGTCCAAACTCTATCATGTCATCCACCGTCCCTCCCTCCCAAAATGTTCGGAAGAGAAAGAACCCTGTTCTGTCTTGAACATCCCAGCAACAATGAACAAAAGATGTCACAGCAAGTGCAAATAACAATACATAGATGTTTTAATACCTCTTATGTTGTCTTGATCTTTATCTTACAGCTCTTTGTTCCTTATTACTGATGTTGAATTAATGAGACAGGTGATGCTTTTCTGTGACAAAATCATAGCTCCCAAGGTGATCAGAAATGAGACTGGTTGGGAAAACTTCACATAATTAAAATTCCGAAAATCCCTTCAGAGAATAAAGAGTGGGGTCTCTTTATATAGGAACATACAGTTCCTTTGGCATTGGAATAGAGTGTTGTCAATTGGGCCATGCCTTGTGTGTGTGTGTGTGTGTGTGTGTGTGTGTGTGTGTGTGTGTGTGTGTGTGTGTCTGTGTCTGTGTCTGTGTGTCTGTGTGTGTGTGTGTGTGTGTGTGTGTGTGTGTGTGTGTGGTGTGTGTAAAAATATTTCTATACTGCTATCTTGCACTGGTCCATTACAGAGGTTATTTCTGTGCAATTGCAATTCTGCTACAGAGACCAGAACACAGACCTGAGAGGCCAATAGGAGAAAAACTACCGAGAAAGTAGAAAAGTAGATCAGTCCCTTTGCTTACTCAGGAGAAAGGCATCTGAGTGAACCCTGGTTTTATAACGAAAAAAGCAAGAAGACCACTTAATATTCCTCAGGAAGGAAAAGGGGGTCATCATCTAAAGAGATGAAGGAGAATATCATCAAGTTTTAATTTTTTTAAGTTTTTAGTTATTTTAGTTTTTAGTTCTTTAAAACCTAACCTGGGGTAATGAAATTTAGCCTGAAAAATTCCTGGATCCCTGAAAGCATGTTCTCACAGTGTTGTTCCTCCCTTCCCTCTAGGCCCCTTCACAAAGACGCTTTCAGCTGTCACAGCCTACGTGTATCTGCTCAGCAAAATATGATGGGAAATCCTGGCAGTCTTACCATGGGGCCCGAGCTCCCACACAGGGCTCCCAAGGCCACTGAAAGCCGGCTTAGGGGACAAGCTTCAGCACTGGGTAAAGGAGAGCAATGAACTTCAAAAACGAACTCCCTTTGAAGTTGTCATCACAGGGCATTAGCCTCTTTTGATTTTGTATTCACTGCTATAGGAATAGAAATTATTAGCTTGCATTTGCCTCGTGGCAAGGAAGAGAAAATGCGTTCATCCAACCTTCAAGAAGACAACTTTTAGAAATGATGGCTTGTGTGTTCCCACAAGAGATCAAATAGAAGGCAGGCAGGCTCAATACCCTACTCTGAAATTGGCGGTGTGAGGGAAGGGCGTGGGGGGGGACAACAGCTGTCAGTCTTTCCGTTACCAGCATCTAGGACTGCAAACAAGAAATGGATCCACAGCGAAAATATCAATTTACACCATCTTTTCTCTTGGAATTACAAGCCTACTTGATTTATCCATCCACAGAAGTAAAAATGAAAAGGCAGCCTACCAATGCTAGATAAATTCAATTTTAAAATGTCATGGAATTTTAAAGGTCTTGTTTTATTTTTTTAAAGTCCTATTGAACTATAATATACAAATAAGCACACAAATCAGATGGTGTATCATCAGGAGTTACACACACACACACACACACACACACACACACACACACACACACACACACACACACACGGCCAGAGCTTGAATCAAGAAAGAAAGAAAGAAAAAGGCTCTGTTTCCATCCCTTCCCTGAGGCATCAGATTTCAAATTTCTGTGTCACACAAATCCCACGTTTAAACGTTTGTTTGCACAGAAGAAGTTGTCCTGTGGCTGATTCCAGACATATTCACAACCACCTTGTTCTCAGCTTCAGTGGGCTTTGTTTGGCAGCATTAAATATGATACTTGGTTGTAAATGTTTTTCTTTTCCCTCCCAGGCCCTCTGTCTCCCGAGCGCTATCTGTCACCCCTTCGCTCCTCTATTGCTATCAAGTTATGTGTCATATATTCATGTGTTCAATGGTTTTATGAATTTCTTTTGGAACTTTACAAATCATGATGTATCTTTTTCCACTGAAAACAGGAAGTATCGGGCAAAGGCTAGGAATCAGGCAGATGGAAAAAGAAAAAAAAAATATGTCACAGAACCAAAAGTGACTTGAAGAGGAGGCATCAAAGAGATCCTTTTACACACAGTGTGAAATGTAAAACTGAAAATATATTCCCAATGCTCGCTTTCCCATTTCTGATTCATCTCATGGGTGTCCTTAGCAGTATATAAGGAGGTTTTACTTTGCCACCTTTATAATTCTTAACTATTTTGTACAACAATGTGATCTTTTAATTTTGTTTAATTTCCATGGTTAGGAAAGATAAAGAAAAGGAGGAGAAGCCTTCAGAAATCCATCCCAAGCTGTTTTGAAAACAGGAAGTTGTATATTTTTCAAAAACTTCTATACTATACTATACTATACTATACTATACTATACTATACTATACTATACTTCGAACTTTAAAAGATCAGAACAAAATTTCTGGTGGCATTTTAAAAATGAAGAACAACCGGACTTGAAGGAGACTGATTAATAACAATGAATAAAGTGTCAACAGAAGAACACAGCAGCCTCCTTTCTCACAAGACTTCCTCTCACTATGCCCCCCCCCCCCGAGTCATAACTGACTTTTGATGGAAAACTCCTGAAAGCTTCCAAAGATGGAAAATCTGCAAGGATAGAAGCAGTTTGAAAAAGCTTTCGGTTGGCCAAAGAGGAAAAGGATGGTTCAGCTCTAAGAAACGGTACTGGAAGAGGAAGGGCTGGGCTTATTTTCCTTAAAGATCTCATCCTGTAAATATTTATTGATATTGCTGTAGACCATCCTCATGTGGTTTATAGTCCTGTTTATTTAGGGTGCACTCTTCCTTTCATGAGGGAAACAGACTTATGGTAGCACAAAAGGATTGGAGTAAGTGGGAACTAAGTGAGCGGACCCTGTGTGTCTCCCTAAATGACTTCCTTCTCTTCTGAGAAAGCTTACAGAGTGGGCAAGGAGACACCGCATGACTCAGAAGCTTTTCAGGAGCATGCGTGCTCTGTGGAGAAAGCAGATCAGTCATCACTGTAACGTCTGTGGAAAGTGAACCATATCCTCTAATTTTACATGAGTCAATTGATAAGTTTATTCTCTTCCCGGTGGCTTGCCTAACATCCGCTAGGAACCGTTAAGAACAAAACACTATTTGCTAACAATTTAAATGGAATCAATTAGGTGATAGGCATTATTTTCAAGTTGTGACCACCTTGAAAAAGGCGGTCTGGGGCCAGCAAGAGGTCTCAGTAGATAAGGGGACCTGCCACCAAGCCTAGCGGCCTGAGTTCAGTCCCTGGAACCCCATGGTGGAAGGAGAGAGCCAACATCTGTAAGATGTTCTCTGCCCACCATGTGCACGCTGGGTCACACGAAATAAATAAAGGCAATGCATGACTAAGGGTAACATGCACTCTGAAAACACACAAAAGAGCACATAAAGCACATTAAGAAAGGTTCCCCTGTCCCCAAGGAAAAGATCACCTAAGTTAAACACCATAGCCAAAGCACTTCTTCATAGAATCCATGTATTGCATTCCAAATGCAATCTTTGGGACAATAAATGGGATTGCAGTGTTTTACATAATTAAATGAATGGAAGCACCATTTCTGTGTTTAATGGCCAGACCAAGGTATTAAGAATAAACAGGTCTTCAGTGGAGTGAGAGGGATGAGTAAGGACCATTTAGCCTTTCGTCATGAAGACGATTAACAAAGGTGAAATGCAGGAGCTAGTGCATCACGGAGCTTACATTTTTATAGAGACACCGAGAAGAAAATCTACTGATGGATAATAGGCATCTTTTTTTTATCATTTCAGAGACACTGAATAGTCTAAAGTCAGTCATTCAGTTCACAGGAAGCCGCTGGTGTTCGGTGAAGGCCACAGAAGAAAAACAAGAACACTTGATCATGAGGCTTCTGAAAGCAGTTGGATTATCAAACAACCTCATGTGGAAATGACCCCAAGGATAAGGGAAATAACTACCTCATAATCAAAAAGAAAAGGCACACATAAGGTGAGCTAAACTACCCTGATCTTTACCCCTACTCCATATTGTTCATGAGTTCTGGTATGGCTAATTAGAGCTTAAAGGGCTGTTCTAGACACTGCCTGTGTTACACACCTGCCTTACATAGGCAGGGCATGAACTTTGGCACACATGCAGATGAGAAATACAACACAAATTCAATTCTTCCAGTTTCCATAGCATGAACTGGCAGCTATAATACCCTGGGCAAAACATAACCTTTCTGAGTATTGATTTTCATTTCTGTGAGGTGGAAGGGCCGTGCTAGGACATTCTGCCTGTTTTGTGTTCTTATCCGATTACCCAGGCTCTGATTTTAAGAATGGACTGGTACACAGTGCACAAAACCTACTGGTTTAACTCTTTTCTTTTCTGAAGATAAGTGAATTTCCACCGTGACAAAGCAGTCTCCTTCCATTTCTGAAGACCCAGAGGCCTCGGGCAGGTAGATCACTATCTCCTGGACCCCATCACTCTCTTGGGGTCAACTTCCTCATTCCTTCACTGACTAGTCTGCCAGTCATTTATATCACTTAGAAATTTAAAAATGTTATAAAAATGGAGGGTGTACTGGCTGGTTTTGTGTATCAACTTGACACAAGCTGGAGTTATCACAGAGAAAGGTGCCTCCGTTGAGGAAATGACTCCATGAGATCCAGCGGTAAGGCATTTTCTCAATTAGTGATCAAGAGGGGAGGGCCCATTGTGGGTGGTGCCATCCCTGGGCTGGTAATCTTGGATTCTATAAGAAATCAAGCTGAGCAAGTCAGGAGAAGCAAGCCAGTAAGTAACATCCCTCCATGGCCTCTGCATCAGCTCCTGCTCCTTGACCGGCTTGAGTTCCAGTCCTGACTTCCTTTGGTGATGAACAGCAGCATGGAAGTGTAAGCTCAATAAACCCTTTCCTCCCCAACTTGCTTCTTGGCCATGATGTTTGTGCAGGAATAGAAATCCTTACTAAGACAGAGGGTTATCAGCTATTTGGCTCTTCTCAAGAGGCTTGGCTTGAGGCTGGAGAGATGATGGTTCAGTGGCTGAGTGCTAGCTGCTCTTCCACGGGACCTGAGTTCAGTTCCCAGCATCCCTGTGGAAGACTCACATCTGCCTGTAACTCTAGCTCTAAGGGAACCAATGCCCTCTTTTGGGCTCAACAGACCTGCACTTGGAGCACATCCATACAGGTAGACACTCACACATAAAGTAAAATTGAATAACTCTTCAAAATGTTTGACTTGATTAGGTGTGAAGCAGGATACCTGTACACCCACACAGGGATGGAAAACAGGGAAGGGATGCCCAAAAGGTCACATGGCTGCTGTGAGTGGCTTTTCTCATAGTTTTCTGAAATCCAAAGTTCAAATTTTGGGTGAATGTTGAGAATAAAAAACAAATAAATTTTCTTTAAAATTTCCAAGTGGAAGTAAGTGAGGGAAGAACCAGACAGGAATTAAGTGCATTTTCTTCTTTCAAAGTTCCCCTTTTCTTAAGAGACTTGAGATTTAATTAAACACATTTTGGTAAATGAAAATTATTCTGTTCATGTCCCAAACCCAGGAGATTACCCTGATAGACCTGTAGTATAGGGGAAAATGGAGAACTGACTTCAATCCTTAATAGCTTAACAGTAATATTTGAGCTCCTGCAGTCAAAGTTTAGTTTGCATAAAAATCAACTGGAAGGCCTGTTAAAATGTCATTTTCCTGGGTCTGATGGTGTGCTGATAATATGCGAGCTCTGTGGGAAAGATATGCACATGTGTGAAAACATGTTTATTGTAGGTTTTATTCACAAAAAATATAAAAATAGATAAACTGTACCACATGCCTTACTGTAAATTCCGTACAAATAGTTGAGCCTCAAAAATTCTTCCCTTGGGTTTTTCTAGACCTTTTCACAACTTACCTGTGGCTATCAATGGGCAATGTGCAGTTCTAGCTAAAACATTTACTGATGGTTTTGTTATGTTTATGGAAGCTAGAAAGATGTATGTTGGAACTGCATTTGCTCTTTAATCACAATGAAATCTTTGCTGTTGTGGAAATGGAGATAGTAGAATAATAGTTTTATTTATTTTAGTCATTCACCATAATCTGCATGGGTATTACTTTCCGGTATTTTACTTCCTCTAGCAAAACAGGCAAACAAACAAAAAAATCCCAAACCAAAAACCAACCAACCAACAAAACAAAAATAAGCAAAAAACCCCAAAAAACAAAAAACAAAAGAACAAAAACCAAACCAAAACAAAAACCAAACCAAACTAACAACAACAACAAAACAGTATCTAAAAGACTGGCACGAAGAATTCTTCAGTTTCCATGGTGTAAATATTTAAAGTATAGCTGATTTCTCATCCCAGCACAACCTCAGTCAGTACACATGGAGACAGGAAGATATTTCATGGCAGGAGTATTTCCACACAGACACCAGAGGCAAATGTGATCAAGAGCAGCGCTGATAGTAAGATAACAAGTTGATAAACTATCAGTATTTACTGCTTTTTAAAAGAATGGCGGCTAAAGTCAGCAGGTAGTGGCACAGACCTTTAATTCCAGAACCAGGAGGTTAAGACAGGCGGATCAATATGAGTTCTGGGCTACCCTGGTTTATAAAGCGAGTTTCAGAACAGCCAGGGCTACACAGAGAAACCCTATCTCCAAAAAGCAAAGCAAAACAAAACAAACGAAAAGCTCAAAGGCTGCCTATTTAACAATCAGAGTATGACCTGTTGGTTCTTGGAACATACAAGACAATGTCAGAACCCACAGCCTACAGGCGACTCTGTGTATATCATCTAGTAGGTCTAGCATGAGGCAGAAATTTGTTTTTCAACCATGGAGTCTTATGTAAATAGTCCTCCTAGTAGATTCTCTTTGAGCTTCATGATGCACTTCAGAGGTGAATCTATTAGGGCCTTTCAGTTCATTCTAATTCTTTTAATGAGACATTAGCGTAGGTTAAAACAACCACCACAACATAAAAAGGTAGCATTAAAATACTAAGCGTAGATAAGGAAATGAGGTCTGTTAATTCATTGTAGATTGTAAATTGTAAAAAAGTGATTTGTTAGATAATTTGTTAGAATCTCTTAAGGTTTAAAGACTCTGTGATTCAAAATAATGTATCCAGATATCTACCCCCAAGTATTTCTGAACGTTATTCACTGCAGAAGAAAGAACTTGAACAAGTCTAACAGAGACAAGAATGTCGCACGCCTGCATGACAGAATTTTTCTTTCCTTTAAACTGGAGTGTCATCGATTTCCTTTTTCTCTCCTCTCCCAGTGACGTGCGTGTGTGCATGCATGCACGCCCGTGTGGGAGCATTCCGGCACGCAAGTATGTGCTGGTTCAGTGTGGCGGTGAGAGGACATTTACAGGAGTCACTTTTCTCCTTCCACCATGTAGGTCCTACAGATGGCTGTGCTGACTCATTTTACCAGATGCCCAAAGGAGATTTTTTAAATCAGCAGAGGAATCCAAAATGGTTTAAAGTGACCCAGTTTAAATACTAGGCTCCATAGCAGCATTTGCTTAGCAGAGGAACGAGTTAAAGGCTTGGTGTATCCTACAGGAAAGCACACATGGGCGAAAGCTGCTTGTAGAGAGCAAGGGGAGACAGCAGAGGAAGCAAGGAGGGCAATCTTTGATCCAATTTCCACCAATTCTGTACTTAGGCATCAGAGAGCTGGGAGCACTCATGCACATTCAAGTGGAGAGTCTGCTCTAAGCTGGAATACAATCATTTTAAGTGCGGCTGCCCCATCACTGATCTCTGTTCTATCTTGTTGAAAAATGCATTAGCAAGGGATCCCCCCACCCCCACAGGCTCACAATTTCAAAGCTCCTTCCCAATACCCCTGTGGCCACAGCCTCATAGAGCTGGAGATAGCTGGAACCAGGAGAATTACAATTCCTTTCAAATCCTGTTGCACTTCATCCTGCCGCCCCTAACGTTCCTGCATGCTTGCTCAGCTCCTTCGGTGTGGCAAAGCAGCTTCCTCTTGGATGCATATGTATTTGTGGGCCTGCTGACTATGCTTGGGGGCATCCTTTGTCTAACATTAAGAGAAGGAGAAGCCACACCTAGATGGATCACTGGCACGGTGGAACAAAACTGGAGAGCATGGAGAAGTCCAGTCTGAAGGTTACCAAGTCCAGATGTTCACGTTGCCCTAATTTTATACAGACAGCTCCCTGTGAAGGTTCCAACTCAGTTAATTCCACGTTCATAGAGAAGCTAAGTGAAATGAAACGGAGGTGCCAAGCAGCCAAATCTAAAGCGTAAAATTAGAATATGGGAGAAGGGTTGCTATAGGGAACCAGTCTTACAGGTTCAAAACCTTCTAAAGTACATGTGACTGGGGCCCAGAGGGATGGCTCAGTGGGTAACAGCAGGAGCTGCTCTTGCAGGGTACCCTCCTTTGACTCTCAGCATATTGGGCATTCACAGTTGTCTGGGACTTCAGATCCAGGGGACCTGATGCCCTCTGCTGGCCTCCAAAGGCACCTGCAATCACATGCATCCACCCGGAGAGAGAAATATTATACTAAAATAATAATAGAGCAGGCATGATCAAGGGTGTTCTACAGTCCCTTGTTTACCTGCTTACATTATTAGGGCTATTCTTTTATCTGCATGTACTTGTATTTTACAGGACATTACCCGAGGACAGAATTTTCTTCTACGTAATCTTTGCCTCTGTGGAATTCGTTATTGGAAATAAGCATTTAAGGTGCAGCTTGACAACAAAGGAAACTACAGAGAATACAGGAAAGCAAGTACACTCCGTCAATATGCCCGGTTACATGGCAAAAGCCTATGGACTACCATAGAACAAGAATTACTGTTTGGTATGCTACACCAAAATCATGAAGAAAAGCATGTGTGTATGGGGGGGGGGGAGAGAAGATTTTGAGTTAACAGTTATGGTCTATAGGCTTCACAGAGGCATTTACAGTAGGCATATGACATGCCATATCTAATTTAACTTCATAAAACACATCATATATTCTGCGATGGCCAAATTCTGTTTACTTAAAATTTTATTATTTTAATTACATTTATGCACACATTTCTCTGTGTGGGTCCATGCACATGAAACAGGTGCCTGTACAGGTCTGAAGAAGCTGATGGATATAGCGTTACTGGGAACTGATCTACAGGTCTCTGAGCTCCTAAATGCTGAGCCGTCTCTGTAGCCCCTATCTAAAATGTTTTATAGTAGTTAGTGGCCTGAAACCTGGGCTTTCTAGAAAATGTTACTATTTAAAAATGACCACACCATGATACATTGCAGGTTCCATGGTGAGATTTTTAAAAATATTTTTATTTTTTACTTTCTTTCAGGGGAGGTAGCAAGGGTAGAGGGCATACATGAAGGTACGGGGAGATGAGTGGGTGCAGGATGTGAAATTCAGAAAGAATCAGTAAAAGGTTAAAAAATGAAATAAATAAATGATCATTCCTGAAGGGCTCTCACGAAAATAGTATGATCTGATTTTACTCAGATAAGTCAGAAATTTAGAAAAATTTTTTTAGAGTTCAAGTTAAGGGGAGTTGAAAAGATTTCTAGGTTTAATTCATTTACTTTAGAATGTAGGTATCAGCCCACTCTCAGGAAAATGAATCTTTACCCATACTCTCAAGTCCACACTAAAAGGTAAGGTATTTTTGAGGGCTGTGTTGAAGGTGTGGAAACAGAAAACATTATATCCCTAGGACATGTTTCACAAGGGTGACTGACATGTGTATGTGTCTAGCTAGGTACATGTGTCTGTGAGGCCTTTCTGCTGTAGCCGGAGAGCTTAGAGATAAGGGATGAGGCAGATATCTGGGAGACTTTGCTAAAGTAGAAAAGGGGGTTCTATATCTGGAAAGAGATTCTGCCATTCTCACACCTTTGTGTCTTCAGATGGGGAGTCGCAGATGCTGCCAACCTGAGAAGCAACTTATTGTTCTACCCCAGTAACTAATGCCAGGGAACCCCAGCAATGAGAAGGCAGGTTTAGTAATATTCCCCTGGGCTAAAAACCTGCAGAATAGAATTCAGTAACCCTGAGAGAATAATCTCAGGTGAATTTTCCTTTCAGAACAAGACTTAGTTGAAAAAAAAATAAAGACAAAAACCAAATGCTTTGTGGAGTGCACTAGCTACTCGTCCTGTTGCTATGACAAAAGAATGTTTAAGGAAGAAATATTTGGGCTCACAGTTTAAGGGCTCACACAGTCCCTGATAGGAGCAGGACAGCAAGCCAGCTGGTCGCACTGTCTTCAGGCAGGAATGAGAGAGAGCAAGGTGAACACTCCGGCTTAGCTTTCTCTTCTTCAACCACTCTAGGACCCAATCTCACAGAATGGAGTGGTGCGAGCACAGGTAGCGCAGGTGTTCCCATCTCAATTAACACAGTCTAGAGGCCATGGCAGGCATGCCGGGAGCCATGTCTCCTGCGTGATTCTGTCTTGGCAAGCTGATAATATTAAGCACCACATAGGGGAGGTCAGGTGGAATCCCTGTTCTTAGGATTCCCATTTCCTTAAGAACGGGTATTTGTTTGTTTGTTTGTTTACAGCCGAACTGTAAATAATCAAAGCTGCCCAGGGAACAGAAACCATCACGCAGCTGGGACATCCCGTACAACGCTGATGGACAGCGTTGCATACGCGCTGCAAATGTCCCTTTTATGTTGTGGACAGTTATAGCCAAAGACGCCGAGTTTCCTTGTTTCTATGGGCCGTAATAAACGCAGCTAACATGGAGTGAGTGCCCATCCGAGAGCTTCCGGTGCACACACTTCTGTGTTTGCACTAGTGCTAGAGTAAACAGAGGCTGGCAGGAAGGGCGGCGCCTCCTGCGTCAGCACGGGCCTGCCTGTGCGTGACATTTAATAAAGCCAGCTGTTTTTAGACGAAGCTTTTACAGCGTCACAATTGGTGTAATTTACAAAGCACACAAGCATTGCCTATACTCTCACAGAGCTCACAGCCTGCCTTTTTTCCTGCTGCTAGAGATCACAGTCCCAGCCTCTCGGGCTGTAGGTTACACTCTCTGATTGTCCAGGATCCCACCAGTTTAAGGCAGTACTTTACCGGCATTGAGGAAGGGCTGTTGTTTGTTTGTTTTGTTTTTAAAGAAGTCAATTCTGTAAATGGAAAAATGCTTACTTAAGCCAAATAGCTTCCTACTTTTCAATAGGAAACAGAAATTTCCTGGGTGATACACAAGAGTTCAAATAACTTCTATCCATAAAATATCATCCCTGGTTTTTAAATCACAAAGTCAAAATTTTCACTGACTTCATTGGTATCCAAGTACTGAGATTTTATATGCTCATGTACTTGTATGCACAGTTACACAGACTTAACACCCATACTTAATGCATTTTAGTAAACAGAGGACATTGTTTTCTCCTCTTCTGATTGTTTGTGGAGAGAAGTAAAAGATCCTGCACAGAACCTATTTCAACATAAATGAGTCCTTGGGAAATTCACGTGGGCCTGCACCCATCCACATGCACAGGAGCCTGCTGACAGCTGATGTCGTGGGAGCACAGAGCATTCAGGGGCTTGTCCTTAGGAGAAACATGGTGATTCTCTTTTTGGAATAAAGGCTGTATTGCAAAGACATTGATTATCATTTTTTCCAAAAAGATGATGTAACCTTTTCTTGTTCACCTAGTATTCTTTGTTCCTTATAATCGTCCTAAACACACACGCAGACATAAAGTCTATATCGTCTATGTAATGATATTATTTAATTGTCAATTGTTTCATATAAACAGTTTTAATGGTACATAATTTGAACATGGAGCTCATTTTTTTTTTTTTCTTGGTTTTTCGAGACAGGGTTTCTCTGTATAGCCCTGGCTGTCCTGGAACTCACTCTGTAGACCAGGCTGGCCTTGAACTCAGAAATCCACCTGTCTCTGCCTCCCAAGTGCTGGGATTAAAGGCGTGCGCCACCACTGCCCGGCCCATGGAGTTCATTTTTAAAACATCTCATCATTAGCCAATAGTCAATAGTAGAAGAAAACTTCTATTATCAGATGATATATTTTAATGAAATGAAAAACTGCTTTTCAAAATAGTATATTAGTTTATAAAGCCCCTTAAACTGCATTGGGCTTACCAAAGTTAAGTAGTCTTGAGATTTATAATTCTATTCCTCTCCATCCCCAATTCAATACGTGTAAAGCGTCTATTTCATTATTTCAATGAGATTTGATTTTCCCTCTTGTGCTTACTTAATGTTCTATACCATCTAACACTTAAGGGACAAGATAATATCTAATGGTACTGAATGAATTATGAGAATTATTTTTACACTTTTCTATTAGAGTAAGTGATATGCTATTTTTTTGTTAGAGTAAGCTCTGTGCATATTAATGCTAGCAGTCTCTACCTTTTACATAACTTCTTTTTGAAAATTATTCTAGAAAAGAGAAAAGTTACTACATAAAATTTCTCATCTGTCTCTTCCAGTAAGAATAATTATATGCTTATATATTAAAATATCAGTACATGATTACCCTACTATTAAACATGAAGTATAAAAATGAACTCATCAGTAAGAAATTAAATTATTAAAGTGTTGTGTTTTCTAATATTATCAATTTTCTCCGAGGAATGCAGGCAGCCTCTGTCAGGAGTTCTAGAAAAATCTATGAGGAATTATGTTGGTGGTAATGTTCCTGTCGCACAGAGGGACAGAGAGTCTGGTTTTCACGTACGTGGGTGTGCTGAATACATCTGGCTGTGGGACTCAGGGACGACCTGTTTGCCATTTTCATAACAAGAATTCCCTCAGTTTCACAGGCAGCATCAGATGCTGCAGGTCCGACTGATGGCAAGTGCAGCATTCCAGAGCAAATGGTTGCTGGCTCTCTTCCTCAAACACAAACAATATTTTATGCCTCTGCTTTTGGTAAAACCTTGTCTCAGCAATCTCCATGGCTGGCAGTTTAAAACTAAGTTCCGGTGCAGAGTTACTATAACTCTCTTGTTATAACTGGAGTTAGTTTTTTTTTTTTCTTAAATAAAAACAAATTGTATTTGTAAGTTAGGTTTGTACAATGGTCTGGAGGCTCTTGCTTACCTGATGATGTGTCTAATTAAAAGTTTTCAGTTACATAAAATTATTCCTTTCAATGTGATTTAATAGAGGATGACACTATAGTGATCCAGTTCTGAGGGCTAATAATCTACAGTCTTGCTACCACAAGAAGCTCTCTCTAGAAAAGATCTAGAACAGTGGTTCTCAACCTGTGGGTCGTGACCCCTTGGGGGTGGGCACTGAATGACCCTTCACAAGGGTTACATATCAGATA
Organism: Uromys caudimaculatus; assembly: GCA_028551405.1. Classification (NCBI taxonomy): domain Eukaryota; kingdom Metazoa; phylum Chordata; class Mammalia; order Rodentia; family Muridae; genus Uromys; species Uromys caudimaculatus. The sequence continues at coordinate 85,598,714 of CM052709.1, read as the reverse complement.
TTTTGTGTATCTGATATTTACATTACAATTCATAACAATAGCAAAATTGCAGTCATGAGGTAGCCACAAAACAATCTTATTGTTGGGGTCATTACAATGTGAAGAACTGAATGAAAGGGTTGGAGCCTTAGGAAAGCAAAGAACCACTGCCCTAGAGTGTATTCATAGGTAAAGAAAGACAGACAGTCTTCTAAGACTTGTTACTGGATGGAAATCAAGTGTGTTGAAGAAGGAAATGTGTCAGGCCAGTTATGAGACAGATCATATTATAGGATTCTGGAAGAAGTATATGTCAGCACAGGACAGGAAAATGACCAATGAGGCCAAGAGAACTCTGTCCCTATTTATAATCTCATGGAACCAAGAGCATGAATTCAAAACATAGTTAGAATTTGGCTACATGCCACAGAACAACTAAGAAGCACCAATTTTGGTTGCCTTGGAAACGGGGCCCATTCATCATCTTGATGGTTCTATAAGAGGAGAAGGGGCAATTAAATGAAATGCACACTGAACACTGTAGAAGTCAGAGCTGGTTCTTCCTCCCAGCCCTGTGCTCCTGGAAATAAGACTCAGACTCAAAATATATTTACAAGTACCTTGGTCATATAATTAGGCTCTTCTCTGACTAGATCATAACTTACAATAACCCATTTATTCTAATCTACATTATGCCACATGGCTGGTTATCTGTGCTCAGGTACCATGCATCTGTCTCATCACATCTTCCAGGGCAAATCTCCTACCTGGCACTATCCCAGAATCCTTTCTGCCTCCTGGATGTACCACCTCCTATTTCCTGCCTAAGCCATAGGCCATGGAAATTTGCATTGTGAAATACCTTTTAAAAACAAAGCCATTCCTCCAGTAGTTGCAAATTCAATCAACTAAAGGCAGCTGTCCCTGTTGGGCAGAGTCTATGGGTAATTCTTCATGTTATTATACAGATAATTGCACATCTAGTTTAAGTAAAAAAAAGAGTATTGAACATTTCGTTCCATTCTAACATTTCTAGACTTACCTCGAAAAGCACTGATATCCCCATAGTGAACTTGAAGGACGAAGTATTTGCTTCCGGTTTCTCCTCCAACTCTGAATCCAACACCTAAATAGTCATAAAACAAGACAAACTGTCATTATAGAAACTGATGCTTAAATAAGTTACAGTGGTAATTTTGGTCATGAAATACACAGGAAATAAAATGACTTATGCCATATAAAATCAGCATATAGAAAATGAAAGAAACTCTATGGCCAGAATATTTAACCAGAACTCACAGAGAATCTTGTCCTAGTTCACAATGGTTCCTGGTCTTTTAGTCAAATAGATTACTCATTTTGAAAGGAACAGTGGAACAAAATTCTGTCCCTGTTGGCTATTTAATAAACATACAAAAAGATTCTATTTTTTAAAAATAAATATTCATAAAAATTTATATTTTCTAACTGATTATAGGAGCTAGAATCTTAGGAGTATCTTAGAGTGACTATTTTCCTTCCCGTAAGAAGCCTTCAAAAATGACAGAAAGGAAACGAGTTGCCAACTAGATCATGAAGTCCAGGTGTCTGCGAATGGCCTTACTGTTTATATGGGGTTTGTTAATGATGTGTTTAAGACATACAGACATTCTATTCACAGGCTGAGAAAAGGCATCTGTTCTTAAAATCACACATCTATGACAGACTTTCTGTGATGCTTAGGCCTGTTGGTGATTACATGGTATCCTGCAGAGATAGTTTTCAGGCTGATCTGAAGCAATGCAGAGTTCTATTAGTGGTGAGGACATGAGCTAGGGAGGGTAGACTGGGTGTATGAATCTTTAAACCATCTTTGGACCACAGCACATGTATCCTGCAACAGAGTCATGCACTTTCTTCAATATTCTGAAGCATTTAGACAACAAGAGAGGGCCTTGGCAGTTCTCTCAGACATGGGAAGCTATCAACAATTTTCAGGCAGAATCAGAAAGACAGCTAGGCTTGGCATTACATTAAATAGCTAGGTCCCAGGACTTTAAAAAAATATTGATGCTGAAACAGCAATTTATTTAATTTCTAGGGCTCTCTCAGCTCATGAAATGTTCTTGCTGTTGAGAGCTGAAGTGCCTCAGGCCAAAGGTGGCTGGAGGTAGACTTGATTATTTTCTAAGGCGATCCAAACTGTTTCAAGGTCAAACTACTTACCAAGGAGGTGAGAAAAAGTAGCCAACTACCTTGCAGTACAAAGTAGGTGACTCTGGCACTTTTAGTGAGAAACTGTCATACGGAACATTGGCAACAGTAGTTTAGAATGGACTGTAGAAAGCTGATACACGCTAGTTAGACTATCCAAGACACTTCAAATGTACCTTTAGGGAGCCGGGTGGGGGGAGCATTTCTTGCCCAGGCATATAGAATATTGGCTTTATCTGTACAGGTACCTTCATCACAAAACCTGAAAGAAAAAGTAGCTGTAATGACTACATAGGTCATGAAATCCATAAATGGCTTCGTATTTGGGCAGGTATTTTAAAGTTAGATACATCAATATATATTTATTGGATTCTTGGGTGTAATATCCCAATGAAGGCTGGAACCATTTCTGCAAAGTTATGCTTGGCAAAGCACCTGAACAGGGAGGTGAAACAATTCCGTGTGCCTAGATACATCCTATGTGAAATGCACTCTCTACAATGAGGTAGACAGCCCATCATAACTCCAAATATGGCACCGCATAAGCCAAGGCTACTGCTGTGGCTCCCAAGACAGAGATAGACAAGAATGGCATCCATTTTCACTCTCTGGGGATTGGGGAGGTGATGTTGTCAATACACTTTTGGCTGCATCAACAATTGTATGCCCTCAGGAGGATAAATAAAATATGTGCACACACTTTGGGTCTTTGACTACTCTATACTACACTCCCCCCACTCCCCACACACTTTAAAAAGACAGTGAACACTGGCTTGCATTTATAAATCATGTCCTGCGGTACAAGCGTCATTTAGTTTCCTGTTTCAGTTTTCTCTGTAATGCGGGGGATGTTTTCCTCTGTGAATCAAATGAGATACAAGTGGAAAGCTCTTTATAAATTAGGGCACTGTCCGTTGTAATGGCCTGTTTAGTAAAACACTCAGTTTATATAAAGTTACCCAGTGAGGATAGACATGTATGATGAGGGGAGCCCTCAAGTACAAAGCCCATCTTCTTTCTACCCCTGGACCATCCCACTGGACCACCACTAACAGTTGTGCTTCTTGAATGTTTATCATCCCTTGAAAGCCCAGCAGCTCACATATGGAAATCCCTTTGACAGGGCTATAGTTGTGATGTATGTATGTACAGTAACTCTCAGAGTCAAGACAGCTGGTAGACCTAATTTAATATATGATAAGTTGATGGCAAATTGCATTGTTTCTAACAATATTACAACTCCCCGTTTGTCCTGTTCTTGAATTAGATTTGTTTAAAACATGGTCAGGCTACATTATTTTTTTGTAATGCGTTTATGTTTGTGTTTTGGAAAATTGGGGCCAAACAAGGTCAGAGGCAGGAAATAAAACAGACCATAAAGGTTGAAAACTATCAAGAACGAAGACAAATACAGTTTTCATTGGCAGTAGCTGGCTCACCGACAGAAAAATACGCACTACCTGTGGTCTGGAGAGATTGGAAAGGCAAATTTTTTGTGATGTCTTAAACAGGCTAGGGGCTGAACCCACAGTCCTGGAAGTACATAGGTTACCTATATAGGAAACACTGGTAAGTCCATCTCTCCTTCAAACTCAGAGGCAGGAATTCTTGCCACACTTCCTGCTACAAACAGGGTTAGAGGTGGGGAAAAAAGTTTGTCAGTATAGATTGTGCTATTATCATTCAGAATTAAGAATGAGAGACCCAGCACCAGGGGGCTGCAAATGTTATGCTTAGCAAACGTTCTTGCTTCCTGAATCAGGCTCCAGAGAGACGATGTAATGTGCACTGTAAAACGCATCAACCAGTTGTTGCTTACTGTTCTTGTCAACTGCCATACACTAAACACGAAGGGCCATTACCATGTGATAATTGTGTTTTGGAGCAAATGTTTATGACGTCCTCATGGCAAATGTGTTCAAGGACTTAGGGTGTTGGACAGTGCCCAAAACTATAAACATTTCCTTGGCTTCTTTGTATAATAGAGAAACGAGGCTGTCAGATGTGATGGACTTTATGACTTACTCCTTGTAAGCTGTTAAAACAGAAAGCTTTGGGTGGCAGTTTTCATACCTTCCAACAAGGATCATGAATATACAAGTGCCTACCATCAGTGGGATGACAGCGGTAAGATAATTGTTTTCTCTGATATGGAAGTCGGTTTTTAATGTATGACTATATGGAAGCAGATGGACAGAAAACAGAGAACATCAATCTAGTAAATATTTCTAGCTATACATTGATGCCATTTGCTGGCTCAAAATGTTTCACACGCTTCCCACAAATGAAACTGAAATATTGTATATTGTAGTACAACACATAACACAGAAGACCTCGGTATATTTCTAGAGAAATCCCTCATGCTCATGCTATGGTGCTGTGCATTTTCTTGCTTCTTGTCTCCACTGCTCTCTTTGGGAGACTCCTTCCTAACTCTCTGCCTGAGAAGTATACACTCAGCTTAAGGCTGAGTTCTAGTTTTCCTTCCCAGGGAAGCCTTCTCTAACCCCATCACCAATTCCCCTTTAACCACAGCACTGTACTAGACTCAGCCAATTCATTCATCTTGTAAGCCAGATGTGGGGGAAGGGGCATGCCTGAGGTTTGAGACGATGTCTTCCACCCTGTACTCATCGCTCCTGCCATTCTCCCTGAAGTCAGCAATAGGCGGGGCAGTTCGCTTCTTTCGCTTTTCATGTTCAGACACATGTAAAAACCTCAGTTGAGTAGGATACTGCATTGTCACATATAAAATAAGAACTAAAGATTTCTGATAAAAGCAAAATCTAAGCACCAAACACATTTGAGTCATTATTTCAGGCTTCTCTTTACTGTCTTAGGAATAGTGCAAATGGGCTACACTTTGAAACTGACTAAGTCACTTGGTTCAAGGAAGTCCAAAGGTCAGAGAACTAAGCCACAGGTGACAGCTCCGGCTGTCTCGTTTTCTTTCCTCACAAGTCATGACCCTGATTTATAGACAGAGAATATCATATGAAGATAAACTGCTATTGATACGGTCGTATCTGAAGATGCAATGTGCACACACATTTCTAAAATCAAATTTCAGGTGGAATCACAAAGTCAAACGATTTCACATCCTACCTTTGTCAGATCTGATAGAATAACAACTTCAAAAATTGATCTTGGGACTACAGAGTTGACTAGGTGGTTAAAGACACACACTACTCTTCCAGAAAATCTAGGTTTGGTTCCTAGCACACACATTGGGTTCACAACCACCCACAATTCCAGCTCGAGGGCACCTGACAAATTCTGGCTTCCATAGACTCCTGCATGCATGCAAACATACATACATACTCATCAAAATAAAAATTAAAAAAAAAACTTATCTTGTGGATGGAGAGATGGCTCAGTGGTCAGTGGTCATAAGTACTGACTACTGTTCCTGAGGACCTGAGTTTGGTCCCCAGCACCCAAGGCTGCTCATAATAGTTGCAAGTCCAGTTCTAGAAGACCTGACTCTCTCTTCTTGCCTCTGTGGAAACTGCTTGCACAGACATGCATGCAAGCAAAATATTCCCACACATAAAATAATTGTTTTTAAGTCTTGGCTTTATTAAAACACCTTCATATATGTATATGTATATATATTAAATACATGACTAAATGATGGCTCACAGAAAGATATCAGGATACTGAAAATAATCTTAAACCTAATGTGTGAGAACTAAGCAAGGGCAGGAAAATGGGATGTCAGGAGAGATGAGTTTTGCTGATGACAGAATCTAGTGGCACAGAACAGTTTTATAGTCTGGAAATAAACAAAGGCCTTGCTAGCTTAAAGGGCAGGGCAACAATTAACATTTGAAATTAAGATGGTGCCGGATTCCTGGACTTTCCCTGTGGAAGCCTTTTCACCTCTAATCCACAGGGGCCCTTTCTGACAGCAGGAATACTTTCTGATTGTGCCAAGCTCCAAAGAGAGCAAGCCCGTCATGTTGGATCATCTCTCGGAGTGACTGTTGAAGCACTCACTGCTTATAATCTGCTCAAGGCTATTTGAAATTTAAGGTGGCTTGGGTGAGAGGGGCAATGACACCTTATCATCTCTTTCGGCTAAAATAATAAAGCCCAAACTGTCAGGTCCTGTATGGCTTTGGGATGGTTAGTATTAACAGTCCAGTTGACAGGAGCTGAATCACCTTGGAAACAGCTTCCAGGCACAACTGTGTGGGTTAATTCAGCCTCTGGGCACACCTGTGAGGAATTATTTTGATTAGGTGATTTGATGTTGTAAGAGTCATCTGCCCTGCCATTTGTACCCTATCCTGAGCAGGGATCCGGGATTATATAAAAAATGGATAAACTGAGCTGAGCGCTAGCCCTCAGCTCTCTCTGCTTCCGACTATAGGTGTGATGTGAGCAGCTGTTTCCGGTGCCTGCCGTCTTGATTTCCCTCGCACAGGGGGGTTGGCCTGACTTGTGAGTCGAAATGAATCCTTTTCCCTTGAGTTGCTTTTGTAAGGGAATTGTGTTACAGCCACAGGAAAAGAAACCAATACAGGCGGGCCTTAAATTCAAACTGTAATACATTAGCTCTCTAGCAACCATAGCCAGAAAAATTAACAGAGGTTTTTGTTTTTCTGAGAAACACAATGTAAGAAATAGTGTGGGTGGGATATTATTACCTTTCGAAATCGCCCTGGTCCTAGTTAAATATCCAAATAGCATTAACTGGTGCTTTGTAACCAATAGAGTACTTTTGTGAATTCAGATATAATCCCATGGGAACTTCAGCAGTTCCACAGGAATTATGCAACCACACAGTAAAACAAAGGTCACCTAGCCAGGAAACTGGAAAAATCTGCTAGTGGTTTGGCAAACAACATCATAGGAACTACCCCTGACACGCCCCTATCCCAATGAGAGGGGCAATAACGTTTCTAAGAACAGAGGGTATGCAGCACACCCCTCAGTCCAAAAAAAAGCCCAACTCTCCTATGGAGGCAGCACAATGAGCAGGCTATGTATATCTCAGAGCTTCCTCTTTCATAGCCAACGAGGCAGCACTAGAAGCCCCATTTAATGGATAAAGAAACATCAATACAAAATGAAAAAAATAATGTCTGTGATAATTACTGAGGCAAAATCTGAACCCAAGATGCTTAATTATGTTTGACGGCATAACGTCACTACTTTGTTTAACTCAGCTGCTAGTCTTGTAAGGAAAGAGGATCAAAACCATTCAGCAAGCTCCATTTAAAAATATCTATGTGTCGGGTTGTTTTTCCGTAAACACAGAAGTTTCTTTCAGAGGAAGAGAGAGACAAAGAAAGAACTGCAGAAAACACTTGGAATGTTGCTATGGAGTGTGCGATGATGAGCGGCCAGGATGCAGCAAAGCTGCAAAAGGCAGCATGCACACACGGTGCTCTCAGTCAGTGTGATCAGGAGGCAAGCAGCAAAGCTTCGGCCTTATCCAGGAAACATCATCCCTAGGAAAAGCCATTTAAATGAGTAACGGAGGGGAGTGGTACACACAGGCGTACATATGCTCTAGCTATGTTCTCTCCTTCCTCCCTCGCACCAGCATCTATAACCCTGTGGAGAGGGTGGCATTTAAAGAGACACAGCAGGTGGCTAATAAATAGGAGCAGTTGAAAGGGATGTAAGCTAATTCTTCTGAGGATGGTGAGGCCCTCTACTGCTTTGCTAAGATAGAGCAGATGGCCATGGCCCCCTTTAGCCAGCTGGGATTCTCCCTTCTTAAAAAACATCAAACAGCGTGTAGCAGTTCTCTTTGATTTTTAAAGTTGAGCCGGTCATATGTGTCACTAGGAATAGTTTTAAAATAAAAAATTAATTAAAAGAACTAAAAAATAGTTTCAGCTATGCACACACAACCATACTGCAGCACAAGGGTGGTGATACATTTAAAGCCCACTAACTAACAGCCTAATATCTTGGTATTTTTTCCAGTAAATATTATTCTGTATTTTGGTCATAATGTTTTGGGTCATGGAAACAATTTAACTGATACACAAATAAAATAAAATTGTTCATATTAGTGTGGTGCCATGAAATATTTAAATTGGGTTACACTTATGTATCCCCTTGGACATTCAAAACATTGATCAGACTTTTGAAACACACCCCTTTATCTTCTTGAAGTATACAGCACATAATTAGTATCTGTAGGCACTGTTCTCTACATTAGCACCCCAATTCACCCAATATTTTGAAGAAAAAAAAAATCCCAGTTTGCTCTAAGTTGTTTAAGCACCAAAATCTGCACTCAGCAGAACAGAAATTGTAGAATTTAGAATCGCATATTCTAAAAAATTAAAATAATATTAATAAAAGAGCACTCCAGGGCACAGAGGCAGCTTGGCAGTTAAGACGTTCCTGCTGTTATGAAGAATCTCAGTTCAGTTCCCACTACCTATGTGGCAGCTCACAGGCCTCTGTAATACTAGTCCCAGGGTATCCAACACTCTCTTCTGGTTTGGGGGGCACTGTGCATGAACACGGTACATAGACATGCATGTCACTGAACACAGGCATACCACATAAAATAAAATTAGATAAAATCTTTTTAAAAAGCACTTCAAAACTATTACCCTATATGCCAAATAATTCCTTTAAATAAAAATCATGATTTTTTTTTCCCAAATCTTGAATCTCTCCGTGAATAACAACGTATTGATTAAAATACTCTATGAAGATGCAATTATGCATTCCTAGAAAGGACCAATGGAAATTTTATTTTCTAAGACACACCTATTTGCTAGTTATTAGTAGAGTTATGCACATTTAAATTCAGAAGAGTTTATAAGTTGCATTTTCATTTCGTCCCTAAAAGAGCAGTTGGAGATATGGCAGGTAGCAGAACCCTTGCTTAGGCTCAAATTCAGCCAACAAATCTGCTGTGTTAAATGTTGGCACCCACTCACAGTCCAGCAAATCATGCCCCCTTTGCTCCTGCCTTCCCCCATCCCTCGCCATTGGTCCCCAGGTGTGGCTAATTGTCTTTTGCCTTAACACACAGCAGCCAGAGGTATTAGGTTACATCTGACAGGTACTGCTGCCTTCTTGGGTCACCAGAGAGGCTGCTTCATCAACGGGTCCCTATTTGCATCCTCTAGAGGTATGTTAATTTGGAATTGAGCATCAGGCCCACTCGAACTATAAAGAGACCACCCCACAGTATATTAAAAGGTTCACATCAATGTATGCAATTTAAATGCACATGCATATAATTAACTAGACACATTAACAGTGTGAGCTGCTAATTTGGAACGAGACACAAAAGACTCCAATGCGTGTGGAAGGGGAAAAAAAACTTTAAAATTAAAATGACTGCATAATGAAAACTGCTTCATGCTGTGTCTACTGTTTTCATGTAAACTTAATATAACTGTAAATATATTTTAATGAACAGTAGAAAGAGGCAATTACCGAGAGCAAAGGAGGGCAGCTCCGCAGTGAAACATCAGAGCAGCTTTGTGCCTCCGTACCATAAGTGCTGCCTGAAGACAAGGGCTGACTTATAACTTCATAATTTCAGGGAAAAATGCTTTCTATATTAAAGACGCCTTTTTGCCAATGAGCTGGTAATGAAAGCAAAAACTCATGTGAAAAAGGCTTTGGGAAGGGATGGACAGAAGGAAATCTCACTAGTACGAAGAGGACAAGAAATCCAAGCTTGACTGGTAATATATATACACATTGTCAAAATAGATTTGTGGTCCCTGAAGAGTTTCCTAGATCCTAAACGGGTTACTGATATTATTAAGTATCAGTAATCAGTACTGATTTCCCACTGGAAAATGTGTGTGAGTGTTGGAGAATCTTTACTTAAACACCTTCTATTTTGGAAGAGTCTAATGCTAGATTTGCAACCTAAAATGAATATGATACGTCTTGTTACTCAAAGAATACAGAACTTTCGACGCTGGCATATTTTTGCTACTAGTGTGACTGAGGTGGGGGGGCGAGGCAAATGTTGAGAGAGAGCATCCACAGGCTCTCTCATGCGGTGCTTGCGAAGCAGACGGGGGCAGGAGGTAAAATGTCCTTTGAAGCAACCTAGAAGTGTTCAGCCCATGCAGTGCCATGAATTCTAATTTTTAAAAGAGAGGAATAGGGCCTGCTGAACACTGGAGAGAAGAATCTATATTAACGTTAACTGAAATGCAAGGCTAGACTGTAAAGTCAAAGTGAGTAGAGAAGCAGCCTAGCTTAATGCATGTCTTCTACTTTGCATATTGAAGGGCTCCTATATCTACTTCCAAACGTTAAATGAAGACTTTGGGCTTGGCTAAAAGAAGATGAATAATAGCATCAATTATTTTCCTTGTTTTATGGCTACACAGCCAATTATTACAAATCTATAGATTAAATGGGAATGCGCTACCAGGCAAGTAGTTTAAATTACATTTAAAATGATGTGGACTCAGCGTTACACAAAATTCTAATTAGTCAGCAGTGTATCGCACTGACAATTCACAGCAGATATGTGCTGAGGTGAGCCAACCTCTGCACATCCCCGATACCTGGTAGTCATGCCTTTCTCAGCTGACTCCTAGAAGGTATGTAATGCATACTCACAGAATTATGGACTATTAGCATAAAGGGGGTTTATGACTGACCTAGCACAAATCTAAAAATCAATATACCTAATAGGCTCAGTAGCCAACACAGGGCATCTGGCTGTGGGCTTGCTACTTTTTCACTTCTGTCTGTTGTCTTTCAAACACTAATTTTAGCAAAACAACATACAGACACACAAAAAATTACTCTACCATTCCACTTTCACTAGCATTTCCTATGACGGCCCCTCCCTGAATTTTAAACCCTTGAGCAGTATATTGTAGAGATAAAGTTTCTATAAAAGTAAAGTTTCAAAACAGTACATTTATGAATACCAATAAATATCTAAAGTGCCGAAAGAATGTGATTGTTTTGATATTCCTCTGATATGAAAACGGCAAACAGAACTGTCGCTTGCGTAATTTTTAGCAGTTAGGATTCTCGTAGCTTTTAAGTGCTGTTGGGTTTTATCCTCCCAGGCGAGGTGAAGCCGATGCACATTTGAAGAGCTGACATCCCTTCTAGCTATTTTAATCCCTCTGTAAACTAAAAGACTATATTGCTAGTTGCAGAAGGGATGTTTTTAAAGCATAGAAAATAAAGGATGTGATTTGTTGAATAAGATTCAGAAAAGATGGTCAAAGAATAATCTTTTAATAGAGAATTTTTATTTATGAAAATTTATGAAAGAGATAAAAGAGATTAGCTGTGATTTGCTGATTCCATTTTTATATAAAGCTAGTCACGTGAGGTTGGTTCCTATGCGATATGCCCATTACATCAAATAACTTAAGCCTATTAACAAATGCTTTGATGGCACTTGGTCTACGGAGATTTCCACTAATTGCCCCATGCTTTTCCCAGTTTCAAATACATATTGCAACTGTTTATTATAAAAATGAGTAGAAAGCATTTGTTGCAGGCCTCACATCAGACTAATGGATATTAGGATACGCTGAGAAATCGGTCTGCATGATTATGGAGGAGCAGGCTATCAAAACAAGCAGCTTCACAGTGCAGGGCAAAACATGGTGGTCATTCTTGACTGCTAAATATTTGACAGTAGTCCCAACTGTCGGTGAAAAGCAGGGTGCTTCGGTCTTTCTTAGAAAGGGGAACAAAATACTCACGGGAGCAAATACAGAGACAAAGTGTAGAGCAGAGACTGAAGGAAAGACCATCCAGAGACTGCCCCACCTGGGGATCCATCCCATATACAGTCACCAAACCAGACACTATTGTGGATGTCAAGAAGCGCATGCTGACAGGAGCCTGATATAGCTGTCTCCTGAGAGACTATACCAGAGCCTGACAAATACAGAGGTGGATGCTCACAGCCAACCACTGGCTAAGCACAGGGTCCCCGATGGAGGAGTTGGAGAAGGGACTGAAGGAGCTGAAGGGGTTTGGCAACCCCATAGGAAGAACAACAATGTTAATCAACCAGATACCCCAGAGCTCCCAGGGACTAAGCCACCAACCAAGGAGTACACATGGAGGGAGCCATGGCTCCAGCCGCACATGTAGCAGAGGATGGCCTTGTCGGGCATCAATGGGAGGAGAGCCCTTGATCCTGTGAAGGCTCGATGCCCCAGTGTAGGGGAATTTGAGGGTGGGGATGCAGGAGTGGGTGGGTGGGTGGGGAAACACCCTCAAAGAAGCAGGGGGAGGGGGATGGGATAGGGGTTTTCTGGAGGGGAAACCAGGAAAGGGAATAACATTTGAAATATAAATAAAGAAAATATCCAAAAAAAAAAAAAGGGAATATATTGATATTTTTTAGATTTCAAAGATCTTCAATAACACCGAAGAACACAATGAAATGGGAAATTTCCAGACATATAGAATACGTTTCTGGGGTAGAAAACACATTTACCACAGAACTTCCCCCACACCCTCCTCTGCCGTTGTAGAATAGGCATCTAAGAATGGTTTATTGATTCGTTATGGCACAACAGAAAGCTCAAGGATTTGGAATTATTTCCCACATAGTAACCTTTTACTCAGGGAAAAAAGAACCATTCGGATATATGGGAATGGTCTGAGCCATAATATCTATTGGCTTCCTAGGATTTATTGTATGAGCACACCACATATTCACAGTAGGAAAAGGCGTAGACACACAAGCATACTTTACATCAGCCACTCTAATTATCGCCATTCCTACTGGCGTAAAAGTATTTAGCTGATTAGCAACATTACACGGCGGAAAAAGAGTGGTTAAAATCATTCCTAAAACTATAATAGTTACTGAAATAAACATTGGATGATGTGGTCCAATGGAAAATAGCTGGACTTTGGAATCAGACATTTTAAGGTTCACTTTGTGCTCCAGCCAGCCAATCCTTTGAATGAGTTAGTAAGCCTGAGCTTCTGGCTTCTTGTCTGTAAAACTTGCATAGAAGCATTTGCTTTGAAGAGGCAGTAGGATAAATATAAGGATATCTACAGATATGTTAGCACAGCCTATGGGACCAAAGAACCTTGAATGAACAGAACCGCAGTGCATTTTGGGTGGAAACATGACTTGTCCAAAAACTGATGTCAGAATATCAATGATCTAAATTCACTTTGTATGAACATTTAATCAGTGACATAGACTGATGCTGAACAGAGGACTAAATAAGGATGATAACCACAGGAAGTTACTGAACACTGTTATTTGCTTATTAATCGTCTGTAAAATCCTTACATAAATACACTTGGTACTTGTAAAAAAGTCCAGGTTTTCTATTGCGAGCCCACCAATCCTTACCAGTAACTTCCAGTGGACGAGGGCATATTGCATCCAAACAACAGCATATGGTGGACAGTATCCATGCTGGCCCGAGGCTTGAAGTCAACTGTCAGGAGAAAACGATACGTGAATGTGAATACAAAGCTATATGCCTGTGTGGCAATGTCAGGGGAGACTGCATCTTTCCACAGCTTGAATATCTATGTGGGAAGACGCTTTGATGCTTTCATCATAAGATGCCCTGATATCTTAAGGTGAGTATGAGTTAATAATTTGATTTAGGAATATAGTAAGCTACTGCATATGAAAATGAGAAAATAATAATTAGCAGGTCAGTGAAGACTGCTATTAACACACACACATACACACACACACACACACACACACACATATTTAAAAATGAACTGTGCCTTTTAATGTGGCGGCTGCATTATGACGGTCTGATGTGAACGCTCCTGGCTATTTATTCACAATAGATTTTCTTCCCACTTTCATCAGAGTGCTGTGTACCAGAAAACATTGCACAATGATGCAGCAAGACGGAAGTCACAGCGAGTGGTCAAAACAGGAGCAAAAGGATTCACAACATGTCTACACTACCTTAAGTCACAATAGCAGTCACTGTGCAATGTAGTGCACGCATATTCATCATACAAACACACACACACACACAGAGAGAGAGAGAGAGAGAGAGAGAGAGAGAGAGAGAGAGAGAGAGATATTTCCCCAGAAAGAAAAATATATATACAAATGTATCTTTAGAAAAACAGAAGTGGAATTCTACCCTCAGTGAACACAGCACACTTGTGAAAGCTACTAGCACCTATGCAGTGACGACCCAATCCTCCCTCCCTCCCAAAACCAGTGTGGAAGATACTACAAACACCAATGCAGAACACAGATGTACATTTCACGGTTGTATCATCAGTAGTTGATATTAAGCTGAGTCTTCTGTTCATGGGTTGGATTTTCATCCCTTTTTGTCATCACGGAAAGTGTCACCTGTGATGCAGTAGCAATTGATGTGTCTCCAGTGCAAACAAAAATGCTAAGCTGCCTTACATCAAGTGTGTCTTAAGGCACCCTTGGCCCATTTTTATCTGGCTCCTAGATAAAATTACTAAAGCATCATTTGTTGCTAAAATACAAAGGAAGACATGAGTATTATCAAATGAAAACATCCCATATCCAGTTGTGGCATGGGACTCGTAGAGATGGCAGTTCAGAAAGCACAGAAAGCATGCTCTCTGCCAACCTACCCTACGACTTTCACGGGAAACCATAAGCTTTTCAGTTACTGCACTGAAAATAAGAACTTAAAGCTCAAATCCCACCGCTTAAAAAGCTGACACAGAGGGTGCCTAGAACAGACTTACTATAACCCGAGGCTCTGTCTTCTCAAAGAATAGAATCGACCAAGGGGATGGAAGCTGCTTTGGATGTAAAGAATACGTTGAAAGTTACACCAGCTCATAATTCATAGAAACTCAAAATTTGTTAGTAAGAGGAGAAGAAAAGGATGTGACTGCGATGTCACTGTCCACCCATTGATCGCCAGCGCTGATTCAGCTGCTCTGGTGGGCTAGGTGTGTATCTGCCTCCTTCCTCACTGCTCCATGTGTATGGCTCTAGAAGCTGCGTGCTCCAGAATAAAGGACCAGTCTTTGGTCAAGAGTATACAAGTAACTGTGGTCCCTTGCTAGAACCTCCAAAGAAGCATCCGAGGTCTATTTTTATTTTTATTTATGTGTGTCTGTGTTAATATGTGTTTTGAGCTACCTACAAAGATCAGGAGAGGGTGTGAGATCCCCTGGCGCTGGAGTCACAGGTGGCTGTAAACTGCCCCAAGTGGGCGTTGAGAATGGAAGTGAGATCCTAGGAAAGAAGAAGATACATTCTTCACTGTTGACCCAATTCTCCAGCCCCTATTTTTGTGTTTATTCTTCCATCAAAAAAAAATGTAACTGTGTAAATCTGTAAATGGTTTTCAAATAAGAGTCTGTCCCCTGGGCTCTTGTGTAATTACATCCCCTTAGATGATCTCATGAGGGATACATAGATTTCCTACCATTGAATCGATGCTAGAATTTGGGCGTGACTCTTGGGGTGGGAGTGGAGAGAGAAAAGTAATTCCATTTTGGAGTCACTCAGATGAACCATGGAGCTGTGGGGTGGACAGAAGTAGGAAGCTTGGAGAAGGCTCAAGACGAAGGAATAAAGAAAACCCCGAAGTGTCAGGATCCTTTAGAAAGCATCCGTTGGATTGTTTGATATTGATGCTGGGAAGCTCCCATGGAGAAACAAAGCAAAAAACTTTGTTTTGGAGAAAAAGGTGAGCGATCAATAATTTTATAAAGGGATTCAGATGAGAGAGATTGTTCATGAAGGCAAAAGTAAGCCATGTCTTGCCTTTTACAAGGAGAGAGAGTGAGTGTGCCTAGGTGTCTGCTTAGACACAGGACTTTCTGCCATCCTTTGTAGTAAAGGAGAAATTCTCTCACCATCTATTTTGAAAACTCATTCTGACAAACTTTCTTATGCACTACTTATTTGTTTTACATCAACCCTTGACTAGATATAAGTTTGACTTTGCTTCTGAAATGAGAAAAATCCATCATTAAGCAGTGGCAAAAGAAAATCCCACAGTTTCCACTCATAAAAACTATTTATCCTAAAACAAATACCTCCTCCTCAAAAACGTATTCTTCTTGTCTCATATAGTTCTTCAGAAATGCGAGATGAAATGTAAATGCTAAAGATATTAGACACAGAAGGTAAAACAAGATGCTAGCTATGGTATTTCAAATCCTAATGAAAAATATATCTACAGATTTTTATAATTATATCTCAGAGTACAATTCATTGCAAACTGAAATGAAAAATATCCCCAGTCATATTGAAGTGTAAATCTAAATGCAAACACTGGATGACTTACAATAACATAGTGCTGAGAAATTCCATTTAAATGGGACAAATAGGCAAAGACAGTTTGACAGGATCATTTCCTGGGCTGGTGTGATTCCCACTTCCAATAGAAATACGGAGTCTCCAAGCCTTGTGAATAGGATTGAAGTACACTGGGCAGAAATCATACACGTGGCTTTGGAGATCTCAACAGAACAAGAAACAAAATTTACAAAAATAAAACTGTATCTTAAAAGAAATCGCTCCACACCCTCTAATCCTCTGATGTCTTATCATTTACCAAAGAAAGAAAAGGATCTCAGGGAGAAGGAGTTGAGAGCTAATGATGAAAAGACTGCCATGTGACTGTACTGTTCTGACAGGCAGGATAAACAAAGCCGTGGAAGGCTGACGGTGTTCAGACCCCAGCCTTCTGAGTGCAGGACTATATATAGCTCATGAGTTAGCAACTGCCCTCAGTCCTCCAGGTGGGCAGAAAGATAGCAGTGGCTTACCTGGAAAAGATGCTAACGGTTAAGATCACTTGATGTGCATGAGCAGAGAAAATCGCATAGGTCAAGCCCTGGGAACTAAACCCCTTTGAAGGAAAAAAGATGAAGAGGTAGCCACTCACACACATCAATGAAAGGCAAGAGGTGACAGTGAAAATATACAGGCTGGAGGACTTCCCAGTGGGTGATGTCACCCAAAATAAATACAACAGTATGTGTGGGGAGAACATAAGAAGAAGACAGACAATGGCTTCCATTTCTGGAGCGCTAAGCAAAGTCTGTCCCAACAGCATGACGTTCTAGGGATTTGTGGCCTTCTTCAGCTAGTGGCAGACTACAATCAGGGCCATAGACCTGTCATGTCTAAGGCTGTAACCCGGGGGACGTTTTCATTGCACACTTGGTTCTCTCTCCATATTTCCTTTCCAAGTGGATTTCCAGGTCTAGGTCTACATGTCAAACTGGATACATCAAACTTATGAGGTGGAAAGACGGTGAAGAACACACTCAGCCTAGTGGAGGAACCAGCGACCTGGAAGATACCCGTGTGCATATGAAGAGCCCTGTCACAGAGGGAAATGGCTATATCACCCTTTTTAAAAGTACAGGAATTGGGGGAAAACCACCAATTGAATACATGTGCACACATGGGTGCATGTGTGTAAAACTGGTGACACACCCGTTCTTAAGTCTGTTTCTATTTCTTCCCAGTGGAATTATTCTGCATAAATAAATGGCTTCTTTAGTATAGTATGGACATTACTACATGCTGTCAAATAATTTTTTAACAGTACTTTTCAGCCTATGTTATATTTATTGTTAAAATAATGTAGGCTTGGGTTTTAGCCCAGTGGCAGAAGGCTTGCCCATCACGGGTGATCCTAATTACAGCTACACTTTTAGTGGCTGAACATATTCTCCAGTGACCGCATACTCTGGTTTTGGTTAACTACTCTTAGGGAATTTTAGATTCCCTTGGTCTTTTAACTTTACTGATTAAAATAAGATTTCTTTGAAAACAAAATTAAAATAATTTCTAAAGATAAAAAAATTGAGATTTTTTCTAATTGCCCATTAAACGATCCCTAAAACTCTATGCTATATTATATTATTTCATTTTTTTTTTCTGGATGAGGCATAGCCAGCAAACACCTAGAGTGGCTTTTGACTAAGTCTGCATGTATGACAAAGAGCAGGTATAGTAGAGGTTGGTCAGCAGCCACAGGCATTCTGCTAAGTCTGACAAAATGAGTTTGATCCCTAGAATGCATATGGTAAAAAGAGAGCTCCCAGAAGTTGTCCTCTGACCTCCATACATGAAGGCATCTGCCCCCTCAAAAAAAAGTAAAAAAAAATTAAAGTGATTTACTATATTAATATTCTAGTGATTCAATACTGGGAAAGTGTACCGCCTAAGAAACTGAATAATATGAGATATTATTGAAAAAAAAAAGCCCTCAGTTCTTAATATCACTCCCCTAAGCATTTCTTCATATCTACAAAATAAAGATTATAACTGAAGATAGTAATGTTCTGAATTGTAATTTAAATGTGGGATAAACCTTAATGCGCATAATATTGCAATTGAGAAAAACTGCAAGGATCCTGACACTCTAGTCCGTAGCCAGTGTGTGAGAAGCCTGAGGTATATACCCCATCACCTTCTAACAGCTGCCCCACGACACAGGGCCATCCTGCACTAAAGGACCATCTACATGAAGTTTTAAAACAGTAAGATTAAGAGAGAGCTGCCATTAACAATTACTAATACTGACAACAATGTACAATTTATAATGAATATATAACATAGGTTATAAGGGCTATCAGCTGCTTGTTCGAGAATGAACGAAGAAACACATTGAACATAAATTGCAAATGGAATCATCCCAATGAATGAACAACACAAAAAGTTCAGTCTAAAGAAGTAATTCCTTCTTTAGAACTTCCGGATAACAGGCCTCTACAAACTGCCTTGAATGGTATAATAGGAGAATGAACTAAAGAATCAATAAATAGATTTTATTGTCCAAGCTGTAAGACATAAAATGGTATAAGCATCATTAAGCTCTATTTTTGTATGTTATTCCTCTAGTGGTCCCAGACTCATTTCCTATAGAATGAAACCTATATTCCTGTTCTAGCCCTTTAAGGCCATTCATAATACTGGCTTATTTCCGACCTCAGATTTCAACATGCTTCGCACTATACAACTCTGTAAGACAACCCTTCTTCCCAGCAATATTTCACTGGGCAGTGCCCCTTGTCAGACACACATCTACTTCTCATAAAGACACTATAAGTGAGGACTCTCCACAAACAGATGCGTCTTGAAGAGAGCAGTGTGTTAACTCACCCTGCATCCTGTGGCTAGAACATGTTGAGGCTGGGCTTTGAAGGCAGTGGTCTAGTTAGAACTTACTTTTAACCACTTCAATATTGTTGCAGGTACTTGGCTCAGCGTGTTCCTGGATGCCGTTCTGAGTGGCCCCTGGAATACTCTTCACCCCTAGATATATGAAAATAGGCCAAGTTCCCAGGTCCTGATCAAAACTTGCCTACTTTCCTCTTGGGAATTTCCCCGAGTAGACCATACTACTGTAGCTAATTAGAGACATCTCTGCTCTGGTGGGGGGATCTCACTGGTCATCTGCAGACAGAAGGCTATATAATTTATGTTGGATAAAATTCTAGTAAGCAAAGAAAAGATACCCAGTCACCTGTTTAGAATCAGGAAGGTCATAGTGACACATGGGTACACACACACACACACACACACACGCACACACACACACACACACACACTCGCACACACACACCTTTTTGTTTACTGCTGTCAAGTCCATGTGTATCTCAGCATTGTACCGTGCTAGACCTTGGTCTTCCCTGACATAGTATCTGTTATTAAAATCAGAGTATCTCTGTAGTTTTCACCTCAGCACAGATGTTGTTTAAGAACGGTCACATCAGGAAATATTTTGAGCAATTCTGGACTACAAGTGCCTTGATAATCAATACAAAGGCCCAAGACAAAGAGAAACAACAAATCATTAGATTAATTTCATTCATTTCTAAATTCAGCTACATTCGTATAGCTTGATCTGATGGGTAGGGAGCTGCCATCATTCACTAAGGAAAAGACACATTTATTTACTGGTCACCCATGTGAGGGAAAGCAAGTGGATGAAGATGACAGTCAAATTTCTTGGCTGAGTGAGCCGCTGTCACAGCCAATTCCTCTGAATGTCTGTAAAACACCTTTTAGACAGCGCCTCAGTTCAGTGGTCAAATGTAGATTTTATCCGTCCAGGAAAGTCTCTGAATTCTTGTTATAAACAAAGGCAATGTTTTAGGAACATTTTGTTCAAAATATAAAATTCCTTATCATCATTAGAATGAATACCTATTTTAATTCAAATGTATTATTTTAGTATAAGTCTAAAAATACATTATAGAAGCTATACGCTCACATGTAAGCATGATATATGTATGCACATTAATTTCATGATGTGGTCACGGCATATCTCAATAAGTAAGTGTATTGTTTTAATTGAGTTTAAATAAGTCACATAAACAGGATACTGAGAATTCTTAATTTTTGTATGGTGTATGCATATACATTTGTGGGTACTATGTGCGTACACATACATGGAGAGAGGATGCTGGCCTCAGGGGCCATGCATCTTAAGAAAAGGAAGAGCAAATAGAGATGCCATAACCCATTTTTTAAAACTGAAGAAGGAAACAAAAAAGTCCAACCTAATCTAATAAAGGAGTCTTATCATGTCTTAGTTATCGGAAAAGATAAATTCTAAGACCCGGAATCTGAAACAAGCCACAAAAAGTACAGAGATCATCTCTCATGAGACTCCCTTGGAATGGGTAAGCTCTAGTCAGCACACAACCACAGCTTCTACTTTGGGACTCTGAGAAGTATAATGTAGTCACCTAACAGGCAATGTTGGCACCAAGGTGCTTCCCTTACGTAGGCCTTTGCAGAAATGACCAGTTGGTGCTAGCAGTTGGTTTTCAATTCTGTGCTTTGAACACGCCTACTACTAATGTTGGTGACAGGCTACCTGTTGGCCAGCTCATCAAAAGACTCATACTGATAGAAAACCCCCCTTCAACAGGTAAGAAATTCTGTAGCATGCAAACAGCCCTCCTGGCAATACAGAGAGGAAGGAAGGCTAAAAAGTGTTAGGATCACAGAAGACTGTGTGAAAACCTCAGAGCTCAAAGCATTTTATTCTGAGAGATGCTATGAAAACAAAGGAATGTTCGTATATATTCTGCTTCTAACATAGAGCTTCATGTGCTCCCCGGGAGTATTCAATTGCTTGACCCAATATATTTACTCGGACTTCACATTTCAAATTCTGGGAAAGTAAACACATTAATAGTACAGCAGCAACAGCACATTCCAGGGTGTATTTATAGTCCTTAGAGTGACCAGCCCTGAAACCATATTGTACTGCCAGCCTCCAGAAACAAACCAGTAGTGTTTAACGTGAAGCCCTTAATACTGCTGTGACCTATGACAACTGTATTTACACAGGTGTGCACTGTGGCCTTCTCCAGAAAGCAAGTATGAAATGGGAGGAAGTAAAACTACCCCTGAACATAAACAGAGAAAGATGTAATACTGATTAAAGCAAAAAATAAATCCATTTTATAGGTAAATATTATTCTCTCCTAGGCTGCCCAACCCAAGGATTTGAATGAACATATTTTAAGTTACATTTGGGGTTACTCCAAGAACTATAATTAGGAGTGTAAGTTGTTTTTCTATTTTTAAAGTTACACATTTTAGACTTGGAGAACACTGACTCTCCTAAGCTTGTTCTCAGTAATATCCGACTGCTCACCCCAAACCCTCCAGGCAATGCTTAGCCTGTCGTGGCGAGACTCTCATTCTCAGGGATCAACTACTGAGCAGTTCTGGACAGAGTGTTGTTATAGGTTGTGTTTTGTCATTGTGTTTGCAGCCAGAGTGTGGAGAAAAAACCAACCAAACAAAACTCCATGCAAATTGTTCTGGCTTTGCAGGTCTATAATGGACATTCCTGCGGGAAGCACCTCATGAAAATTCATTCCCAGGCTGCCCAATGGCTACACTGTGCACATTTTACAAGTCACATAATAGCCATTTCAGGCAGCCCACTTGAAAATTAGTTGCATGGGACCAAAGTACAGTTCTCATTAGCCGTTAACTTCCCAGTATCAACATTTTAAGCCAGAAAAGAAAAGCAGAAAACAAAAAAACAAAAAACAAACAAACAAAAAAGAAGAACACTAATAATTTGTCAATCCCGTTCCTTCCCTAAACATTAAAAGTCTGTCATCGGGGATGCTTAAATTAAAACAATCTAGATGAAAACAGATGGTACCTTGTCACTTCTCCTAGGTGATTGAAAGATGACACATCTGGGAAGGACCTGTCATTTCAAAGTCTGCTTAGCGTACGATATAAGAGTGGCTGTTCTTTCTCTTTCTCCCACCCACTCTTCCTCCTTTCCTTTTTAACCACCTACCTGTCCGATGGGTAAAATATTATACTTCCTAATGTTGATTTTAAGCATAGTGTACTTATTACACAGACCATCAGATAAACAGTTTCATTGAATGCAGAGGAATTAAGAATCCAGATACGGACAGAAAGCCAATACTGTACAAATGGGACCACACAGCACTGGCGACCACTGGCAGCTGCACGTAACGCCTTAACTACCACTCCTCATGAATCTCTCCAGATACAGTTTGTAATCTAGTCTCCAGTGGCTGCCTGTAGTTTCCTTTCGCATTAGGCATGATAAATGCATTTTGGAAATTGACAGTAGAAGATTAATACACTCATAAGCATCAAAGAGAACCTTTTACCGATCTCAAATAGCTGTTCCCCCTTCCCCCAAGATCCAAAGAGTACTTACTCACGAAGGCTTCCTCATTCACAGGCAGACGCATGGACATGCAGAAGTATGTGTCAGACTGTTAAAAAGAGAAATATGATAAAATCCATGTTAAATGCCTAAGAACCAGAATGAAATGATAACTTTTAAATACTTGATCTCTAAGACCCTAGAAGTCTTCTAGTGAGGTGAGAATGCCTGCTGAGGACTGGTCAGCACCTCAGCAGAAGAGCTAAGTGCGGATAGCTTACATACACTAAATTTTTTCCTATGGTGCTTTTACAAATAATTCTGACACTTGTTTACAAGGGTCATCATCATAGATGATAAAGCTAGCAAGGTCACATTTAAAAGGCAACATTGTAAATGTGGGAAATGCATCCGATTTCAAAAGAGTAAGAGGCAGTTCTGATCTCAGCTTAGATACTTTAATTACCACAAAAAGTTGGTTTTAGAGATAATATTGCATATGGTTACTTTCTCATTGTAAATCTTCATGTAATTCTTTGACGAAATCAACATAATGTCCTATCAGTCTTTCTTTCCAAGTTATTGTTCCCTTATCTAAACTGGAACTCTTGTTGCTTCAATATCACACACATAAACATTACAGTCTTTAGTAAGCCAGGGGTGCTGGTGTGTGCTTGTATATCCATCTGCTCAGGAAATGAGTCAGGAGGATCACTTGAGTCCACAAGTTCAAGGCCAGCCTGCACATTATGGCAAGACTCTTTTTCTAAACAACAATTGAATATAAAAAAAGGAAACAAGAAAAACTGAGCAATCAAAGTTTCAACTTAAGGACAGCATGCTTCCGTAGAAGACCTGGATGGAATCTGTATGCAGTGAACTGTGCGCTACAGTTGATAATACAAAGGTAGCTGCTCTCAGTTAATAATTCATACTTCATACATTACTGTTGTGAAGTGCTAGAATCAACAGAGCCCAGCAATGTGGATACAGATCATCTGAGTGTCTCTAAATGCACAGTTACTAGTGAAAAAGCATGCATGTGACCTATTTTTTACCTCTGTCTCAGAAAACACAAAAGGGCAGATTACACAAAACGGGTATGGTAAAATTCGAAAAATTACAAAAATATGATTCGATCACCATTACTACTTTTGTTTATGTCATTTTTTTTCCAGTTGAGAGAATAGTTTCCCTTCTTAAAGTCTCTTTTAGAAAATGGGTGGTGACCTCCGGTAGCTAGGCACGGCCCTCAGTTGAGGGATGGACCCCTATCTCAAAATTGTTAACTCAGAAATATTCCTGTCCAAAGGAAAGACAGGTACAAAAAATGGAGCAGAGACTGAAGGAAAGGCCATCCAGAGACTGCCCCATGTAGGGATCCACCCCATCTGCAGAAACCAAACCCCCACACTATTGCTGATGCCAAGAAGTGCTTGCTGACGGGAGTCTGGTACGGCTGTCTCCTGAGAGGTTCTACCAGCACCTGACCAATACAGATGCAGATGCTCGCAGCCAACCATAAGACAGAACCAAGGGACCCCAATGGAAGAGCTAGGGGAACGACTGAAGAATCCGAAGGGGATTGCAACCCCATAGGAAGAACAATATCAACTAACTGGATCATCCAGAGTTTCCAGGGACTGAAACACCAACCAAAGAGTACACAGGGAGGGAGCCATGGCTCTAGACACATATGTAGCAGAGGATGGCCTTGTCAGATTTCAATGGGAGAGGAGGCCCTTGGTCCTGTGGGAGGCTCAATGCCCCAGTGTAGGGGAATGCCAGGGCGGTGAGGCAGGAGTGGGTGAGTGAGTAGGAAAGCACCTTCATAGAGGCAAAGAGGAGGGAAAAGGGGGGATGGGATGGGGGGGCTTGTGGAGGGGTGACTGGGAATATCATTTGAGATGTAAACGAATAAAATGACTAATAAAAAAGAAAGAAAGAAACTGGGTGGTGAAATGTTATAGCACTCACAAGGAGATGAAGGCTCAAAAGGCTGGAGCGCTGAGCTTTGTGTGTGGAATCCAAGAGATAAACACACAAAACAGTGTCTAAGCACTTTACAACCATGACTAACATTACTCATAAGTGTTTTGTAATTTTATAAAACTGATGTTATTAAACACTGGTATTCTAAAATGAGTATCTTGACATCCTTTTGGTATTTTAACATCAGAGCTATAAGAAATTAGGAACCTACATATTTGTGACTCCTACAACCCCTGGTGCTATTTCTAGAATTATGCCTATTGTGTGCCAAGCGTGAGATTAGTGTTTTCCAACGTTTGTGCTAGTTAATGCAATCCAATATGGTAGACAGACCTGATCCCTCACTTTAAGCCTAGTAAGGAAAATAATGAACATGTACTGAGATCGTACTATGTGCCACTGCTATAATGTGGGTACTATTATTATTCCTAATTTACATATGGGAAAACTGAGGCAACCCACAGTTTAGAAGTGTGACAGACAAAACTGTCCCCTTGATCAAATTCTAGTCATACTCCTTGGAATTCTCTTCTCAACTAGGCACAGTGAACGACTTCAGGTTTTCTCAGTTCAAACCATGTTTTTCTGCCTCCTCCACATAAATACATACAGGAGACTTGACTGAACACTAACACACATGTCACAGCCAAGTGCGGCACTTTTCGTATGATTCCGCCATCTCTTAAGACAACTGCTTCAGTCTACAAACAAAACTGACTGTCTGTACCAGCCTGAAATTCGTCCATAGGGCTCAGTGCCTGGATGCCTTCTAAACCAGGTATTGTGTGAAGCAATCTACTGCCTTCCTCTGCCTCTTAAGATAGAATTCTTGGAGGAGTACTGCACAGCTCCTGTGCCCTGCTCTGGCCCTCACTAAGGCAGCCTGCCATAGATACAATAGGCTTATTTCTCCTCCCAGTCATGCCCATTAACAAACCCAGATGTCCTACACCCAGAGGCAAAACCTTTCTGTAGTCGTCAGCACACCCCAACCTTAAAAGGTTGCCTCCCTTTCATTCTGGAAAAGTTCATTTATTTTACAGTGGGTAAGCTATCCTAAGATGGAGTCATGACAATAAAAATCTGTCCTTCTGACTTTAACTCCTACCAGGCCTTGAAGAGCCATAAAAACAGACACTCGATTAACACATCACAGACGATCCAAAGCAATGCGACACAGAATGACTTCAAAGCAAATATAGCAACAAACGTACATTAAAGTAGTTATGCATATATTTATAATACCTGCCAAAAGATTGGAATACAATGCAAATGAAACCAAAATTCTTTATAGTTTAAAAAACAATGTTGGTTTTACTCTGGTTATAATCCAGTTCAAGTCCTTCTGAAATAGCAGTGTTACTGAGTTAAATAGACAGATGTCAAATTGGGCAGCCAAGTTCTCTTGATAAAAGCTAAGGCAGAAGAAAAATACATGAAGATTATATACATCACTGCACAAAATACAGAAAACTGCTGTTAATATTCGACCCGTGCTGTGTTCATTGCTCTTATCAGCTGCTCAACTTAAAAATCAAAAAACTTGGGAACGTCTTTGTGTCATGAATTTACATTCTTAAGATTATAATTTCTTTAACAATGGAAAGGTTTACATTTCCAATGTTTATTTTTTAGGATGCAAAGAAGAAAAAGACAGGTAAGGAATAAAAGTCCAGAGTAGAGAAGGGAGAAGGAGAGAAAGGAAGAGAAAGACGAAGTGGGCAGACGGCATGCATCTTGCTCAGGTATTTTGGGAGAGAACATTTACAGCACATCCAGTGTCAGTTTCGACCAGGAACCATCGTGATCTGATGCACGATCTTACTTAGGCCCCATTTTTGAGATAAAGAATAATTTCTGTATAAAGAAAAGACTCCATGGCTTTTCTCTAAAACAGAGCACATTTAAAACAAGGCATAGCAAATCAATAGTTCACACAGTTCAAGTAAGTGGGGGAAAGATCTGTACAAGGAACAGGACGGGTTGTTGTGGGCTATGTGGTACGACGGTATGGGACTTCGCGTCAAGGTAAGAGTCCAACCTGTGATGTGACGTGTGCACCGCTTTGAGGGTGCAACTGGAGAGGTAAATGATAAAGGATGATGCATGGACAATTCGGTGGTCCTGAGGTCAGCAGAGTGTGAGCACACACATTCTTTACAATTCTACTTCATTTCACTCTCATATGTGCACTGTAAGTAGACTTAGCAAACACTACATCTCTTTATTTATTTTTTTAACAGAAAGATTACTGGGTTGATCCACTTAAGGCCACCCAGGTAGTTAGTGTCAAAATAATATTAAAAACCTTCTTGTTTATGCCTGAAAGACCATCACAGATAGTGAGGTATAGTTCTTGTCATTTTCGTGGCATTAAATTTTAATCTATTTAAATTTATGATTGTGACTCACCCTTAAAAATGTCATGACTCTACTTTTTATAAAGACTAAGTTCTATACTTAAAATTAAATTTCTTCATGCAAAACTGAATAATGTTTTTGTTTTTCCTCCTGAGTTGTAATTTGTTGGAGAACTGGTCAGAGAATGGTATTTGTCAAACTCTTACATCATGTTGGTGGTTATAATTTTTTATTGAAACACATTAATTTTATAGTAAGTTACCAATAACGCATGTACTTTAAGCTGAAATCCCACACTGTAAGATGTAGTCCGTCTAAATGTTAGCACTATAACTATGTGTCTGTGTGTACTAACTGTACAGAATGAATAATCAAGCAACCTTTCATGAAACCTCACACCTGCTGAAGACAGTGACGTCACAAAAGAGGGCTGCACACCGTTCAATCAAGAGAGCGAGTGCAGAGAGGTGTGCTGGCTCACACGTACAATCCCAGCACTCATGAGTGTGGAGACAGGAGAAATGCCAAAAGTGTGAGGCCATTCTGGGACTCAGTCCCAGTGACTTCTGGGACAGCCAGAATGAATAGCATAAAGAGATCCTTTCTCACAATATATAAATAAATGAACAAATCATTATATCACCGATATGGCCAACAAAATCAATTATGCTTTTTTAAAAATGATGAACACCAAGAACACTAGTGATTTAAAAATATCTTGGTTCTACAGCCTTTGCCGTTCAACAATATTGGAAGGGCCTCACTGTCAATTCTGACAACCTGAGTTCAATCCTCAGGATCCAGCTAGTGTCAGGAGACAGGTGACAACCAAATGTTGTCCCTGAATTTCAAAAGTTCATCCTGATACACACAGACCCACACATATGCAAACAGATACACATACACAAATATACAAAGGTAAAAAAATATTAGCGATTAATGGATTCTGTCAGAATTTAGCCTATGACACTTCTTAAAATATTTATTGAGAATATTTATTGAGCCTGTTCTTTAATTTGAAAAGTTTTCAATTTAACTATTTGTCATGGTTACAACCATCAAATAGGTTAAGGACAGAATTTTTTCCAAGATGGAAGTGAACCTAAGGAAGATGAACAACTTCTTTGCAGAAAAATCCCGATTATCTAGGCTTGATAAAATAAAATTCACATCCAGTTTTCTAAAGCATTCTTCTTTACAATACTGTAAAAGAACCCAGGTGCGGTAGCACATGCCTTTAATCCCAACTGTGACAAGTGGAGACATGCAGATCACTGAGTTCAAGGCCAGCCTGATCTACCTAGCAAGTCCGAGGCCAACAAAAGTTATATAGTGAGACTTTGGTTCAAAACAAAACCAAATCAAACAACAGAAAGAGCAATTAAATGTTATTTTCAGATGTCTCTAATATTTAAAAAATATTGTCAGTCTTAAAACACAACTTCGATTGTTTATCTGATTAATGGAAGCCATAAGGAAATCAAAGACACATAAAAACTTAAGACGCTTAATCCAAGTCCCCTGAATTTCCAGTCGCGCCTGTAAATGTTTCGTAACAGCTGGATGATAGAAGGCGGAGAGCTGGAGCAGATCCATAGCTATTCAGTCGTCACAACTGTGTTTCTGCAGTTAAGTCACTTGAACACATACTTATAACTCAGTCCAATGCTTCTCCCTAATAGCAGTGGAAGACACCTACATAGGACCTTACTGCTCACTGTGACAGCCTTTTCATTGGCGCATAGAGTCCTGGGGAGAGGCTTCTATCATTCAGTCCCACCACTCCACACCTTCCATACATCATCGTCCTGGTGAATGCTCGTTTTCACACTGTGGGAAGAACACTGCATCAGAGCTTAGAGCCGGGCGACTGTCTGCAAAGCCCTATGCATTCCAACCGCTAGCGTAAGGCTCAGATGTGCAAAAGGGAGAAATAAGAGGAATCTACATAGCTATGGTTTCCAGTACTATCTGTTGGTATATCAGCCAACTCCGAGTCAAGAGAGATACGATAATGCTGATGCCTTTTTACTGATGCAACTGGGAACCATATAGGAAAAGCATTTTTTTTTTTTTCTGAAAAAGAAAATGGTATAGTAGAAATACACGGTGGGTCCCTTATTGCTTAGGAACTCCTGTCATATTTGATTACTAAATATTTTTAACCATGAGGACTTATATAGATAGTGGCCATCTTAAAATAACAAATAAGTCTTTCTTTTTTATTTTGCCTTTTCAAAAAACTGAGATGCAATAGTTTCTGTGGAAAGAGAAGCTAATAAAGCCAACTGCTTATTTAAATTATTATGGGACAAACAAAACCAGCTGTATACTATTACATGTAGAAGCTGTTGACATAAAACCAGTAATTTTTGTTTTGGGAAACCAAAGGTACCATTCACATTCTAGTGTTGAACGCTATGATTTGATCCTGATTGGATAATATCATTTTATTGTGCAGGCAGAAAGAATTCCCCTGGCTGGCTTTACTGAGAAGACTAGAGAATGCAGTGACCAAAATGGGTTTCCAAATAGATAATGTGGCTCAGTTTTCTGGCTTTGCAATAGTCTGGTCTCCGGGAAAAAAAAAAAAAAATCTGTTGCGTATAGCATAGTTTCTGGTAACTTAGCATAGTTATCTGTTGTTAAATAACCACAACTGTCAAAACAATGAGACAATGAAGGAAGGTGGTGTACAAATTGCTTAATGGTGTGTGTGTGTGTGTGTGTGTGTGTGTGTGCGTGTGTGTATACCGAACCATAATGTAGACTATAAAACAGACAATAATGCCCAGCAAAAGTAGAACCAACTCATAACAGAAACATTCTTTGTGCTTCAGAGTAAGTAGTAACTCAGAAAGCAGGTTATAACCTGTTTACCAACTCCCGGTCAAACACACAAAAGTCACCCCAAATCATGAAGGGTCCACAAAGCTCAACATGTTCTTCACATTCACTCTCATGTAAATAACTTATCTCTACACAGAGATCCCGAGAACCCCAAGATGGTGGAGGTTTCTGTCAGGGCAATAAAGGAAAAGAACTAAGGAGATCAGGGTGCTCTGACAAAAAATTTTATCACAGAAAGAAAATAGTTGTAAATAATTTTTCAATATTTTTAATTTATCTGGGCTGATGTATTTCACACTTAAATGAATTAAGGGATATTGGGAGAGATGAGAAAGCTTACGTGTGTGAGGTTGGAGGGGTCATCTCTGTGTTATTTTGATTGATCTAGATATAGACAATGTGGTAGAATGTTAGTCAATCAGGGATCCAGAAAGAACAAAAGAAAAGATAAATTAATGTCAGAGCTGGGATGTAACGTCCCGCACTTGGCCATCAGAATCCTAGACTCTCTGGCCTCTGGACTGGAGAAGTTGTTCTCAGATTCTAGGACATTTGGTCTGGACTGAACCATATAGGACCTCCATCTTGCAATAACCTTTCTTAGTCTTAAAGATGACGGGACCCAAGCATACATTATACCCCTCAAGCCATAGCATCCATAGCAACGTGAATCTGAGTGCCTACAGTTCAGTATCTCTAGAGAACTTTGACCAACATATATGACCCCAATAGGTAACGGAATCAAGTTGCTGTTTCTTAAAGCGACTTGAATATACTGACTTGAATATACCAGATAGCCCATTTGTCAAAGTGCTTGCTGAATAAACATGAAAATCCAAGTTTAGATCTTCAGCACCTACAAAAATACATGCGTGGTGGCATATGTCTATAACCCTAGTACCAGGGCTCAGAAGTAGGATCTCTGGAGCATGCTAGATAGCCAGTCAGACCTACTGGTGAACTTTACATTTAGTGAGAGACTCTGCCTCCTAAACCAGGGAGAGTGACTGACTAAAGCCCCTACACACCCACATATGCACCAGGTACCAACGATCATCAGACATCAGCATGCAGAATGCCTGGCAAACAGTGGGAGCTCTAAAATTATTTGTTGAAATCTCAACATGTAATCTTCTTTGGTGTTAATAAACTCATGGTTTAAGAAAGGATGAACTGAAATTTGTACCATAGATGCCCCCTTATGAGAGTTCTATACAGAATCAAGTTTCAGTGGATTTTATCCTGAAGTTGCTCCATTCTGAAATCCCATTTTTATTTTTGGACTGTAGTCACACTGTGACTGATGGTAACAGTTTCTCAGTGCCAAGTAGCTCAATGGAAGTGACTTTCCTGGCAAGGGCTCTTAGGGAGTCGCAAACTTGAATGAGTCAATGGTGGGAAAAGGTATTTTAGTAAAGGGAGATGCTGCTCAGAACCTTTCCACAAGTTCAGACTTTTCATTGTGTTGGGGTAGAATGAATGATTTTGGCCAAAACAAAGTTTAATATAAAAACGGTAGAATTTCACTAGGGTTTCTAGATGGGGGGTTATTTATGTGACAGAGACTCTTCTGGCTTGTACAGGGGCTTTCCCTACCTGACACTAGTGGCTTCTTGCCATTAAGTTTCTCTGAAATGTGTAAACAGTTACAATTCTGAACTTTGTGGGAACATTAGCTAGTTACATTCTTTCCTCAATCATGTATGCATGAATTAATACATAGGTATGCATGCACAACACACACATACACACACACAGACACACACAGACACACA
>CM052709.1:85549489-85566479 GCA_028551405.1 Uromys caudimaculatus | reverse complement strand
AAGTGACAAAGTTGGACAGCTGAGCAAATCCCAAGAAGCAGATATAGGAACGTATAAGGCTCAACTGCCTTGATTAGTTTATAGACTACCATGTTACAGACAATAATCACACAGATAGATATTAAAGCTTTGTTTTACGTGCCATATAGAAAATGTACATGTAGGTACAAGAGAGAGTACTTCTGAGGAAATTGTCCAGTGTAGCAGAGTTGTCAATGGTTTAGTGTAGGAAAATGTATCTCCAAAGGCTGAAGAATTGGAGAGAATTTGGTGTGACTATGGAAACAGGAGTCATACTGTTAGGTCAAGCAGAATGTTTTTACCTGACCTGGAAAAGCAGATGTGGCTTTCATAGACCTTGTCATTACTGCCATGGGCTTTAGTTATTTTGTTTCGCTGGACAGAAACAGTAAACCACTGAAATCTTTCATAGAAATTGACATGGGTAGAAGAGTTAGATGAATCTTGTAAGGAGACATTTGGGTGTTCAGAGACCTGATGGAATCTAGAAGCTGATGTGCTTTGGAGATGGTTAAAGGCAAGATATAACCTGGGTGTGTGCTTGAGTGGAAATGCGAAACACAGACAAGGATGGCCTGTGTCCTAGTCAACCTCAGCTGTCGGTTTTACAGCTGAGGAAGGATTCCCACTGATGAACTGACCAGATCACCCTGTCTTCCAGGCATGTCTGTGGGATGCGGTCTTGATTATAAAAACATTGACGCAGTAAGGCCCAGCACCCGTGGCCATTCCCACTTCATGGATAGATGTCTTGAGCTATCCACAATGCTAGCTAAGCACAAAGCTGCAAAGGACCCGTTGAGCAGTGTTGTTCTACAGTTTCTGCTTCAAGTTCCTGTTTAAATTCCCACCCTGATTTCCCTCAGTGATGGACTATAACCAGAAACTATAGGCCAAATGAATTCTTCCCTCCCTAAAGTTGTTTGTGGGTTTTTTGGTTTTTGTTTGTTTCTTTTGGTTTTGCTTAGCGTGCTTTATCACAGCCACAGAAACGAAAGTATAACAGTCTAAATCAGTGGTTCTCAACCTGTGGGTCGGGACCCCTTTAACCTCTATCTCCAAAATATATTTACATTACAATTAATAAGAGTAGCAAAATTACAGTTACGAAGTAGCAACAAAAAATAATTTTATGGTGGGTCACCACCCCATGAGGAACTGGATTAAAGGGTCCAGCATTAGGAAGGTTTGTACCACTGGTCTAGATTCACGGATTGCATGACTTGCATTGCTGTTTGAGACATAAAACACAAGAAGACAAAGTTTTAAATATCTAAGGTACTTTTGAAAAACCAACACATGAGTTTCAAGGGCAGTTAGGTCACTTGGAGCTCAGAGGAAAACTTGGACCCCAAGAAAGCGTACGACAACAAAGGTGAACGGCCGTTGAATAATGGCATGGACTAGAATTTTTCTTCATGAGAGTAAAGGCAAGGAAAGATCAAAAAACAAAAGAGGAGAACCCAGAAGAACTGACAGCAATATGCAGTGGTCAAGGAACAATGGAGCAGGAATGTAGAAAACAAAGCGATGCTTTTGCCAGACAGCCAATGAAGGAGAATACTTCAGAATTAGACAGTGCTGAACAAGGCCACCAAGGTAGATCCATGTTAGTGGTACCCTCAAAGGCATAGTGAAAACACAATATTCATATTTCTCAACAATAGTAGCAATAAAAATTAGACATATTTATAAGGCTGAAGAAAAAACATGGGTCAATAGGTTATTTAAATTTTTTCACATATTCCAAGTTGAAAATGTAAGAAAAATTGAAATAATACTGATATTACTTAAGTAGAATATATTTAGCAAAATATACTGTCACAAAAGAATGACCACCAATGGACAGTAGTTTTTTTCAACACAGGAAACCATTAATATTTACAGACTAATGGGCTCCACACATCTTAGAATCTGAACCTTGGGTTCTTTCAATACACATGGATTTAAATACATTGTAATGCATCAGAACTAATGAAGTGATGTACTAAAACAGTGGACCTACTTTCTTTTCTTTTTTTTTTTTAAAGATTTATTTATTTTATTTATATGAGTACACTATAGCTGTCTTCAGACACACAAGAAGAGGGCATCAGATTCCATTAGAGATGGTTGTGAGCCACCATGTGGGTGCTGAGAATTGAACCTGGGACCTCTGGAAGAGCAGCCAGTGCTCTAACCACTTAGCAATCTCTCCAGCCTTGGACCCACTTTTCAAATGAAAGAGCAAGAAAAAACACAAATTACAAAATTAAAATGGATGACTTGAAGTGCCCATCCAATAGACTTCAGAGTATTCTGACAGACAGGTCTGAGCAAGGAAGGCTTCAGTTCTAGAGACACAACATATTTGTAAGGGGACTAATATTTTTAAATTAAACTGTTATAATCAAATTTCTTCCTCAAGTAAATTATAGTTAGCTCTCTGGCAGGCATGTCATTATGGTCTCAAGCATGGAAACAGGGAGAAAACATGGAAGTCAGGTAAAAGGAAGTTCCCTGAACAGAGAGCAATTTCACAATTCCAGGCTCCGGAGTTAACCTCATCTGAGGGATGACAGCCATTCACTCTATTTATTTGAGACTTTCTTGCCCAAAGCCATTCTTTCCAAATAGCCAGATGCCATACTGACAAATAAAGAGCCGAGGAGAGAGAACGCCTCAAAACATACCTGTACCGACTGTGTGAGCCAGAAGACATAGAAATGACTCAGATTACTCATGTTAAAACAATTCTCTCTTGTTATGAGAACAGGAGCTCAAGGTGCTGAATTAAAACTGGGTGTGGTGTTGCAGAACTCAAACCCCAGCACTTGGGAAACTGAGGCATCGCAAGTTCAAGGCCAGCATGGGTGGGCTGTATAGTGAAATGAAAAGACTTGATTTTGCTTGAATATTTTAATAGTGTATGGGCTGTAACCATTACATATGCGTGTGCATGAAAATTTACCTATTGGTATATACTACTTGCACTGCCTTCAGTTGTTATACAGTGACTACTGGAGTCTGCATAATATTCTACTTTTTGATAGGTTCTCTCCTAAGCTCAAATAGAGGCACCGACGCACAGCAATCATTAGCAGAATTTTCCACATGGAAATTTCCATTCAATTTTTATTTCATGTTCATGGCACTTAAAATTGGCACACTCACTAAGCACAAAGTGGCAGTGCGTTGTTATGGTTAAGAAGTGTTTGTTTCTTGAACTTATAATCACGCAGGCTTCGCAACAGTATCAAAAAACTGTACTAACTCAACAAGTGTACATGACATGTCATCCACATGCAAGAAGGCTAAGAATTCATCTTCAGGAAAATGAATGCATTCGGGGCAGATCCAGGGACATTATTTCAACCCCAGTGCCATTAGAATTAGGTTACTTCAGTTTGCAGATTTGTCGTTGGCCCTTTGTTTCTGGGACTGTCTCTTTTTAACATGACAGGTGCAGTGAACCCAGTGAGCCCCCAGCAGCACCTACACAAAATGCAAGTCCCAAGGCCAGCATAGAGGCAGCCTCTTCCACAAGGCCCTGTTCAAGAACTGGCGAGGATGTGGAGAAAGAGGAACACTCCTCCATTGCTGGTGGGATTGCAAGCTGGTACAACCACTCTGGAAATCAGTTTGGCGGATCCTCAGAAAATTGGACATAATACTACCTGAAGGCCCAGCTATACCACTCCTGGGCATATATCCAGAAGAGGCTCCAACATGTAATAAGGACACATGCTCCACTATGTTCATAGCAGCCATATTTATAATAGCCAGAAGCTGGAAACAACCCAGATGTCCCTCATCAGAGGAATGGATACAGAAAATGTGGTACATTTACACAATGGAATACTACTCAGCTATTAAAAAGAATGACTTAATGAAATTTGCAGGCAAATGGATGGACCTTAAAAATATCATCCTGAGTGAGGTAACTCAGTCACAAAAGAACAAACACAGTATGTACTCACTGATAAGTGGATATTAGCCCAAAAGTTTGGAATACCCAAGATTCAATTCACAGGCCATATGAAGCCTAAGAAGGAAGACCAAAATATGGATGCTTCAGTGTTTCCTAGAAGGGTGAACAAAATACTCACAGGGGAAAATATTGAAACAAAGTGTGGAGCAGAGACTCAAGGAATGGCCATCCAGAGACGGCCCCACCTGGGGATCCATCACATATATAGCCATCAAACCTGGATGCTATTGTGGATGCTGGGAAGTGATTGCTGATCAAAGCATGATAAGCTGTCTCCCGAGAGGCTCTGCCA
The DNA here is from genome assembly GCA_028551405.1 of Uromys caudimaculatus. Lineage (NCBI taxonomy): Eukaryota > Metazoa > Chordata > Mammalia > Rodentia > Muridae > Uromys > Uromys caudimaculatus. The sequence goes on along the minus strand of CM052709.1, from coordinate 85,562,196 downwards.
GAGCCTGACAAATACAGAGGCAGATGCTCGCAGCCAACCATTGAACTGAGCGTAGGGTCCCGGATGGAGGAGTTGGAGAAGGGACTGAAGGAGCTGAGGGGGTTTGTAGCCCTATGGAGGGAGCAACAGTGTCAACTGGCCTGACCCTCCGGTGCTCCTGGAGGCCGGACCACCAACCAAAGAATACACATGGAGGGCCCATGGTGCTGGCTGCATATGTGGTAGAGGAGGGCATTGTTGGCCTTCAGTGAGAGGAGAGGCCCTTGGACCTGAAGGGGTTTGATGCCCTCAGTGTAGGGGAATGCCAGGAAGGAAAGACAGAAGTGGGTGGGTGGGTGAGTTCCCACATAGAGGCAGGGGGAGGGGGATGGGATAGGGGGGTTTCCAAAGGGGAAAACATTTGGAATGTAAATAAAGTAATAAAATAAAAGAATAAAACTAGCCCCAAAAGCACTTCAGCTCAGGAGAACTTCCTTCAAACCTCAACGCCCAATGCTAAATCAGTCAGCAACAAGGAGAGTGCACAGAATCCAACTGTGTTTGTCAAACCCAGATTGAGTTGGGCCAAGGAAGACAAATCCTGGAACAGAAGCATGGTAAACATATGCCAGCACAAAGGAGGAGTCTTTTATGGACAACCAAAAGGTCAGACCAGCACATTTGTGAAATCAAAAGCAAATCCTCCTAACTCTAATTTTAACCTTTGGACATCTGAGCTCATTTTAGTTCACTGGCTTAGAATGTTGAGAACTTTTGGGAATTCTTTTCATTTGGTCAAGTGAAACAGCAAAGTTAACTCAATATATTCATCTAGACTTTTCCAGCTGCAGCTCTTTATGAGCGAAGCAAGACAAACAAGAATCAGAAGGTACAAAATGCCCATGCCCAGGCCAGTAAGCCCGGTGAGCTTCAGCAGCAATACAAGAGATGAAGAGTCAGTCGGTTCAAATTAATGTAAGGCACTTGGCCTTCTAAAGAATGAGGCTTTTTCTGTCCAAAGAAGTGGAACAACATGGAGTACTCACATTTAAAGACGGTGTCATACATTTTACTATAGCGATCAAGGACAAAGCCATTCGGTTTGTCCCTACTGTCCGTGAGTAACATTTTCATTGTTCTGAGACTTCCACCCATAAAAGAAACACTCCAACCAATTTGCATCCTTTTCCTTGAACTTTTAAGAGGAACTATAAAGTCAAATATAAAAACATTCTTTGGATCGCTCTTTGATTTTCCTCTGCATGTAATAAACATCTCTATTTTAGCAACAGGCAGTTACATAAAAGCTCTTTCTGCCACTCTGTTTCCAGGGACTGGGCTGTGCTCTCAGGACTGAAGCCTTTGTTAGTTCTTCTGTGTGCTCATGGACTACCTGGCAATGGAACTCTTGGCCGAATTAGTTTGCTGATTTTGTTATGAACATGACTAACAACCTTTTATAAAGGGCTTACTGCTCCAAAAATAGTTCATGGGCACTGGATACTTTTTTCCGTTAAGCATTTTATCTTGCTTTGCTTTAAAGGTATCAAATCCAATTTATCTCACTGTAATTTCCCAACTTCAAAGATGGTATTAATAATTCAGAAGGAAAAACTGTATAAATATTGTCTTGTAAACTACAAGGGGTATGTATTCGTCACATAGCCAGTGATGAATCAAATAGCCTTGGTTACTGCAAATTCCCATATTCCCGATATGCTTATATATGTAATCACATAAACATAAATATTTCATTTCACTTCAGTAGGTATCCCCTTTCCCCCATAGCTTGGAAATTTGCTAGTAATAAAAAAAAAAAACCCAACTAAATTTGGTGCCACCTCACAGATTACAGTGTGTGAGGGACCAATGGAAGGACTGAAAATTCACTTTGTGAGCAGATTCCAGCTCTGGCACTGCACACTGGGCTCACGTATTTTCCAGACATGGTGAACCAAACTTCACACCCAGTCATGTTTTTGAATGGGAGCATTCACGTGTTACCCTTAATCTTTAAACAGCGTAACCATGTTTCTCTTAGGAATGGGAAGGTTCAAATCAATGGGGCTACTGAAGAGAATGTAACCAAGGAGACAGGAGCAAAGATGTGGGCTGGGCTAAAGGGAGCAGCTAAAGGACGTCAGAACATCCCAGAGGTTAAAAAAGCAGCAAGCTATTCCTTTCCAGGCCTACGAGGTAAAAAGAGGAAAAACTGCCCAAACTCGAAACTGCAATGGCCATTGGCCTCGTAGATTAAAGTCAATAAGGAAGCTGGAGAACAAGGCAGATCCTGAAGGACATGTCTTTGCTACTTGGAACTTACCGTAGGACAGAAAAGGCCACCTGGATAAGCCGATAGAGAATATCCAGCACACAGAATACATCCCTGAATTTGTATCTCTGCCCTTGCGTTTGCTTTTTAAAAATATTATAAAACCTAAACCTCAAAAACAAAAGGAAGTGACCTGGGTTTCTTTCAGTTCCTGGAGTTTCTGAAAAGAAGCTGAATTACAATCCTGGAGGAGAAAATTTAGATAAAGAGCACCAGAGAAAGACTCTCGGAGCTGAATAATTAATTGGAACAAAACCATGAGATACAGAGACACTGATAGCTACTAATTGGCACCGAAGTTACAGGTCTGGAAAGTCTGAACCTACAAGCTGCAAAGACTGAAAAAAGCTACATAAAAGGGCGTGGGAGACAGGGAGGATTCAGATTTGACTAGAATGTGTCTTCTCATTTCGGTGAGAGAATTTTAATATGATCTAAATTTGAATTTAGATGTATTGGATGTCATGTTGGTTGTGGGGAGTGAGAGAGGCAGGCATATGCGCCATGAGTCATGAGTACATATGGGTAAGAAGACAACTTGGGTGAAACTAAGAGACACAGGGAAGGCCCAGCGAGAAAGGAGATGGACCAGAAGTTATTACCATTAATCTGGATAAAGGCTTTAGTAATGAGGTGGCAGTGGAGACTCATCCCTTTATTAACTGTTTGTTCCGTATGCCCGTCTTTTCCAAAAACAAACATCAGTCTCATATTGACATACACTGGACTAAAGCAATACCGCAGTGAACAAAAGATGCGTTTCCTGTCCTAGTGTGGTAGGTAAGTCTACTGGAGAAATACAGGCACTTAAAAATGAGTTTTTACTTCAGTTTTGAATGCTAAGTCCCCTGAAGAAGTACAGGGTCCTGGGAGGAGATAACTCTTTTAAAAAGAGGACGTGTAGGGGAGTTGAAGGGCTCTCTCTCTGAGAAAGTGATATCTAGGCTGAGATCTGAAAGACAAGAATGCATTAACGAGGTTACTCAGGAGGGAAGGAGGTAGGAAGGTGACATATGCAGAGTCTCTGACCTCAGGGAGCTGAGGCTAGGCCTGTCTCTTGAGCTCAGGAACTGGAAACTAGCTTGGGCAGCAATAAGAATATGTCTCAAAACCACAGTTGTTTTTTTTTTAAAGTCAGATGGTGGTGGTGGTGGTGATGGTGGTGGTGGAGGTGATGGTGTTGTTGTTGTTGTTGCCGTTGTTGTTGTTGGTGGTAGTGTTGTTGTTGTTGGTGGTGGTAGTGTTGTTGTTGTTGGTGGTGGTAGTGTTGTTGTTGTTGGTGGTGGTAGTGTTGTTGTTGTTGTTGTTAGTGTTGTTGTTGTTGTTAGTGTTGTTGTTGCTGTTGTTGGTGGTAGTGTAGTTGTTGTTGTTGGTAGTGTTGTTGTTGTTGTTGGTGGTAGTGTTGTTGTTGTTGTTGGTGGTGGTAGTGTTGTTGTTGGTGGTGGTAGTGTTGTTGTTGTTGTTGGTGGTGGTAGTGTTGTTGTTGTTGGTGGTGGTGGTAGTGTTGTTGTTGTTGGTAGTGGTGTTGGTGGTGGTGGTGGTAGTGTTGTTGTTGTTGTTGGTGGTGGTAGTGTTGTTGTTGTTGTTGGTGGTGGTAGTGTTTTTGTTGTTGGTGGTAGTGTTGTTGTTGTTATTGTTGCTGGTGGTGGTAGTAATGTTGTTGTTGTTGTTGGTGGTGGTAGTGTTGTTGTTGTTGTTGGTGGTGGTGATAGTGGTCTGACAAGCAAAAGCTCAGTAAGAACAGAGCACGGCTAAGAGTCCTGAGAATGAATACAGGAAGTACTAGGAATTAAACTGCAGGAAAGGGACAGATTTTATAAAGTTTCAAAGGAAGATTAAATTTAGTGTCTAAAATCCTAAGCAGCTTGATGTGGTTCCAACCATGTCTACCAAAGAGACAGGATGCACACTAAACCATAAATTCCTTTGAAGTCTAGTTGCCTAATCAATCTTGATTTGCTAATATGCTTTGTGCCTTGGCCAAAGAACATGGCCAACAAATGACCATTCTTTTGGTGTGTGTGCAAGCATATACAATCATGTGGAAATGAGAAATCAAAGTCAGTAGCTGTCTCCCTTGGTTGCTTTCTGCATTGCTTGAGACAGGGTCTCTCACTGAGCCAGGGGTCATCAAGTCAGCTAGACTGGAAGACCAGTCTAATTTCTTTTGCCTCTGCCTCCTCAGTGTTGGGATTGCAGGCATGGACTGTGGTGACTGGCTTTTTCACATGGGTGCTAGAGAGCAACCTCAGGTCCTTATGTTCACATGGCAACACTTCACAGACTGAGTCACCTGTTTCTTCAGGTCAGTACCTAAGCATCCTTAACAAGTACACAGTAATGCGTAGTGAGTACTAAGTTTCCAAGACACTGAGATGTAGTCCTAACGACTCAGACAAATGTTACTGGGCCTTGAGCCAGCTTCCTACATATACAAAGCAATATGTAAGCAGAATCTTCTGAAGGACTGGTAGGAAGGAACAAGCTTCTTTTTAAATACAGATGGAGACAGCTGTTTGTTGAGTCGGAGCATGCCTCAGCAGACTGTGCACTAAGAGGAATAATATGTCATTGCCTCTTTCTCTCAGAGATCCTTTGTTTTTGTGTGAGAAGTTTGAAAGATGAAGAATTGACCACCACACGTGACAATGGTCTCTAAGAGAGGCAAACATTATGGCCCGCAGATCAGTTTGAGAGACGCAGATGGGTTCACAGGACAAGGGACTCAGATTTATAAATTAATGGAAGATGATCTCAACAGCGGAGGATGCAAAGAACACAAAGAGGTACCAAGGCTATTCAGATGTTCAAAGACAACTGCTTATGAGGGAGAAAGAAGGTGGCACTGGAGAAATGGCTCAAGGGCTAAGAATATTGTTCTTAGGGCATTTCAGAACTCTCTGCAACTTTGGCTCTACTATCTCGAACCTTCTTCAGGCTTCTGTGGACACTAGATACAGATGTAGTGCACATACATGCATGTAGACACTCATACACATAAAAGAAGAAACAGCATTTAAACAAAGAACAACATAGAAATATGGTAGAAAATGGGGATCTGGAGATGAAAAGACAGGCAGCTCTAAAAAAGTCACAAATGGAGCAATATGGCAGATGAATTCATGCTGTAGCATGATACAGGAAACGCATTTGGAGAAAAGATTTTTGACAGGAAAGGTACAATATTAAGACAAATATTTTGATTCGAAACTATAATAATGTACTGACTAAAAGCACAGGCTCTGGAGTCAATGGCAGTTAGAGCAGCTTCCTCTATAACCACACCTCCAAATCAAAAAAAGGTGCAGAGGACCTTGGTCACTCCTTAGAGACGAATCTCGACAGTCAGGTGAAAGACTCTGCAGTGTAACTGCGTTCATGAGTAATATAAATCTGGGAAAGACCAAGCCACAGTAACACAAAGCTCAGTCGGCAGGTGAGTAAGGGACAGGGAGAGTACACAAAGGCACAGCGAGTTCTCCGGGACGATAGCAATGTTCTTTAAGGTATCAAATACACAGATGCACATTCTTGCAAATGTTTACCAAATTCCACCCTTAAAATTCACGAACTTTAGGTATACTCCAAATAAGCTGATAAAAGTCAGGAAAAATCACGCAAAAGTGCAACATTAGGAAGCAGTTGAAATAAAAGCATTGAACGTAAGAATTGCACTTACGTGTGACGAGAATGGGAGTGAGGTACACAACTCACCATCCACATTACTAAACACTGGCATGTGTGTGAGGTGGAGGGTATTCATGACATGGAAAGAATTCCTTTTCCTTTATTTAAATTTTACTTAATGGGTTTTTATTGGACAGCAAGCACTCATTCCGGTTTGATGGATACAGCAACAGACAAGGCCAGGAGGTGTTGCCATCAGCCTAGGTCAGGACTTCAATATGGCGGTGAGAGTGGAAGTTCACACATTCATTTGCCACACGTTCCATGTTTGTCTGTTGTCTTCAGGAATTGATTTTAATTGGTGGGCAAAAGTGCACGTGCTTACCATGGAAAGCACATTGTTTTGGTGTACCTCTAGATTTAGCTAGTTATCAAATGTATTGCTTCATTTTGTTATCATTTTTATGATTAGAATATATATAGGAAATCTATACAGGGCATCTCAAGAAAGACAGAGTGCACGGATTTCAATGAAGAGACACGATATCATTTGGAAGATGGCCCAGAGTGATATATAGGCAGATTTCTTTTTGCTTCTCCCACAAGATAATATAAATAATGCCTAGTTATCAAGATTATTATATTCATTATAATACATAATATGTTAAGTGAGTGACAATGAGTGACATCTAAATACTGAGAAAGGAATGTAAGGAATAATTTCAAGATATTGGAAGGCTGGAGAGGGGCTAGGAAATAGCCTGGAAGACTGATATTGAGAAAAGATTTGAAAGAATAATTTTGCATGTATATCCATGCTCTGGCATAAATGGCTTTTGAAACTGTAGGGTTGCGGGCATAGCTCAGTGGTAGAGTTCTCGTCTAATGTGAGGCTCTGAGCTGTAAGAACTGATGTTTATGCCTGAACTGACTCTGTGAATTCAGACACATAACACGCATGCTGAGATTCACGAGGTCTCAGTTTGCCTCTCAGGGAAAGCACCTTCTCAGTGATGTCCAGCACTGACTGGCATGAGCAGACAGCATCATCTCAACTAAATCAATGTTCTTCATGACAAATGCAAACGGAACAGGCAGAAACAGGTTTGCAAATGTCCCTGGTCTTAAAAATTCCTTACCTACAATCAATCTGTTGTAGAGAGGAGTTCATTTATAAAAGTAAGCAAATTATCTTAGATTCAAGTATCTCTAAGTTTCTTGACAGCGGACACTTTGAGATCTTGTGGAGGACACACTGCATAATAAGGTAGTAACAAGAAGAAAGACATCATCTTCTAATAAACTTTCGATTTCCACAGGGGATGAGACTCCAAAGCCTTAAGACAGTGGAGGCTTATAAACTTGGCCTTTCCTTCACTCAGTGACCCTTCTCTGGCTATCAGAGGGGATTTTTTGTTTGTCTTTTCAAGGTCATTACCAAGCAAAGTGGAAAAAAGAATAAATACAGTGGGCAGCAACTGCATGAGATGTCTCATGTATTTCTTCTGACTCCTACCACAGTTGACTGAAGGACTAGAAGTCCCGTACCCTTGATATCTGTGGGTTTCCAAACAGCAGCTTACTGGGCTGATTAATGAAATGATAGGTAGGAGGCAGGATGATATTTACCTCTCGCGGAGACAAAAATTTCATGTTGAGTAAGATAAATTTTGCTTTTGGCTCTAGACTATTTAGGGCACAAACTTAATTTCCTGACTCCTGGGTACAATTTTCTCCATTTGGTACCATGGAGTGGTTATAATAGCAGAAAAACAATATAGCTACCATTTGTTAACTTCTAAACTTGTTTGACCGCACTACAGTCAGCTTGCTAATATCTACATTTACTGCGGCTACCAATCTTCACTGCTTTCATACCCTGCCTCGAATAAATGAAAGTACAACAGGAAATTACCTCTGAATAGTGCTATGGCATTTATGAAAAAAAAATTAAGGCGATAAAATTAATATTTAACACATGAAAACTTAATATTTGGTATAATCAATTGTGGAAACTGAAGTAAACAGGATTTGCATTTCCATAGCTAAATGATAAGTTAGTTGGAAGTAAATGATTTAACCCCAATTCTGGAGGCTCAGTGCACGATTCAAGTATCTCTAAGTTCATTCCCATAGATAATGTGAACTGAAATACTTGAGTGCTGTTTTTCTGTTTCTACTTAATGTGATGTCAGTTTCCGTTATGAGTTTGTTTTTCATAGTTCTGTTTTCTAAACTGTAGCACCTAAATCTAATCAGGTACCACCTTCTTAGTTATCTACAAAATTATGAAATAAGGCTGTCAAAGTGATAACTTGTGCGTGCATAGAGATCTATGGAAATATTTTAATCTCGCAGAAACATCACTGGCCCTTTCTAAATCAGTGTTGCCATGGTAAAAGTTTCCCTTTAATACCAGATTAGCTGGAGGTGGCAGTGAGACACTGTACAGTAGAAATTTCATATACATTGCTCTCCAACAGTGCTCTGGGGCTTGCTGGATGGGGCAATTATCCCTGTAATGTACACAACAGATTTGTCTCCTTATATTAAACCAAGTACAATGCATTGTGTGTGAAGAGCTATCCTTTCCTTGAAAAAAGCATACTCCATAGTTATTCTTTTTCAAACAATGTAACATCCGTTCAGAATGGTTCCAAAGGCTTTTCTTGAATAGGGTTAGTGAAATATTAATTCAGTCTACGTGTATCCAAAAATAAGAGAAACACCAGATCTTCCTGCTGGCTAAGAAGTGCAGGGAGGATCACTGTCCTTGCTAATGTGGAAACGAATGCATGGACGCCTTCCATAAATGTCTTCAGACTGACCATAACAGAAAAATACACCCCCCCCAAATCTGCTGCTATTTGCTTCTAAACATGTACCAAATTTCCTAAGTTCTTTAATTAATCAGAGTCCCTTAATGGCGGTGTTGCAAAGCAGAGTAATAGGAATTAAAAATTTATCAATTAGAGACATTGTATGGATAAACCCCTGTGGAGATTTCCAACATTAGACGTTTATATCAGAACACAAGGCCTACTGCACTGTTTTCATTGGGGATATTGTTTATTTCATTATTTTTTTATCAATTCTACAATTAGTATTAAAATAATAGATGATGTTGTTAATGACAAAAAAGTAAATAATTTTTAAAAATCTGCTGCCGTCCTCCTCCACTGTTCAAAGGTTTAGAACCTCAGGCACTTCTTCCCACATCTAAGTTGTCTGACTAAGCACATATAACCAAATGGATGTGAAAGACATCTAACTAGTCAAGCACACACGTGTGTATCAGGGTTTTATGTTAAATTGGCTTGATTGGGGCGGAATCACACTTCACACCAATGTGTGTGTATACATACACAGCTGCATGGGGCATGCATATGTCAGGGGCTCTGTGCTATTACCCCCATTCTCTTAAGACAGGCTTTCTTATTGAACCTGGAGCGAGGGCGGGCAGCAGCTAGCAAGCCCTGGTGATCATCTGTCTCTGTACTCCACAGCATTGGATCTCAAGTGAGTGGCAGCCACATGAGCCTTTTGATACTTTGCTAGGATGTAGACTAAGGGCCTCCTGCTCCTGCAGAAAGCACGTGCCCCTGCTGAGACACATCCCTAGCCTTTTACATGGGTGCTGGTGATCCGATCTCAGATTCTCACGTTGAGTTTTTGACAAGCCTTATACTTATGAGGCCATCTCCCTAGCACTCACATATAACTTCCCAATCGTATTTCAATCAGCTTTACCATGAATATTTATTTTATATATTTGAAATGGTAATTTGGTACTTAAGGTATATAACTGTTTTCTTACTGGAGACAGTGGCCTTTTAATTATTAGTAGACTATTTAAAAGATGAAATCATGAAGGGTACACTTCAGATCATTCATTTGTTCACCATCTTATTTCTAGATCTTCATAGACATGCTAAATTTTTGTTTTCAATGATCTTTCCTTACCTCATTTTTCAACTTTCATTGTCTATCTCCATAGATACTTGCCTCAAGAAAATGTGAGATGTAAATTCTAACCTTCTACAATGCATTCCAGAAAAATCTGCCTGTGACCCTCCCAACTAATGAGGCATTGTAACCGTGTTCTCAATGCTCTAGAGACACTCATTGTTTATTTTGACAATCCTGTGGGCTCCCAGTACAGGACTCTATAGTCCCTACTTGACAGTGTGTCTTAGCTTCTCCATGGTAATGTTCTTCAGAGGAGAAATGATAATATTCATTGAGCTTTAGACATATTAATGGATTTATCTACAATCCCATCAGAAACTACTGGTCCCATTATACAACCGAACAACAGAAGGATCTCACCTAAGATGCTGCAGCAAGTCCTGTACCTACCTCAGCTAATAGAAGATCCTTGACCCAGGACAAGCAAGGCTCTTCCAAGCCTTCTTGACTGGGTTTAATCTTCATCTACAAAGACCTGAATAAAGGCTGACTGTTTTGCAGCTTGACCCTGCATCGCTAAGATGAACTGGGAACCCCCTCAAAGTGCTTGCTTAAGAAAATTCGAGTTGGGGAAACAAATTTGCTGTCTACCCTAACCACACCTGAGAAAATAAAGCCTCTGGCTCCCAGATCCTGGCACTGGACAGAATAACAACATTGGCCATTGCCAGCAAGCAGACTCATCTGGTCTAACCTCACCCAACCTGACTAACCCTTGTAACTTCTTCTTTTCCTGACTTTCCTGAGTCCCAGCTGTTTACTCCAAGCCTTCACTCCCTCATTCCCCCTTTACAGTGCGCAGTCGCCTCAGCAGAAATTGCAGTTGTGTTCAGTTCACACAGAGCTTTATATCTTGCTGTAACAGTTATCACGGTTCAAAATGTGCCGCACAGCTTTACGGCAGTCAGTTTGCTTACCTTTGACATGACTTATAACACAAGCATGAGGGCTAAGAGACGAGAATGGGAAAGGTATCAGGAACGATGAAGGGCTGTGGAGGTCACTTTAAAGGACTTGGTTTTAAGTCTGAGTGACGTTGGCAACATTGGAAGTGTTTAGAAGGGTGACGTGGCCCGACTTCTGCTTTAATAAGATCCTCGTGGCTGCTCTGTGGAACATACTCTAGGGATGTATAGGTACACAGCAGGCCAGTTAGAGATGGTATCATAATAGTGCAGAAAGAACACATGGTTCTCCACGAGAACAGGAAAGATGGCCGTGCTGTTGAAGTCCGGATGCCTCTGTGTTTGCTGACGACACCAACAGAATGTGGTGGCATATTGCTTATGAGCCATGAGGGAGAATGTCATGTTGATAAAGATGCTAGTGTATTTTACCTGGAAAAATTATATGGCAGGAATTGCTTCTTACTGAGATGGCTGAAGTAGGAAATGCAACGTTCCAAATAGAAGAGCGCAGGCTTACAGGGTCATTGAAATATAAATCCTGAATACTAAGAAAAACAGATGAAGGCCTGATAACCCTGCATCGATATTTTTTATTCCTCCTGTTCTGAAAGTCAGACACAGTTCATGAGATACCAAAGGTTAGATCCATTTATTAGCCTAAATGACGGATGCAGTTGTTTCGATCAGGGACCGAGCAATTGCAGCCCACAAGCTGGCTGGCTGTTTTAGCAGATACAACTCTGTATTGGAACACAGCTTTGCCCTTCATTTCCATGTTCTCTATAGCTGCTTTCTAAGGACAACATTCAAGGGACTCTACATCACACAAGGGAAAGCATTTGTTATCTGACATGTTAAGAAATAGTTTGCTGGACTATGGTTTATATTTAGATAGGTCAGGTGGAAAATTTGGGAGAAAACAGGGTAAACTTGCTTTTTAATGTATCTTTTAACAATTAAGGGATGAGAAGTAGCTGAAGAAATTCAGATCAACAGCCTTTCTTTCTTCTTGCATGGAAGTATTTAAGAAGGGCATATTTGGGGATTTTGGATGGACTCCACAATCTGTATTTTGTTTAACAAAAATAATTATACATATTTTTATAAGGATATATAATTAAATATGCACATTTATATAAATTAAACAGCAAACATTCTCTGTCACTATGTATTATTCATTCTGTATGACTGGCAGTCATGGCTCTTGGTGTATGTATAAGGTGCATGGCTAATTTGTCTTTTAGTAAATTGTACCACTGATAATAGCTAAATTTCTTCTCACATCAACTGTTAACAGATTTGTAGAATAGAATTATGAAATAAGCATTGGTTTCAGATTTAAGTTAATATGAATTTGAAGTTGTGTTCTACTTACTGGGCATTTGGCTGTGGTCAGGTTATTTTAATCTTTCTTGGACTCAATTTCTTATGATAAAAAATAGGACCTTGAGTAGGACTTTTTAGGTTATTTAATGAGACAATGGTTATAAAGTATACAATAATAGTAGTCTATAATGAACACTCAAAAATATGTCCTCTCGATTCAATGCAATCCCCATTAAAATTCTAACTCGATTCTTCATAGACTTAGAAAGAGCAATTCTCAAATTCATTTGGAACAACAAAAAACCCAGGATAGCAAAAGCTATTCTCAACAACAAAAGAACTTCTAGGAGAATCAGCATTCCTGACCTCAAGCTGTACTACAGAGCAGTAGTGATAAAAACTGCATGGTATTGGTACAGAGACAGGCAGGTAGATCAATGGAATAGAATTGAAGACTCAGAAATGAACCCACACACCTATGGTCACTTGATCTTTGACAAAGGAGCTAAAACCACTCAGTGGAAAAAAAGACAGCATTTTTAACAAATAGTGTTGGTTCAACTGGC
>CM052709.1:85503807-85548989 GCA_028551405.1 Uromys caudimaculatus | reverse complement strand
CGAGTACAGTCCTGTCAAGTGACAATGTAGGACATTCCCTAAAGTTCTCTTTTTTAAAATGTATATGTTAGGAAAGGAATTCTGTTTCATTCAGAACAGGATTCAAGCACGGTCCTTGTTTGGGCAAGGAGACTTGGTATTAAACGAAATACTCGAAAACAAACTTATTGTTAAAATTCTGTAACAAGAACACACCCTTGAGTACTAGCCTTGGAAATAAAATTCCACTTAACTCTGATTGATTTTATTACCTTTGATGTCCCTAAACCACCCACTTAAAGAAAAGAGAGAGAAGCCCAGATGGTATTTGTAACTATAAATACAATGCCTTTTACTACAGAACTAAAATATAATTACAATTCTAAAATCTTTCAAAGACTGGAAACACATTATAACATGACAATAAATATGTTTAACCACTACCATTTCAGTTTTTAGTTCACAATCCCTATTAATGTAGGATATGAAAAATTCCATTCTTTTTTTCTCTCAAGATGTTTAAAATTCATATTATATGATCTCAAGATAATGCCTTTACTCATTCAAAACTACTTAATTGTGTATAATGCACAAAACATTGTGATCTGTGTTTGGGTTGGTTCAGATGACTAACACTAAAAAGAAAAGTTACTCAGAAGGTAAGAACTTCACACAACTGATAAAAACACTAGTTCCAGAAAAGACCATAAGTCTCTGAGGAAGGTAAGTGTCTTCAAGATGGCATGAACAAGAAGAAATGCTGGATGGCAGCTTCAACAGAAGGCACAGCCTGGGCGTGCCTTGTACAGCAGACAGCAGGAGCAAAGGAGCCCAGGTGGGGAAGAGGACATGATGTGTTTGAGACACAGTAATAAAGACTGTTTCCTGGAGACCGGAAGCCCTAGGCGTCCCATTTTATCTGCAATACAAAGCACATGTACTGTTTATACCTCCATAATTTCACCAGGCAAGGAGGATTTACAGTTTATATCTGAATGGGTTTTAATTCTAGAAGAAGATCGTTAGGAAATAATTTGGGGCTGTATCGGAGGACCATAAAACTACCTGAGATCTTAGAAAGCGTTGGTCCTCCTCACTGCTTTTATTTAACAAAGAAAACACTGAAATCTGTAATTGGTTAAAGACTCAAAGAAACATATTGACCATTGGTTCACGGGTAAATATACTCAGAGAAGTCAAAGAGACTGTGGCTACTGAGAAGCTGAAGGAAAACTGTCCGGTGTCTAGCTCTATTGGCCAGAGTGAGCGCACGATCTCCCTACGCTTTAATTTCTTCGCCAACAAAAATGATCACACCACCTACTTCATAAGAGCTATTCCAGGAATAAGTGAATTCATCTCCTAAGGACAGAGCCAAGTGTGTACTAAATGCGTGCAATTATTGCTGCTCCAAATACGTATTCAGTGCCTTAATGTTGAGGACAGTGATAATCAGACAGATAAATTCCTGGTTTTACAGAAAGTGCTTTCTAGTGTGAGGGAAGAAAAAACACAAAAGTAGCTAGCAAATTATGAATTTCATTTACTTTTCAGGAGATTGTCTGAGGCTAGAAGGACTTGGCTAAACTGACTAAAGGATGCATATACATTCACACAGCAACCTGATTTCTGGGAATTTCTTCTTGAACCAAATCTAAACCATGACACAAACATGTCATCAAAAATATTTAATAGCCTTGTTGGAAGCCACATAAATGCACATCAAACGCAGATTGGTCATATTTTTTTTTTAAAAAATAAAACTTTAAAAGAATACAAAGGCATTCCTTTTAAAAAGACAAGTTTCTTTTAAAGCCAAGAGCATTTTATAATACACTATTTTTCACTTTGCATAACTAAAAAAATTAAGACTCCAGAGAAATGTTGCAATTACAGTACAAAAAAACAATCTATTTTCGGGGCTGGGCAGATGGCTCAGGAGTTAAGAACACTGACTGCTCTTCCAGAAGTTCTGAGTTCAATTCCCAGCAATCATATGGTGGCTCACAGCCATCAATAATAGGATCTGATGCCCTCTTCTGGTGTGTCTGAAGACAGCTACAGTGTATTCATATACGTAAAAAATCAATTTTCTAAAAATATTAAAGATTAAGTTATTGACCTTCTACTTAAACACTCCTAGATATTTTAGGGAGATTTCCGTTTTAAAACAGGTACATCTGGGCATGTGAGATGCTATATCATCTAAAGGACCTGCTGCTAAGCCTGGAGACCTGAGACTTAAATTCTCAAGACCCACATGGAGTAATCCAGCTCTCTACATGCATATGAACACATATACACATGTTGCATACATACACAAATAAATAATCCAACTTTTAAAACTAAAATGCATCCTACTTTGTGGCTAGCAATTAGTGCTAGATATTGGAAGATAAACACCCCCACTCTGTGGTCTTGAAAGCTGCTTGGGTATCCCTACTAAAAGGCAGCTGGCTTCTCCCAGTGTAGTCTTTTATGATTGCAGCACCAGAAATGAATCTATAATATGCCATTCTCTTGGCCATGCAGATGAGCTCCATCCCTGGAAGCTTTCATTATATGGATATTATCTAGTTAAGACCATGTGCATATTGACTGTTTTAAAGTGGTCTATTCACCAAGGTTTCTTCTGTACAGTTACTATTTTCCCTTTTAATTAATGTTTTTGGTGGGGAGATTATTTTTACTTCATACTTTCATCAACTTTTTCATCAGACTTTCAACTTCTTTACTTCAACTTATTTTGTATCCCAATGGGCTCATGGTTCTCTGTTTTGTTCAATGGGTTTTACTGTTACTATTGTTTAAGTATATTTGTCTTGATGCTAAAATTGTCTCAGTTGTAGCCCTTTCTAAAGTTACCTTTGTGTCTCTTTGCCATTTTCCCATGATTCTTTCCATTCTTCATCTCACTTGGCCTTTGTTGACATCCCAGAATGGACTGTTCACCTTATTTGGATTCTGATAGTACCACATGATTTATGTGACTCTGAAATGTCCTCCACAGGACACTTTGGCACCACTGGAAGGTGGCAGAACCTTTATCTTTAAGAGGTAAAGCCTAAAGGGAGTGTTGGATATCTGAATGCATGCTTTTGAAGCTGATAAGGAGAAACTAGATCTTTTCTGTTTCTGTCCTGTGTTTTCAGAAATGAAGTAAATAGCTGTGCTCTACAGCACTCTTCCTGAGAGGTCTGCTGCCTTATATCAGGCTCAAAGGCAACTGAGCCAACCTACTGTGGACCAATGCCTGCCTTCTTACAAAGATTGTCTCAAGTACCTGCTACACTGTCAGAGCGTTGACGAAAACATCATGTCCCCAATCTAACCACATCCACGTGTCCTTCCTCCTATAGACTCTATGACTGACACATGTCCCATTGCGTGAATGTCTATCTGCTATGCTCTACCTAATGGCTTTGGGATTGTATAATTCAAGAATGGAAAGGAAGAAATTAAATGCATGTATTTAAAAATCAAAGATACTGCAACTTAAATGATTGCACTTCAAGTAATATTTTTACATGAAGGAATGAGGGGGCTACCAGGTTCTATTGACATGCTTTTGTAACATAAATTTAATTTTCATCACCTAGGGTTTCTTTTATAACCACGAGAAAACACAGCCATATGTGACTTTAAAAATATCTTATTGAGTGTGGTTCTTCATATTTCAATTTATAGGTTACCTTAGAGTTAGGTGATGTTTCAGGAAAACAACAGCCTTTTCCTTGCTTAGGAAGATCACAGACTAAATGCTATGCTGTGGTGCAGTGTCCCAGCAGCTCAGCACGATTAACATTTGGGCTGAAGAATCCTCTGATGTGCCTGGCTGTCCTTTGTATCACCAGATATTTAGTCATAGCCTTGGCCCTCACCCACCAGAAGCCAGCAGCACTCCTATGAGCTGTGGCAACCTAAAATGTCAATAGACATTGTCAAATGTCATCAGATGGGTAAAATAACCCCACCTGAGAATTCCTGTTGTAGTTCATTAAGATGAAGTTTAGTTTGTTAACCAATGCAGCATCATTCCCTTTTAATACACATAAAAGTCTAAGAATGTGTTAATGAATATAGAGCCCCCAAAGACTAGGAAAACAACAGAAAACATTTATTTCCATGTACACTTTCTACTGAATATATACATATGTATTGAACACACACACACACACACACACACACACACACACACACACACACACACACACACACATACACTATACTCACTGAGTTCTGATTTGAGGATTTCGTATTCACTCCTCTTTTACAGATGAGGAATCTAAGTCCCAGGAAAATTAACTTACTGTTTTAATTCTGAAGCAGTAGATCTTGGACTCTAATTCTGACTGCTGAACTTCAGCAGTCCTGTTCTTAAATACCATCCAACTCAAAACAGATCCTTCACATTTACAGAGGATCATCAATGTTTATTAAGCAATATCCAGGTCCTCTGCGGTAGGCACTTCATAGAGTTTTAGTTCATCATAATTCTCAGTAAAGCTCTAAAAAGTTTGCCTGGCCATTCCTGTTTTACAGAAGTGAAAACTGGAACATGGTGAGAACAGGAAGTCCTGCTCAGGGTAGACAGCTGCACAAGGTAAACTAGCCTTATACTCATTCCCTCAGTGGGAAGCATTAACATTTCCTCCACAACCTTACAGACATTGCTCATTTAGCAACACAGTAGGAAACAAAGCAAAGGCAAATAGCTATGCTTCAAATCTGATGCAAAAATACATTGTTTGGCTTACAAGGGTCTTCTCAAGTGTTTCCCCAAGTCAATGTAACAGTTTCAAATTTTCACATCAAAGTGAGTTCCATCATTTCCACCTGCCAACAATCAGCTGTGCCAAGTAGGTTTTTTGTGCCAAGTCTTTTCTTTTAGTCAGGCTGGCCAAAGGATGGCCACAGTCTCCACAGCTCCCTATATGCTCTCAGACTTTGAAGTCAGGAGTAGTTTTCACTGTCAGGAGGCCTGTCTATGTAATGATAATAGTGTTTTTTTTCATTTTCTTTTTGCTTTTTTTTTATACCTAGCTCACATATCCCATTTACAACCTGATACCTGAAAATCATTTATGCTGTGATCATTGATGTTTAGAATTCTTTTCTTTATGTAGCGTGGGAAAATTCACCCTACATATTCATAAAGTTTATCATCTATAAATGCTACATCAACCCCCAGCTTCAGTTCTTTTTCATTATCAAGACACCAGATTGGTGGCATTGTATGCTCTTGGATTTATTTTAGATTCATGACCTCTAACATGCTGCCACTCTGAAATATCCTTTGTATTTACGTCAAAATGAGATTGGTATCTGCTAGAATATATATGTTTAAAAGTCCCAGAGGTATCTGTACAGAAAATATCTTATGTCTGCATGGATGTGGCACCAGTCAATAATAATTCTGATGGCCTATAGCTTAGGCAGGAAATAGGTGGGATATCTGGGAGGAAGAAAGAATTCTAGGATAGTGGCGGGCGCAGGAGATTAGCCCTGGAATATAAAGATGGAAGTTGGAAGAGTACAGATACATGATGCTTGAGCATGGGTAACCAGCCATGTGGCAGAATGTAGAATAGGGTAAATGGGGTTTTTTAAGTTACGATCTAGTCAGAGAAGAGTCTAGATATATGGCTTAGGTATTTGTAAATATATTTTGAGTCTGAGTCTTATTTCTAAGAACATGGGGCTGGGAGGAAGAACCAGACATGTCTTCTATGGGTATCATTCAGCATGGGAGCACTGCATTTACAATTTGTCAACTGTAACACATATTTGCTTGCTTGTTTACAGGATCTGTACCAGATGCCCTTTAAATATGTTTGTTAGTCATCAAATGAGTTGGTACTGTAAAAACTCTTATGGATAAAATAGCAAGAGGTATAATTCTTAATCAACTTTCTGAGCCTCAACTAATGTAAATGTTACCTATGATCATACAGGTATCTAATTCACTGCCAGCATGTTTTCTTGTAAATGAAGAAATCCCTGGTTTACAAGCAGCATTGTCCTGCAGCTCTATAGGCTGCACTGGCAGGGTCTCAGGAGACTGCTGATCTGCACAGAAAAGCATTAGCAGTGTGTAATGATGTCTCAGAGGTGGCATCCTTACTTATCTGCCCACCAGGCACTTTATAGGTTTTTAAGCATACAATTTAGTTTTACAAAAGTAAAAACAATTCTGCAGCTGTCGCCTTGCTCCTCTTTTAAACAGCATCCTAGCTGAGTGAATAGACAGGCTGTTAACTCTGTTTCACAACTATTCCATACAGAGACTTCTGTCCTAAACCAAGAAGTAAACAAGGGCCACATTCATAAGCTATCCCAAATGATGCTTGAGAAATTAATAAACTTGTTCTTCATTCTCAGTGAGTTTACCAGGAAGTCATTTGTAACTAATCCCACTGTGCTGACAAAATTTCAAATGTCAAGTTGGTTGTTTCAATGGAGTATGAATCACCAAATAACCCACTCAGACAGGTATTAAAAGATTAAGATCTTTTGCATTAATACTGCCATCTTCCTCTAAAGGTCTCTGTGTTAGCGGTTTCTTCTACTTAAGAGGAAGTTAGAGTGCCATAAAGGGAGGCAACCTCTTGAGTTTAAAGGCAAATGTTAGGATGCCAGCCTCCCGAGGATGTAGTGTGGCGAGGGGGACCTGCTGTCCTTGCATTCTCTTGCCATTAGTCAATGCATTTTTAATGAGATTTTTATGACTTTTCCTATTTATTGCTCTACCTTCACATGCATAGTTATTCCTGAAGCACCGCCTTCTCTATTTTATTAAATGATCCCCAACAACGTCAGAGGCAGGCGTTCTAGCTACCCGTTGGAGACTGGCTCAGACCTAGACCCTGCACTTAGAGAATAAATATTCTTTTTCTTTAAGAAATCTATTGGAAACAATAATGATTTTTTTTTTTTTTTGCTTCCTGTGTTCCTCAGAAGGATTTTCTCTCCTCCTACGGCAGTGAATGGTGTTTGCAAACGATTCTTTGTTTTCATTTCAAATGTTTGAATCCTCACAATAAAATGCCCATAAATACAGCTCTTCTTTTTACAAAAGTTTTGGTCTTCTCTTTTTTAAGGCTCTCAGCTGTATAATTACAGTATTCAAAGTGAAATCTATAATCTTATAGTTCTATTACATAATTGAAAGCTTAGGGGAGTTTCTCTTAAAGATCATGAAAGAACATCAAAATGTTTTCCTCTTATATAATTCTGTGTAACTGAGTTTATAGTAACCTAAAAGGATTAAACATAATATGTACTACACACAGCCTACTCAGTCTCTTAACTATGCAATTTGAGTGTTATTATCAAACATATACAGTTGAACACAGTTGCTTAGAAAACAGAAGATACAACAAAGTTCAGATTAATCATACGATGACCATCTGAAGTTTTAAATATGCAAATCTCCAGTGAAAGTGGCATAGCATAATGAGGCAGCATGGGTAAAGATTTTAATTTCTTGTCCATATTAACATCAGTTTTCTTTGATCAGCTTCCCCAAACTCCCCATGAACTATCAGTGGAGAGCTTCATAATTTTCTTCTGTCTGAAAATGATCAAAGCATTCTTATATTTCTTTGAAGCTGCTGCACAAACAGGTGGTGAGTTTATTTCATTGCTAGTAAACTGTTTCTTGCTGTCTTGAGCTTAGGAAGAAGTGGTTTACTTTCACAAGGTACTTACAGAACGGCTTTGCTCTTCCCCATCTTTAATCCTCTTTACAAGGTCTCCCAGAGAGATCTGCAATATACCTGGAACTAAGCTGAAAGCTCAGAAAAGAAGATGCCCATGAGCCTTCAAGCTCATGAGAAACCACTTGGTGCAGTCCTAGTGATAACATTCCAGACACAGGCCTGAGCACACCTAGTTCATCTCCCCCGCCTTCTCTCTGCATCACTGAAATTATAGTTCTGTTACAAAGTGTTTGGTTTCCAAGTTTACACAGAAAAATGTGAAATAGTTTTCAGTTTTAACCCAAATATAGAGAAATATAAGATCACATGAAAAAGTGATTCCTTCTATTAAAGAAGGAAAATCTTCTTAAACACGAGGACATTACGATATTCTGCAATATCCTGCAAGTGGATTCACTATTCTCTCCTCTTTGGATAAGGAAATTGAGAAGCTAAGGAACTTAGTGCCTGTGGAAGGAGAGACAAACGGACAGAAATTCAGATTTAGCCAACTTTAAAGGCAGGAACTGCTGTCAATCACCAGGTTACATTTCTGGTATTATACGAAAATACATAAAAGCGAAATGAACGAAAACTGATTCAGCAATGCTCCTAAGTGAATTCATTTTTTAAATCATGCATAATTAAAATCAATAGTACACCTAGGAATAAGACATGCTAATTGTTTCCTATAGTTAATTTCACCCACACTCTTCTGGGAATTTGGGGGGAAAAGGTACTGGTATGAAATTCAGGGCAAATATCTTAGAACTGGAGTCAGAAAACATGGGACTGAGTCTTATTTTAGCAATCTACTTCACATGGGCTAAGAGTGTGGGCCACGCTCAATGACCCATCAAAGGGCTCTTGAAAGAGACAAAACAATTGGAGCCAATTCTGAAGAATAAAGCACCAGGGAAATAATAATCTAATATTAGAGTTTCAGATTTGACTTTATCAGTAGAAATATAAAATCTCTCTTTGATCTTTCCAATTTAGCACCGTTCATTCTGGATCTATTTATAGCTCATTTTCAAGTATCTTTTCAGGTAGTAGAACATGTTCAGACAGCAGACACTTTACAATCTCTGAAGAGTTGAGAAAAAGCATGACTTGACTGTTCAATTCAGTCATCCTATTGCACATGCATGCAAACACACACACACACACACACACACACACACACACACACACACACACACACACACATGAGCAAAACTAGATGGGTAGGAACAAACACAGTAACTTTGTCCACTAAAATTTCAACTTAAACCACGTGATTAACGTAGTCAATATTTATTTCTATTTATATCCCAAAGTATATTCCTCAATTTTCAACCACTGCGATAAAATACCCAAGACAAACAACTTAAAAGGAAGATATTGAGGCTCACATCCCATCAGCTGTGTCTTGGCCTCATCGTTTTGTATCTGTTGTAAGACATCTTGGTGGGAATGGAGTGTGAGAGCAGAGTTGTTTATCCCATGACATTCAGGAGGCAAGCAGAACAGGAGGAAGGGTCACCATGACCCCCACAGATGCATGCTCTACATGACTTACTTCCTGAACCAGGCCCTTCCTCCTAAAGTTTCCACCGCCTATCAAGAGCTCCATTAGCTGAGAAGAAGCTTTATCATTTAGTTTTTGGAGGACCATTAAAACCAAGCAAAACACTAAAACATTATTAACGCTACATCAAAATCACTAACTTTGTGTGTGTGTGTGCCCAAGTAATCTGCAGTAGAGGAAAACACACATATATATTCCACACCCAGTTAGGTATTTCTGGAACAAACTGAATATAGAATGGTAGACCAAACCAGGTTCTTGGGGCTAATATGAGACAAGTGGGTTCATACGAACAAATTCGCCTACCTCCTGAGCATAGTACTGTAGAGTAAGGCATTTTACATGATGCAATGCGCTATATGGCTATTGATGAAGAAGCACTAAGTCTCATAAGGATGATGTCCACTGTGATTCACTTGATTCTGCTGAACGTAAGCCTTATTACTAAATAGATGGGTTGTTTAAATTGTTTTGCTGGAAACTGGTTGTTTGAAATGGAATTTTTAAAATCAGTATATCTGAACAATTTTAATCGTTTTAAGTTTGTTTCCCATTATAATTCCAACAAGATACTTTTAGTAATTTGGATGGGTACAGACTACTTTGAAATGACACATGCCAAAAGATTTATTAAAAATGGAAACTGAAGGGATTTTGTAGATTTAAATGCAAAATTTGTAAGTGTAAAACTTATCGATTAAGAAGAGTTCATATTGCTACATAAACCTACACAGAAGGCTGAGGATGTAGTCTCGTGGTTCCAGAATGCACAAAGCCCTGGCTTGATCCATATTAACACCAGAAAAAAGAATTCCGTTGATAAAATAAAACTACAATATTCGGTAGTCCCCACAAACAGATTTAACCTGAATATACATAAGAAAAGCTGCCCATACATAATATTTTCAGAGACTTCTTTGTCTTTACTGATTCAACATTATTGACCTGTGCTTCACTGGCATGTCATTTGAAGTCATAAAGTCTGGTGCAGAAGACCACCTCAGAGACTCAGATGTTCCCGGAGACAGCAGCTTCTAGACTGGCTACATCTAATCAAGCATGTATCTAGAATATTCTGAATATACTGGACTGGTTTATGCTCTTTTGACATAAAGGAGCTTTTTTTTTTTTTCTCCTGGTAGCTTTATCTACAATTAAATACAAATGATAACTTAAGTGATGAAGATGGATCAATGCTAATGTTGAATATGGGAGAAGTTAAGTAAGGTCTGAGAAAAACACTTCAAACTGTTCATGAGGGAAACAAAGCTTGGGAAGCGGTGAAATGCCCTGTGTGTTCTCCACCTTATAAAATTTGCTATATTTTTCTTGAGGACCACAGAGTTATTTTAATGTATCACCATGGTATTAATTGTTTCAGTCTGCATTTGCCAAATCAGTATTTTAGGATGGTCTAGTTCATTTCTTGAGTCTGACAATGAATGATTATGTCCTCACCTTTTTATAAAATATTAAAACTTTGCTCTTATCCAAGAGGTCAACCCTTTGATTAGTACATTTTTATCTTAGCCAGATACTAAATTTAAAAATTACAAAAATGAATGAAGTAAGCAGTCATGTTATTAGTCTGAAAGACTGAAACTTATAAAATGTTCCTTTTGTCTGCTATTTGAATCACTCCTGGTACAGCACTGTAATGAGATAAAGGTTCATTAATGCTTCCTTTGTTATGTGAGATCAAAACACACTAGAATGGAAATTTTTACTGAGTTACAATTATCCTCCGAGGACACAGCAAATGAGCTATCATTAAAAATCTCTAAATTTAATTATGTAAGATGCTCCAATACATAATCAAAACACTTACAGATATAAACCAAGCATTCCAGTCCTATTCCTGAAACCTTTTGTGTTTGAATTTTTTCCCCAAGAAAAAAGTCAACATTAATAAAACTAGACAAAAATTCTACAGAGAAACAATCATACGCTTGTCCATATAAGACTGTACTTTTTAAACTGACTGGTGAGTGCATCTGATTAAAGAGCAGAGGCCTCCATGGTCAAGTTTAGGCTTTGGAATACTAGAATACCATTCCATCAGCAGATAGATCCTCATGTCAGGATATTATTGTTTTCCCAAAACAATAATGAATCTGTTAATGCTAACTTGCTCCTTGCACTCACCTGTTTTTCTGTTTCTCTTTTGCACAATTCACTAAGGTCTACTACCAAGTAATTAACTCGAGTCAGCCTAATATAGGCAGAAGAATATCAGAAAACATCCAAGAACATGGCTGGTCCTATGCCTCCTTAGCAATCTTTTTTAATGCTTATGGTATGCCTAGGAAGCTGTGGGCAACACCAAAACCATGTCAAAGAAATCAACCGTGCAAACATGACCATTTTGGTGTTTACCTTCCTGCGGCTACATTAGATGCCCCAGAAACCACATAAACTTTTATATCATTGTCCCTCTCACTGAATCTGGTTGTCAGCCCTCTATCTGACCTGTCAGCTTGGTGTTGATAAAGCTACACCATTTCTATCACTGTCCCCGGCCAGAGGCTTCATCTGGTGGCAGTGGAACCAGACTTTTCACTCTGCAACCTGAATTTCCTTTCCCTCAACCTGCCCCACAGAGTACTCTGGATTGGAGATCTAGTGACAGCTGCCATTGCTTGTCTGTCTCCACATTCCTCTTCTTCATATCAACATTCTGGGTTTGCTCTCCCAAAGATTAGACTGGACTTTCTAACCATCTCATTTTTGTATGCCATTTGTAAGAAATACCAAATATGGGCCTTTTCTATGAAATATAAAATTTGTGTTTAGGACAAGGAATTAAGACTTTTTAAAATCTGCCCTGAAGCTTGTAAGACTTTTATGCAAATATTTTAATATACCTCCCTCAAGTAAAGCCTTTATTTACAAAAAAGCCCACTGCTGTTTTCTAGGACTCTGATGGCCTGGAGCAGAGTGACCTTTCAATCCTTGGAGCATGACCCCTTCTTCCTTCCTCCTTCATTTCCTGTGCTCCATGGAGCATGACCCCTTCCTCCTTCCTCCTTCATTTCCTGTGCTCCATGGAGCATGACCCCTTCCTCCTTCATTTCCTGTGCTCTGTGGAGCATGACCCCTTCCTCCTTCCTCCTTCATTTCCTGTGCTCCATGGAGCATGACCCCTTCCTCCTTCATTTCCTGTGCTCCATGGAGCATGATCCCTTCCTCCTTCCTCCTTCATTTCCTGTGCTCCATGGAGCATGATCCCTTCCTCCTTCCTCCTTCATTTCCTGTGCTCCAATTGTTTTCAGACTAGCCAATAAAGACTGAGATTGGACCTCAGCCAATGGGTAAAAGACAGTGTCACAACCTGAGATAGATTAAAACCAAATGTACTTCCTGTCTCTGTGTACTTGCTCTTCTGAGCACATCCACTTGATCAAGACTAATGCTTGCCTTGTCCAGACACATCAGCAGAAGGTTCAGTCTCGTTCTTTGGGATCCTGAACTTATTTATAACACAGAGAAGGTATTCAGGGACTGTTACCCCAAAATATGACGCTCAGTATGATAATTTGTTGCAGGATATTTGATCATACTGTCAACCTGGATATTGTGTTGTTTACTGGAAAAACCTGTTTTTAGTTGTGGTATGGCCCAGCCATAGCGCATACCTTTAATTCCAAACAAGGAAGGTAGGTTGTAGAAGGAAGTACTCATGTTTGAAAATGATGTCTAATTGGGTGGCAGATAAAGTGACAAATGAGAGAAAGATCTGACAAAATGAGATAGAGATACACAGTGAATCAGAGAACACCCAGTTCTCACCAGAACACACAGGAAAAAGAGGCTACTTGAGAGAGTACTACAGAAAAGAAAAAGAAATGGACCAAAAGAGAGAGGAGGCAGTTCTTTACTGGGAGAGATTTACAGAGACAGGTTGAAAAAGAGAACAAGCTAGACAAAGGTAAAGACAGAATGAGTCAGAGAATGAGAAGGAGCCAGAAGATTAGAACAGATTGCTAGAGTTAATATGAGGCCAAGCAGAACAATTTAGGAGAGGCTAAAAAAGAAGTCAGTTTGAATCAGTCAGCTTGGAGAGGAGTTTGAGCCAGAATAGCTGAGTTGAACCAGCTAGCTAGCCAGAACAAACTAGAAAGGGGTGGTCTTATTCAGCAGCAAGTCTCAGAGGCTGAAAACATTCTAGGCTTAGATAAGATTGTACAGAGGTTAGAAGCTTCCAGGACTAGGCCTAGCTTAGCAGGCAGAGGCAGTAAACCTCCAAGATGATCATAAACAGACAAATAAAAGATGCATTTACAACAATTATTTGAAATTAAAGAACTTCATCAGTAAAGGTTGGAAGAGGTTTCCTCTTGTATCCTTGACTGCTCAAAGGCAGAAAACACTTAAGATCCACCCCCCCCCCCCCCCCACACACACCCGCTTCTTTTAAGGACCAGAGTCTGCAACACACGTGGTAAGAATTTTGTGATGAACTCTTGATTTGGGTCTCAAAGAAAACCCTTTACAAATCACAGGGAGCTTTGTAGGATAAAAAGAGACTGTTCAAATCCACACATATACCCCAAACCTACTGCTCTACAAGCCCCTAGAATCATTTACCATTCCCCTGATTTTTCTTGTTCTCCTGCCAATTGGAAATAGTGGCACAGGGGTTCATGGGTATTTCAGGCTGAATGGTTAAGGACAGTACTGAGATCTCACTCCATGCTCTGCTGTGTTTTTTACTTTTCAGACATAAATGAACACATTATTGTCCTAGTTAATAATTGTCATTTTGCTCCACCAAACCTTCGGAAGGGAGATGGGAAATATGTCTTTATCCCAACATACTGCACCTCTTATAAAGGAAACATCTGAGTTTTTCACATCTATTGGGACTGACCTGACAGGGTAGGGAAATCACAAATGCTAGCCACCAAATAACCATGTGACTTCCTGTGGTCAGTGAAACAAGAATAGGATAGAACCATGTTGAAGCTTCTGCTGTAAACACCAATTTGTAACTTATTGGTATGTGGTGATGCCCCATTAGCTTGAACCTAGCTAGACTCATTATAGAAACTGGAATTGATAAAATATCCCAAATATTTACATGAAAAGAGAACAGCAAAGCAAAAGAGACAGATAACTCTATCAGGGAAATAAAATTATCTCCCAACTCCTTGGCAAGATCGAGAGGCTCATAATGAAGTTTCCACAAAGGTCAGTGTGTAGAGAGAATATCTTGTTATTGTATGGATGCTTCATTTGTCAATTAAGAAACCTTTAGCTTATAGGAGAAGATCTGAGGGGAGAAAGAATTCTGGGATAGAGCGAGGTGCAGGAAGAGTCGCTGGGAAGATGTGTGGAGAATGGACGCATGGAACCTGAGCAGAGGTAACCATCCACGTGGCAGAATATAGATTAGTATAAAATTATAATTATTAATTATAAATATAAATTAGATTAGTATAGGTTATTTTAAATTATAGCCTAGCTATATAGCCTAGGTATCTGTAACTATATATATTGAGTCTGAATCATTATTCTGGGAGCTTGGGGTGGGAAGAAAACAGCCCGTCTTACAATACCAGGGTATAGATTTCAGTAAGCATCTCTATTTCTACTTTGCACACTGCCTGCTAAGACCTGACAGTCATCCTTCTTCAACCTAGTGAGTGCAGAGCCTCACCCAGTCCCCAGCCACTCCAACTGTCACATTCATGAACCAAGAAAAATCATATACTCAGTAAGTGCTACACAAATTAGGAAGAACAGTGACACAAAGAAATATACCTTGGAATCCTTCAAGGTCACAAAATAAAGCTTAAGAAAATTGGGATATATATCTATATTGACCAATATAGATATAGATATAGATGATACACATATGATATTTGGGAAAAAGGAAGCGATTATTTTCAAATGATCTTTTAAGCTGTGTTTACATACAGTTAAAAATACTAAAAACATATTGTGAACACAGCAGTCCTCTGTCCAGCTTCCGTAGACCCTGCTCATGAGACATAAATCTTGACCAGTCTTAGCAAACTAGTCTAGTTTCCTCCTTTCCTTGCATGTTGATCTTCTGACTTGCATATGAAAGTCTATACATTTATTTTCACCTATTTTAGAGGACGACAGGTTCAAGGTCTTATCTCCCCTTCCAATCTTGCCAATTTCAATAAAGCAGCATCCTATTGGCACTTAATTTGATGAATTTGAATGAATTTAGCCCAGTAGAGCAGCAGTGGCCTGTGAGAGCCCCTTTCTCCTGCGTTCTTCCTACTGGCGTTCAGCCACTGGGTAAGGCTCTAGAGTCATGCTTGAAAATGAAATCCCTATCACCCCAGCTTCATCCTCCTGTTGAGTGATTACAGAGTTACAAGGTGAGCATCATTTCCTCTGGGGATTGTATATGCACTGGCTTCCTGTTTTGTTACAGTTCTGTTGCTGAAATGTTAGAAGCTGTTCTCATTTCTCATAACTGTGATCTCTCTGAATTTCTCTTACCCATCACCTCTCTTTTCTAGATTTATCTCTTCCTATTTTCCAAGCCTATTATCATTGGTTTCTACCAAGGCATCCCCCCATCCCTCCTTCTCTCTCTCTCTCTCTTCTATCTCTCAATCTCTCTCTTCCTCCCTTTCCTCTTCTCTTGTTCTGATTCCCCCTTTCAAGTCAAAGCCTCTCCAAAAGCCAGAGACTCCTGTGTGTGGTTTTGCATTCCAGGATGAACACCACTAGTAAGCAACCTAATGGCACACTGGAAGGTGACTGTAGTAAGTACATAAAGAGTTCTGACTTTCCACCCTGTGGTGTTCAATTCTCCAGAAGTCAATTATTTTGTCTTTTAAAAGGGTGAAAAATGCAGCCAGTGTTGTAGGAGCAGGGACTAGGTTAAAGGCTGATGACAGCTCTCAGGTTAGCCCCTTTGTAACCCCATGTGGAATTCCTATTATTCAAACAGCAGGAGGCTTTCAGCTTGAAACTTTTTTTTGGAGGGGGGTGTCTGGAGTCCTACCAAATAAGGTGTGCAAAAAGCAAAATGAAACACAACAAACAAACAACAACAAACAAGAACAAAAACCCTCTAATTTAGAAGCCATCCAAACATGTCCCAGGCAGCCAACTGATGCCTGAATTAGGTCGATATCTACATGAGCAAATCAGGTGCCTTCTGTATTTACATGTATTTCAATCTTATAAAAGCTCTACTCTTTGACTTGGGAATTGTTTTTGGCTCAGATAAGCTCGGGCCATTTAACCTGTCTAGTGCTTTTCTCATAAGAGTATACTCCACATCCTGGTATGGGCGATGTGGATTGAGACTTGGTGTTTGGGCAGGTCTGTTTGCTTTTGTTAGTGTTCTCTTACGAGTACCTTAGTTGAAACAACTCTTGTTATAGGAATTTGTTGTCCTCTTTTTGTTTATAAACATCCATTCTTCCTTCATTCACTCTCTCATTGTGGATTTATAATGTCTAATTTTTTCAAGATTCTTTTTTTTTTTTTTTTTTTTTAAGAAGGATTTGGAGAGCTAAAGATGAGAGTCATGTCCTCAGTTTGTCAGACTGAACATGCTGTCCTAGAGTACACATTTGAAGTAGACTACTTGGAGATTATCTGGTTTGCTTCTGTAGCAGCTGAAGAAAGAATCAAAGTTGCTTCTTCCAGTTAACAGTAACCTAGGGATAAAATATCATCTATCCCACAGGAATAAGTTGGAAAACTGCAACTGACAGGGGTGAGGAGGTAGGGGGCATCTCCAAGAAGAGACAGAGACCTGGGATAAGAAGGCACCCAATTATCAATGGAGATGTCCTTAATGGTGACTCACAGCACTGGGGATATGGAACCTGAAGAGGCCACCTCCAGTAGCCAGGCAGAGACCCCAATGGAGCGATAGGGACACCAATCTACCCACAAAACTTTTGACCCAAAATTGATCCTGTCTATAAGAAATGCAGGGACAGTGGAGGAGCAGAGACTGAGAAGATGGCCAACCAATATAACTGGCCCAACTTGAGACCCATCCCATGATCAATCCCTGATACTAATAATGATATTCTGTTATGCTTGTAGACAAGAGTCTACTAGCATGGCTGTCCTCTGAGAGGCTCCACGCAGCAGCCGACTCAGACAGATGCAGACACCCACAGCCAAATGGAGTAGGAGGAAAGACTGCAGCTCCTAAGGGGACAGGAACCCCACAGGAAGACCAATAGAGTCAATTAACCTGGACCCTTGGGGCTCTCAGAGACTGAATCACCAACCAAATTCCATACACCGCTGCACCTAGGTCTCCTTGCATATATGTAGCCAAAGTGCAGCTTGGTCTTCATGTGGGTTCTGAACAGCTGGAGCAGGGCTATCCCCAAAGCTATTCCCTATACGTGGGATATTTTCTTTTAGTGGAACTGCCTTGTCTGGCCTCAGTGAGAGAGGATGCACCTAGCCTCAAAGACACATGATGTGACAGGGTGGGGGATACCCAGGGGAGCCCTCACAAGCTCAGAGGAGAAGAAGAGGAGGAATGGGTGAAGAATAGTGGAAGGAGGTGACCAGAAGGGAGGCAGTGAAGGGAATGTAAAGTGAATGGAATGTAAAGTGAATAAGTAATAATAATAATAATAATAATAATAATAATAATAATAATAATACATCTATCCTTTTTAGTCTAGTTTCTACACTAACATGCCTCTGTAGCTGCATTTGTCTTCTAGATATAAAAAAAAAAAGATTCTAGTGAATCATCCATTAACTACATAACTATAAAGAAAGCTAGCTTCTCAGTGGAGTACGTGCTGAACATCATGTATCAAAACAAATAAGCACCAAGGTACTGAGAGGGAAGGTTAGGTTAGCCCTGGGGGCTGGGCTAATTTCAAAAGGTTCCATGAGGAAGCTGAGGCTTGCATTCATCCTGCAGCAGGCATTCAGGCAAAAGTTAAACAGAGGCAGTGTGCTTGAGTCAAAGCATGTGTGTTAAGAGGTCGGAGGGAGCATTTTGCAGGCTTTCACCAGGCAAGGGGGACCCACTCCTGCAAGGTAGCACTTGCCACAAGGTATTTGGACAAGTGCCCAGGCCACACACACCACAGAATCACCACATAGAGATCCATGTGTGCTTTGTTCACATGAGAAACTGAGGAGATCACAGAGAAGCTTACTGCCTGTCGACAGTGTCATGGAAACAATGGGTCCTTCTTCAGTTCTGTTTACACGATATGATAGTTTCAAAATATCTACTCTAAAATTTATGCCATTGCCGGGCAGTGGTGGTGCACGCCTTTAATCCCAGCACTTGGGAGGTAGAGGCAGGTGGATTTCTGAGTTCGAGGCCAGCCTGGTCTACAGAGTGAGTTCCAGGACAGCCAGGGCTACACAGAGAAACCTTGTCTTGTCTTGAAAAACCAGAAAAAAAAAAATTTATGCCATCAACTTAAATATTTCTAGAAAAAAAACAGTGTTTAGGGATTTAAAAGATTAGTTATAAGACAAAATTATAAGTAGATTTATTAGAATTTTAAATTTTTCATTGGCTGTCATCAAAGCCTTCCAAAATGTTGGCACCTTGTTCTGTGTCATATGTCAGAAGGCACAGAACACTTAGGGAAATGCACTTCTAGCCAGCAAATGTTTGAAACTGGGGGAGTCTTACAAAACAATTCATTTTCTTTTAGAAACGCATTTTTTGCTATAAATAATGACACTGTAGTAAAGCCCAGTAAGCAGTTTGGTTTTTTGTTTTGTTTTGCTATTATTATTATTATTATCATTATTATTATTTCCATAGTAATCTGTTAGTTAAGCCTTCTACTTCCCTCTGATCTTGACATAAATATTTCTTTTTTCAATGGAAAAGTCTAGGTTTTACTTGATTTCGTCAACCTAAGTACAGACACACAGCACAGCTAAGTGTTCCAAAATAAAGCAAAGGCTTTCAGTAAATGAAGCGTAGTTGACCAAAAAGCATTTAACCTGTTACCAAAATATTAACGTGCCCATCCTTCTAATTCCACTTCTCACTAACTCCCACTTACAAATGGCCACGGATTTAAAATATGTGCATTTTATCTGTCCAAGGTCATTGTCCCTCACTAATACACAATTAGGCTGTTTTGATGAAACTATTACTTAACTGAGGGAAGTTAGAAAAGTGAATGATTTAATTTACAGTAAATAAACCTAAGTGTTGTAGCAATGAGGATTCATTGACGCAGGAACAATTCTTGAGTTTGCTCTTGCACAAAGGTAGCTAATGCCTTGGCATCATGCCGAGCTTGTCCTGACACAGAATTGTCCAGCGTTATTTTAATTACAAGTATTTAAAGGAGGTAACAAAAGCCACTCTTATGCGTTTCACCTCAAAGGGATTTTGTCTGGAAAAGGAAGGCCATAAGCATAAAAGAGCTCTGACTTTAAATCCCCTCATGCCACCTCCAGATTAAACAGGAAGAGGAGATTTGCTCTCAGACACCCAGTGTCCTTCCTATAGACCACGCTACCTTGTCCTGTCAGCATCTGGACTCTAAAGTATTTCTAGCAGCTCAAAGAGCACTCAGGGAACATGGGAGAATTCTGGAGTATACTTAAGCTGCAAACTAATGACTAGTTAACAGAAGTGTAGGCTTGCTGCAAACAAGAATCCTCTTACTAGAAAAACCTGTGACGCTTGGGGCTGGAGCAATGCTTCAGTGGTAAGAGAACTTAGTTCCCTTGCAAAGGACCTGGCTTGAGTTCCCAACAGCCACAGGGCAGCTCACAACCATTCAGAACAGGGGTAGGTGATCCAATGCTGCCCTCTTCTGATCTTTAGGGCACCAGAAGTGCACATGGGGCACATACATGTGAGCTCAAGACCAGCCTGTAAACATAGTGACTACCAATCTCAAAAACCAAAACAAACATACACACAAACAAACCAGACCATCCACATACACAAAATAAATATTTAAAAAAATCTGTGAAGCTTTAGAAACACATAATTTCTTTAGTTTGGATTCTCTGATGAGAGTACAAAATGTATTTCTTTCTTTCGTTCCTTTCTTTTGAATGTTCTGATTTAATGGAAGTGATTGGTTGGTTGGAGGCAGGTTATTGCTGTATAACCCATGCTGTTTACAACCTTATCATCCTCCTGCAGAGAGAATAAAGAGAGAACACAGGGAGGGATAGCTAACAATAAGGTTCGTTTCATGGATCACATGGAAACCTAATACAGTAGAAGTTTCTTAAAGTATATATAGCTATGAACATATAACTATGAACATATGAATGGATTCCCCCAGTAACAGGGGAGACAAAACTTCATTTAGACATTTCTCACCACTAAGTGAAACCTGCAGTGTCAGGGATGGATCTACTTGAATTGTTAGCCGAAGGCGCCTCATGGAAACCTCCAAACAAGTCAGGCTATTGCCAAGGATATTGGTTGCTCTCCATGAAAGGATGGCAAGGCCCTATTGCTGAAGACAACATTTACATATCTCATTGAACATGGAGAAGTTGAGCTCCTGCCTAATTAGGGCCTTCACCCCTACTGACTAATGTTCCTGGTTCTGGGAGGCAGTCTGCATACTACCAAGGGTAGAATGTAATAACCAACACATGTACAAACCCTTCCATCTCAATGACCTGCCTGCATGACATGCTCTGGAAATAGTGGCACAAACATTTTGGGTATAAACAAACACTATGTTGAATTTAAGGTCAACTCCATGAGATAGACTCCATGACCATGTTTGGGTGGCCAAGAGCCTGAGACTAGATAGGCTATGGATCTAGAGAAAATGAAATACTAAAGGAACATAGCAGTAAAATGACTCCTAACAACAAGGATCACTGTCTTGCTCAGCCATCATAGGAGAGCTTCCTCCTGCAGTAGAGAGGAACAAATACAGAGACCCACATTGGACAATGTATACAGTGGGAGACCTTGGAACACTCAGTCCTAAATGGGATGTCATCATCAAATCTCAGGAAACTCAGGACTCAGGAAACTCTGTGCATGAGAAGACATAAAGATTGTGAGAACCAGATGGGATGGGTGAAACCAAATAAACAAGGCCTTCTAGACACAACAGAACTCATGTGTATATGAACTCACAGAAACTGTGGCAGTATGCGTAGGACTTGCATGGATTTAAGCCAGATGTGCTCCTAGCACTGAGATGGAGAAATAGACATGAACTTCCAATAGATTACTGCTTATAACTGAAAAATGAGTTTATCTAAGGGAGTACTCACTGAAGGGCAGGCCTCCTGCCCAACAGTAGATGGCCAAGAGAAAACACAATCAAAGATTTTTTTGGAGAATTTTTTTTGTCTCATATTGCTTTTTGTGGGCTATTATTTCTGTTTTGCTTGTATGTTATGGTTTCTGATTTTGTGTTTTTATGGGTTTTGTGTATATGGACATGTGTGTGTCTGTATGTGTATACATTTTACATACTCTTTTTTTTCTTTTTCTGTTTGTTTTGTTTTATTTTTGTTTGTCTTTTTATGTGCCTGTTTGTTTTCTTCAGAGGGAGAGAGAGAAAGGAGAAAAGGCACGGGACTGGAGGCATGGAAAGGTGGGGAAATCTGGAAGGAGACAGGGAGGGCAGACTGTGATCAGAAAATACTGAATTGGAAACAGTTGGTTTTCAACACTTTCAACATTACAAAAACATAGTTAAGGTGATATAACCCAGACCTTTCCTCATCTGCCCATGCCTTTAACACATACACACTACATATATGTGGACCAGTAAAATGTGTTGTTTTTCTATGTGGTCAATGACTGCAAGTTCAACTACCACTAAGATTGTTAAAATGTGTGCCCTGCTTAACAAGAGGGATTTAATGGGGGATGCAGACATGGATTCAGATATTGATTGTCATTCACCAAGTTACTCATAGTGAAAAAATAACCTACCAACTTTGCACAAACTGGGCAAACACTAAAATATCTCACAGAAGTACTGAGAGTATTTTTAGCTATAATCTATAACCTTGATTCTGTGACTTCAGTAAGATAGTCGAAACCCTAGTTACTGCACACTTGTTGTGGTCATAAGATGTAAGTTAGCTGGTCTACAGAGTGAGTTCCAGGGCAGCCAGGGCTACACAGAGAAACCCTGTCTCGAAAAACCAAAAAAAAAAAAAAAAGATGTAAGTTAGACAGGCAGGTTGGCAAAGCTCTTATTGCTCTGTGATAACAGTTAGCTCGTCCTGAGCACTCAGTAACTGTGGTGTGCTGCTGCTGCTGCTGCTGCTGCTGCTGCTGCTGCTGCTGCTGTGGCTTCGTTCACCAATACACCTCTGTCACCCGGATAAATGACTGACAGATAGCAGGCACTCCACCACATGTGGAATTCATGAATGAACGGATGGGTACTTTACCCCTTTTTAACAATCCCACACACATTTCTGTAGCCCAGTTGAAAAGGTGACACAAATAAGGATTCAGGACATATAGCAGGGTAATTGATTAATGAATGGGAAAGTCACATTCTATAAGATACCCCTTATGGAAGACAAGAAGAAAGAGTTGCCCTCTTGTTCCTCAAGTAGAAGCTCTACTGTCATTGATCTATTCAAGGATATAATTTATACTTTCTTTAAAGGGCTAGTCGATTTCTCCCATAGTGTGTTACAAGATGGGGCACTACCACTTACGCAGTACACTCATATTCCCAGCATCATGTGGGGACTTTTTCAGGGAGATCGTCATTCACACTATCTAATTTTACATATATATATATATATATATATATATATATCCCACATTATGAATGAAGAAAACAAGAATGAAATCTTTCATCATTATTTCCCAAATTTGCCCAAAGATAAGTATAAACTGAGCAGCTGGTTAAAATAGCACTAGGCCCTGCTCCAAGTCTTCTGACTCTGAATGTTCAGGCAAGGAGCCCAGATCTGTCTGACTCTAAACATTAACCCTTTATATGGGGGCCACATGCTACCCCTCTCTTCTCTGGGATGCACATACTAGGCCACAACAATGTCTCATCTGTCTATAACGCATCGGTTTTGTAAGGCAAATTCATAAGAGTGCCAAACAAAACCACAGAAGGAATGAATAGTATAGCATCAGATCTTGTGGGAGTGCTGAGGTGTCACTAAATTCTGTGACTTCTGGTGAGAGGATTACAGAAAGGCGAGAGAAGAGGAAGGCAATTCAGTTACAGTTGGTTTTTTTCCTTTAGGCATATGCCCTCCTTCTGACACCCACAGAGGAAAATCAATCCTTATTTTCTGCAAATCTCAGCATGAAGCAAGAGGCCTTTCAAGAAGCTCATGCAGGCTATTTGGAACAGGGCCCTCCAAACCCAGTATTTCTCAAAGATAACATTCAATAAAATTTTCACAATGCTCTTCTTCATTGTGTATGTAGGACTGGTGTTTTATATGATAAAGTCTCCACAGAGAGCATCACTGAAAATTTCTTGGGATGTATTATATCTTCAAAGAGAAAGATGTCACAATTCTCTGACCATATCAGCTTTAACTGAGTCTCTTTAGAATATTCCACTTAAACAAGTTTTCTTAGAAAAAGTCCCCTTTTTATCTAAAGCACTCTCACTGGCATGGTCTTCAGAAGGTAGAAGAGAACTGAGAGACATTAATGTAAATATAATTCTATAATCTTTAGCTCAGCCAAGTAGATATTTTTAGATCAGATATGATAAAATTGTTTTATTTTAAATTTATTCAAGTCTTCCCTGTAACGAATGTTAAGATAACTATGACAACTAAATAAGGAGCAAAAACTCCGGTGAGATCATGTGTGTTAAAAATCAGAAGTTTTTCTTGATATGGAAACCTTCATGACAAATAAGCCCAGAATTTATAGAATAATATCTTCAGATGAGGCAAGATATCACTTCTTAAATCTGAATAATTTAGACCCTCTCATGAAGAACAAACAAGAGCATGTTGTTTAGGATCTCAATAAAAAGCTTAGAGAAAAGACCAAAGACATTACACATCTGAGTGGTGGAACTAATCTCACATGTTTAGTCTCGATGTATGATCCTGGTAAACTCAGATCCTATTTCACTGCCCTCACCGAATCACTTGAATCAACTGGTCATATACATACCTGAGAATCTGAGCAACAAACAGAAGTTGTCAGTTGATTTAAAATTTTTCATTAAACGGGTCCAAATTGCTAAGGGAGAAGACAAGCAAAAGCATCAGCAACCCATGGACAAGGCGGTCCAGGGACCAGAACATCCTCCTGCCAATCAAAGAAGATAAGTGGGTGGGGCAAAAGAAGAACTCTAGATGACAGACAACATAAAGCTGTGAGCAGCCTTGGCTCTTGACTGTCCTCCTCCATCCCTAAACTCCCTATTTTGTTGTTCTTTTTAAAGAAGAGCCTCCCTGTGTAGTCCAGACTGTCCGGGAACTCGGTACTTAGCCCGGACGGACTTTGATGTTACACTGTTCTTCCTGCCTCCATCTTCTAAGTGCTAGGGCTCCATACAAGGGCCACCATGCATGAATCCTTCAAAGGCCGTGTTACTATTTCCATGACCCACACAGTGTGGGCTGGCTTGTTCTTTCATGCATACAAATACTTGTATTTATGGCTATCTACTTCTAGAATCAGGTTGAGGTCAAGATTGGAAGCAAAATGGCAAGAGAGAGCAGCTGGGTGTTTCAGTATTGTTTCCGGCCGGGCAAACTATTCCAAGGAAGGAGGACAAAGGAAAGCTGCCGTAGCTTAGCCCCAGTAAAGGTCAGCAGCACAAACACCCTGAGCAGCAAGCAACTCAAGGCTTCTAATATGGCCGCTGGTTGTCTCTGCTCTTCCACATTTTGGTTGTGCTGATTTAAAGAAAGTATCACAGTGCAGGAAATTGATGAGCCAAGAGAAAATGCACTACTAAATGTGAGCTAGTAGCTGATAAAATATAGATCAGAGGGGAAACTCACACTTTGAAATACTATATAGTCTCACACTTCTTGTCCCCAATTCTGAGCCTCATTGCCATCAAAGTATATCCATATCAAGTCATCGTTACTTTAGAAACACGGGACCTCTCACAATGATTGATAAAGGAGGATTACTAATTAAAGAAGACTGAAAGTCAGACCCCTAAGTTTCTTTGGCACAACGTTTTCATGCTATTCAACAGTGACAAGGAAAATCATGCATCTCTCTGAATAAATGAAAGAAATGGATGTTTTGCTCACAATTAGTTTGATAATAGAACAAAATCTAATCTTCAAGTATTTCGATGGCTAGAAATGGAGCAATTAGATTTCACAACAGTCTAGGTTTCAGACACAATAAACTTGCTAATTAATTTGTAGTTTCTCTTACACAGGAATCTTGAGAGTGGACATTACATGTAAAGCACACAGCTGTTATCCTAGTAACTGACGACCCAGCGCTAGTTCAACATTTGCTTGGAATCCTTGAGATTCTTTGTCCATCCTCAAAAACCGCCTGTCCCTTGTTTTCCCTTTTGTGGTACAAATGTACATAATTTTTTAAAAAAATTCTTCTTTCTTAAAGATGTCCATACGTGTACTGACGGTTCCCTTCCCGTCTATTCACGTGTCATTGATGCCCATTCTAAACATGTTTGTTAGTGTTTGTTCTGCACATTTAAAGAACACGAAGCCTACTTACAATTGGCTGCTGAATAATGCACTGAAATTCAGCTATACTAGAAAGGCAAAGCCCCGTGCCCACCATCGCTGACTGACTGAGGGGCTTGTATTGTGTCAGGGTTCCCACACAATCCTTCAAGTCTGAGAGGCACTGCCAAATGTTTTTAGACAACACAAGTTGAGGGGAGTTTGATTACAACCAAGGACTATCCTCAATTTTTTT
Source organism: Uromys caudimaculatus (assembly GCA_028551405.1). Taxonomy (NCBI): domain Eukaryota; kingdom Metazoa; phylum Chordata; class Mammalia; order Rodentia; family Muridae; genus Uromys; species Uromys caudimaculatus. The sequence goes on along the minus strand of CM052709.1, from coordinate 85,522,918 downwards.
CCTGATTCTGAAGAACGGTTTCTAAGTCACACCTGTCGAAACTATTCCCATTTAATTCAAGAATGGGGCCTCTGTATGTACAGTGGAAACACAGACTTTGAAACCTCGACTTCTTTCCACATGTGAGGGCACACATCTGTAATCCCATCACTACGGAGAATGAGGCCAGAAGACCTTAAGTTCAATGCCAGCCTATGTTATGTAGCAATTCAAATCTCCTATAAGCGATGTATTAACACTTTGTTAATTTAGTATAAGCAATATATCAACCCCTTGTTTCAGACAAAACAAAACGGTAGTAAGATTTCTGCAGATCCAAAGTCAGCCGGGGCTATGGCGTGAGCTCCTGTCTCGAAGTACAAGACAAACAAAACAAAAGTCTTGGGGTGGAATCAAAGCTTTGTTCTTCATGTGTCTGGTGAAATGGGCAGTTATTTAAATACATTCAGTCTTTTGTCCCATTCATTTGAGTTTAAGGACTGATTCATTTTTAGTTCTTTTGTCGTGTTTTATAGCATTATAGACTCACATACAGCTAACAGAAGCAATAGAGAGAGAACATGTGTTCCCTCTCCCAGTTTCCCTGATAGTATCTTACATGGCTATATTACAATAACACAATGGAGAAATCTGTACTCCATCTCTGTGTTTGTCATTCAAAATGTTATATATAACTGTAGGACTACAGTTGGTATTCTGAGGGTAGCGTTTATCTCTTACCATAACTCTTTGAGATCAAACTAAATTGCGGTATAAAGCAATAGCTCATTCCTTTTTATGTCTGAGTCTTACTCTAAGATGTGAAAGTACAAATTAACTATTTGCATTTTTTGTTTGATTTTGTAGTGCTATCGACCAAACCCACAACCTTACATGCCTTAAGCATGATATACTGATAACTATGTTCCCAAATGACAAAGTTAATTTCACATGTATGGACTGCATATCAAAGGCAGTGGCTTGCCTTTACATCCACTTTGTATGGCCTTCTGCGAGAAAATGGTTTTAGTTTTGATGAGTTCATGTCGTTAAATCTGCTATTCACTGTGCATTTAGTATGACATCTAAAGCATTTTTATCTAGTCCTTGGTTCTGAAGACTTCCTCCTATGTTTATAGCTATTAAGTCTCTAGTCATGGTGGGCTCCTTTTAATCTGAACCAGGTACATCAGTTTTAAGAGTTACTCTAGAGTAACTTTGTAGGTGAAAACAAAGTCATTGGACTGAATGCAAGTATCACATTTAAGAAACCACAATCAGACAAATGTCAAAATGTTTCATCTGTACTAGGTCATATTTGGAGGAGCATTTGCTGGCGAGTCAATGAGACATTAGGCTTGTGGTTTCTAGAAAGACAATGATGAGCACATGCTATAATGCTACCGATCAGGTTGTAAAGCCTTCCTTTCATGCAGTGATACTGATTTGCTTCTGAGAGCAGTGTTGACATCTTTCTCTCTCAGCCTCATCCTTTAGAACAGACTTGATAGGATAATAGGAGAGTTTCCAGATTGTCGCAAATCACCCCCATCTATCATCTCTGTACCCATCAAGTGAAGACATTACCATCAAGTGAAGACATTATCTTTCTTTTAAAGTCTGGTTCCTAAGAGATAGTTGTTATAGCTTATATATCAATTGGCCGCTTTTTCTCAATTCTTTTCATCTGCTGTTTGATTCTTCTTTTACCGAGACGCAGGTTGAAATTGACCTGGGACTTGTGATCCTCCTGTCTAAACCTTCAGAATATACAGTCGTGCTGGCTTTGATTAAATAAACGGCATTCATTACATTGTGGTTATTTAAGACTAAGTGGAATGGCAGTGCTTGGAGTAAATTCTCAAAGACTACTTCATCCAATACCTTATGCCAATAACTTACACACACACACACACACAGAGAGAGAGAGAGAGAGAGAGGGAGGGAGGGAGGGAGGGAGAGAGAGAGAGAGAATCTTAAAACCTTAGAAAGGGTCTCTGTGCCATGGTTGACCACGAATATGTTCATATTCACATTGTAATTTTGGTAGTAACTTGAATTATGATTCTTCTAATCTGGACAACTCTATTATCTTCCATTCAGTCTTACTGGGAGGGAGAATAGAGGATACTACACTTCTGTATTAAAATTTTCATTTCACCACCCTACAGCAAGTGTTAGAGACTTGATTCTTTTATATCTGCATTTGATGCTGTCTCTTGTGTGTTTTGAGAAGAATGTTTACCTTACCAATTCTAGTATCCAACCCAAACACTCACTGCATCTTTCTCACAACCCATGTTTTTCATTCATTTACAAAAGATTTTTAAAGCATTCTTATTAGCTCAAAAAGTGACCATGTGGGGCTGGAGAGATGGCTCAGCAGTTAAGGGCACTGGCTGCTCTTCCAGAGGTCCTGAGTTCAATTCCCAGCACCCACAGTGTGGCTCTCAACCATCTGTAATGGGATCTGATGCCCTCTTCTGGTGTGTCTGAAGACAGCTACAGCGTACTCACATGTATAAAATAAATAAATCTAAAAAAAAAAAAAAAAAAAAAAAGAGTGACCATGCAAGTTCACCTAAATATCTTCTAAACTTGGATGATATTTTAGAAGATGTGTGACTTAGATCACACATTTCAACGACAACATATGGAGTTTCTATGCTTCAAATATTGCTGTTGACCAGTTTTAAATTAAATTATGGTAAACTTACTCTTAAAATATTTTGCTTTTGCTTTTATTTATGATCTCTCTTCTAATATAACACTGTCTTGTGTTTGCTCTGAGGTTCTCATGCCTTGCTCACAACAGAAAGAGGAAACCATCCTTTTCTTAGGGTGGCACAGTGCATTAAGAATCATAAGTGTGTTATCTATAAGTTATGGTATTATAAGGGAGAAATATATCCCTTTATTTAGTACCTTACTTTTACATCCAAAAGAGATAAGGAGTGTTTTTGGATGCTTTTCACAGAGATAGAAATGATGATTTTTTTTTTAATGTAAACATTTTTATACTTGGGAGTTAGTTTTCCTTTTAATGTATCACTATGAATTTTGATGATGTATCTAAGAGGGACTGGATGCTCCCTTAGGTCTACCTGTCCATATATGTAGACTGTGAAAAATGTAAGAAATGGGGCCTGCACCAGCCCTGTCATTCATTCAATAGAGTTACTCATTTGTTCAGTCATTTGTAGAGGTCTAAAACAGATTATGAAACACAATAAAGATCACAGATATACCAGACTATATATTTCAACACATATCCATAAATGTATGCAAAATAATTTATTTTTAAAAAGAGGCCATGAATTTGAAGGGGGGTGGGGGACAGAGGGAGGATATATGGGACGGAGGGAGAAAGGGGAGGAAAAAGTTGTAATCTCATTATAATTCCAAAAATTGTAAAGATCCATATACGTAACGCAATCATATGACATGTACGTATATAGTTAAAGCAAGAAAATAAAGTGTAGCATTTGGAGATGAAATCCAACCAAAGCTGAAGAGACTTAGGGGCCTGATGTTCCTCACACTGGTCCCTATGCACTATAGCTTTAAAGACCTTAAAATCATGTAGAATGCTTGCTCTGTGAGTCTTGAAATGTCCAAAAACCTCTCCGTTAAGTTGACCCCACTCTGTCACCGCTTTGCTCTGGAATGATGATAGAGAACCTGTGAGCAAGAAGAGCCAGGGGAAGTGGTAATGAAGACTGAAGTGGAACATGTGCCTTAAAGGGGATGCTTACTCAATTCTAACATCTAAAGATGCCGTGCACTCCCATTTTGGAAAATATACATCGACCTGCTTATGCGTGACCTACTCTTCTGGGTATTTCTTTTCTCTTTTCTTTTCTTTTTTCTTTTTCTTCAGTGTCAGTGATCTGATCATAGGTTGACATAGCTCTCCAAAGGGTTTCTTTTTAACTGCAGAAGTCAGTTAGTTCTCATGTGCGTTTTCAAAACAGCACCATTTTAATGATGTTTATAATTCCTTTTAAAGCACTAAAGTATCTTCTTGGTGATTAATAATTCAAAATACAATAAAACAAAACCAAACAAATGACCAAGTATAAGACTGCGGCATGAGAAATAAGTCTGAAGATAATGTAATGTCTGTCCAAATGAAGAAAAGCGGCACAGGCTTGCTAGGCAAAGCACTGGGGTGTATATTTAAAGATCTAGTGTCTAGTCAGCAATGGCAGTAGGCATTTTTCCTCCCTAGAAAAACTTAATTATATTGCTATTAAATCATTTGTCTGATGGCTTATTGAGAATGGCTTGCCAGCAGCTGCTTTCTATCCTGCTATTTCTACAACTGACTAGTTCTTTTTTCTTGCTGTCACCCTGAGAGGTGGATTTAATCAGTGCCAATTCAAGGTTCTCTTTCCAAGCCCATCTACTCGATCCTCTGTAGCTTTTCACCTGAAGCCTCTGCCATGTAAAGACAGAACAAGGATGCTCCCCCCTTCCCATTCATCGCATGCAATGGGAATGATTTTATAAATGACAGGCTTTTGCTTTCACCCACTAGTTACATTTCAAATGACTAAGGAACAAAAACACCTTTGGTTTAGGTTTCTGTGGAGTTTAATTCTTCCCAGTAATAAACTCCTTCAGTTTTGAGTAAAGGAAATGACTGTCTCACCTGGAATCCTTGACTACAAGCTCAGAGAAGTGGAACTAGCGAACAGAAAGTGAATGCACTTTTTTTTTTTTTTTTTTTTTTTTTAACATGGCCGTGGCTTTTGGGACACGTAGCATTCACCCTCTAAGTTTTGTGCATACTTCTACATGCATGCTATATCATAAAGACAAGTAATGAAATTGTCCTTAAAGATCTTTAGAAAGTTAAATACTTGGATATTTCCTAGATTCAGGGAAGGAAGGTAACATTTCCAGGTTCTCTCCAGAGCTGTGATAACATATTTATTACGTTCAGTTGATCCATCACTGCCAATGTTCCAAATTAAAGAATATTTGAAAGTGAAGAGCCAGAACATCTTCCGTCTTAATCAAATGTTTTAATCAAGAATTTAAGAGCTTCATGCTATGTGTGTCACTAATGGATTAGCATGTGAAGCAGACGCTCAGGTCTCAGCCTTTCTCATTGTTACTTCTGGTTTCTGTTTACTGATCGTGAATAGAAGCCTCTATATTATCTGGAAATATAGAACATTAAGAACTGAGTCCACAGGGTGTTTACTGTGAGGACAAGCAATGATTGTCACTCAGCAGAACCCTTAGAAGCTTAAATGTTTCTCTGACACAAAGGAAGCTGGAAAAATAATCATTAACCATCAGTGCTCTTCCATTTTTCCTGCTACATTCAGTTGAATTTCTCTTTTACTGACTTGTAACTGAAGTTTAACTGAGGCAGAGTGATAGAACGTGATCCTCAAATATGGCTCTCTGTACAAAACAGACCTATGTATGGCTCGTATGCATTAGCTCTCCTGGAGTAATCCAGCTCCAAAGAAGATCGAGATCATTCTGATATTATTAAGAATCAGAGAAGCAATTGTATGTAGTTAGGAAAAGGCTCTGACTGAGATTCTGTGAAAATGCCCAAACTGCCTGCATGCATATTAATGCTATCTGCTTACTTTAAAAAAAAAAAAAAACAAAACCCTAATAAATGTAAATTATAGGAAGCAGTTGTAAAATGCATCGTTCTGGGGGTGTAGTTCAGGGATAGAATGTTTGCCTTGTATTTTTGAAGTCCCAGGTTCTACATTTCTGCAGAGAAAAAGGTTTAAAAAAACAGAGGTCCAAACTGGAAGAGATGGCCCAGTGGGAAATGTGTGCTGGATAAACGTGGGGCCATGAGTAGGGACACATGGTGAGGTAGCACAGGACTGTAGTCAGCAGGAGACAGGAAGAGCCAGGGGTTCTCTAATCAGTGAGAGACCCGCTCTCGAGAATCATGGTGGAGAGCGACTAAGGAAAATACGAAACACCTATCTCTGTTCGTCACAGGGCACACATTTACACAGGCATATGCCACAGAAAAAGAGAATGAAGCCTACAAGGACAAACCCACTGGGATCAATTCTGTTCCATCTTAGAATCAGGTAAATAAAAATGTAAGCAACTAAAAATTCAAGATATAATTTTCTTTTTTAAAAAAATATTACTTTAACATTAAAACCTTTTTTTCTGCCTAAAATCATAGCTATAATGATTATGTAAATGTTTGGTACAATCATCTACACAAAATAATTTTTAAAGCTATGGGTTTGGGCGTGTTTTTTTGGGGGGGAGTGTTACATCACAATTTAATGTTAGCCACACACTAGATTGCATTATAATGAATCATACAGATATTGGAATGACGCATCTAGCTTCCCTTTGCAGTCTAAAACTGTATGCACAATTATGTTATTTGACCAGATGTCTCTAATGAGCATCCTGATTCACTCTGCATGGTTGGACATTCTGTTCTCTTGGATTGAGGAAAATATAAATAGCGAGAAAAAGAACCTAGTTATCAGCGTGCCTTTTACATTTCATTGACAAGAATCCGTTTTATTTAAGTTATCTTTTTATAGTATGCTTCATGTTTTTATCTAATTGTTTAGGTATCAGGGAAGAGAAAAAAATATATCTGCGAGTCAAAGTTGGCAGCAGAGTGAGTGTTAGGAGATGAATTTCTGCTTTAAAGCACATGACAAATGCAGCTAATTGGCTTGGCTTTGTTTGACCTCCGAATAAACAAAGGTCACGTTTATCTAGCACTTATTGTGGAGGAGAGAGGTCTGGCATTTCTGAAAAAAAAAAGGGGGGGTTGTTAAAGGGTGAAAAAAAGCCTTGTAATTTCAACAAATGTTTTGTATAACAGTAACCAACATAGAGGGTTAGCTGAAGGATCTAGAAGTCCCTCTACAGGCATAATAGGGGATACTTAGGATGAAAGAAAGTAAGCACATTAGGGGAAGTCTGTCTCGTGTGTTTGGTCTAGCCCTGAGGGAGAGCAAAGGGGTGTAGTACACCATCCCCCTAGTCTCTGGGTGGATGGAAAGCTCTCCGTGCATGGAGGCCCTGATGAATCTGTGGGCCGTGATGAATCTGTGGGCCATGGTGAACGCAACAGGGCAGAAGGCGGAAGCAGCGTGCTCCTTCCCACCATCAGGTTTCCACCTCACTGCTGGCTGAGCATCCCTGCCAGGGTTGCTCTGATCTCCCTCTCAAGTCCCAGTCTGGTGGGTACATTGTCAATATTTTCATTTTCCTAAGGTGCTTTCTGTCTACCTTCCTCACAGGAGAGTAGGTTTCCAGAGAGCCGAGAGCGGAACTTGTAGCCCTAGAATGGCACCTGACATATAGCAAGTATTCCAAAACACTATTGAACGGAAGACTTTAACAAGACAGGAGAGAGGAAGGGGAGAGGGAGTGAGGATGTAGAGAACATGCCACATTTGAAAGGCCAGAGTTACAGGGCAATGAACCACCAGATCAGGCCTCACCCAGAATGGCCAGTCCTTTAACTATTCCTAATCAAAACGCTTAAGAGGAACATTCTGGAAGGAGTATGACTACCATATAACCGTGATCTTACAAAAGCTTGTCTGGCTGATGATCAGAACGTCGACTGCATTTTACCCATGTCTTTATTTCAACTGAAAAGCAAAACAGCAACAAAACCCAAACACGAAGCCATTGAACAGGGACTACAGTCCTGAAGCATACTTGAATTAGTACGCTCCTCAGGATAAAATATTAAAATTGCTCATAACCATATTTCCAAGAAAGAGATTCTGATTATGTACTACAATGTCTAATTTCTGTCTTGAGTACTTAAGTGTCTTCTCAAATATCACTATTAATCTGCCTTTTCTTATTTTCCTGCTGTTATATTTAAATTTCATTGCCTACACAAAAGATAACTTACAAACATTGAAATGGCCTATTATTCTCTTTGGCTAGAAGTGTGTATTTGTTCATTTTTTTTAAACATTTATTTATTTATTTTATCTATGTGAGTACACAGTTGCTGTCTTCAGACACACCAGAAGAGAGAATCAGATGCTATTATAGGTGGTCCCGAGCCACCATGTGGTTGCTGGGAATTGAACTCAGGACCTCTGGAGGAGCAGCTTGTGCTCTTAACCGCTGAGCTATCTCTCCAGCACACCCACTCATCTTTTTTTTTTTTTTTTTTTTTTTTTTTTACGTCAAGTTTTGCAACAGTCACTGGATATATTTCTGAATGTGAAATACACAAAGTGCTCTCTCAACCACAAAAGCGCGTAGCAATTTCTACAGCCTTTCATCCTTTTTTGGAACCAGTAACACTCAAAAATTTTAAATTTAAATTGAATAACGTAGAAGCTATTTATGCTACTGTCTGACAGAATTCGAATATTTTAATTGCGTGCCATGTATGCTGTATCTTGTAGGTTAAAAGTATAATGTCATGAGCCTCATTATTTAAATCGTGTGTAAGGAACCATGTTTTCCTGAAATACTTTGACATGTGCCAGTGATCATTGCACTAAATAGTACTGCCCAGCAAAACTTAATTGCATTTTGGTACTACAATTCCTTCCAGATCTGGGGATGAGGGAGTCCTTCCAGGTTTCCTATATTATTATGTCATATTTAGATTTCTGAATCACACCAAGAGAGTATTTGAACTTAAAGAAGAAAATTATAAATGCTCATGTGTATAAGAATGTCCTCTGCATAATAACACTGATCTGATTCCGGTAACAACGGCTTTTTTCCAGCTGATAACACGGCCACCATTATGCCAAATACACTCTTTAATGAGTCAACAGCTAAGTAAATTGTGCTAAATGCTCCCAAATCGCGTCTTTAATAGCCAGAAGGTGATTGGCTCAGCTTGTACATGTTCACTGAAGTCAATATACACAATACTGAAATGAGAAGGTCCCACCCACGTGACTCAAGGTAGGTCTTAGAAACCTCAAAGCTATCATCCGTCTAACATGGTGTGTGTGTGTGTGTGTGTGTGTGTGTGTGTGCGTGCGTGTGTGTGTGTGTGTGTGTGTGTGTGTACACAAACATCTATAGAAATGCCTTAGAAATTGCACGCTGCCATACAAATGCAAGATGCTGGTTATTAATGTTGTTGCCGGTGATGGCTAAAACTGTAATACATGTCACTGATTTGAAGTCTGCCATGTGAGATTTGAGTAACACAGGAGAAAATGGAAAGACTGAAATATACACGGAGATGTCCTATCTGCTCTTGCCTTATGTGTGCAGTACATGCAACTTTAAACACGTGGAGCGAGGCCTTCTGCATGCCTGGCTTGTAATTGCCTGCTGCCTCTTCCCTTGGTTTCTGCCCTTGCCATCTTATAATCTGTTCTCGACGCACAGTGCTCACACTAAGCCTTTTAAAGGATAAAGCGGTGCAGGTCATTCCTCCGCCTCCCACTCCTCAGTGGCTTCTCTCCTCGTGCAGACTAAAAGCCTTGGCTCTGACAATGACCTACCATGTTGGCTTCTCCACCCTGCCCTACCTTGGGGACTTTTCTTCTCTCCACTTTTCTCTTGTCCATAGTCCTCCAGGCACAACAGCCTCCTTGCTTTCTGTATGCAGGCAGGCTCCCACTATGGAGACTTTGCATTTGCCCACTGCAATCTCCCTACACCTTCAAATGATTTCCTCTTTTGCTTCAAGTCTTTCTTTGTTCAGCTGCTACTTCTTCAGAATTTTCTGTAAGTGCAACACTAAGCTAATTCCGTCATTCTCTATGGACCTCTAAAATATTCACTAGCGCTATCTTAATGTACTTAATTTCTTATTATGAATGTGATGAGAACAGGCACACTTCATGGACAGCTGTACCCTCAGCCCTATGCCTGTCACACAGACCAGCATCCATATGCATTTGCTAATAGATACACTACACTGATATCACCCACATGCACACACACGCAAGATTTCTATAAATTACAAGGTTATAACCACTTTTATCATGTTTGGTATTAAAGGCCAAGCTAAAGTTTCTAAAAGTAAAAACATTGAAAGGCATAATAAGTAAAAATTGATATTTGTTTTTTCTTTAAAAAGATCAATGCAAAACAAGACAAACTAACCCGTGTCTAATGTGGCAATAATTGGGTGCTAGGTTCCTCAAGTTCTAACGAACTCCTAAAACTTTTTTGCTTGGTTAACTATCAATGTCAGCTGAGAAAAAGCACTTCAATTCTAACCTTGATTAAAATGGTAAAAGCCAAAAAATCAAATCAATGATATCCATCTTTGGTTCTTCTCTGTAAGAAATAAAGATTACAGAAACCAAACAAGACATCCTTATGTACTGGATTTTGTTCCCATAAACACAGAAAAACAAATTCTCCCAGGTGGCCATTATTCTGTCATAGTTTATTGAACAACCACAAACAGACTCAGGGTGAGCTCTGTTCTTAGAACATCTGGCCCTGGAGACACAAAGTTCAGCAATCCTCATTTTGCTAATTCTAGAGTACTCTTACTCGAATGTGATAAATCTATGTTCTTAACTGTCTTTCAAGTCTGTTTTACCAATGCACCAAATAAGTTTTAATAAATGCAATTTCTCTTAGGAAATATAAAAAGACCTCACAAATAAGATTTACCAAGATTTTGATTTTGTTTTTGGAGTAGCTATCTAAGGATTATGCTTATTGAATCCTGGTGTTGAAGATCCTGGTCTGGTATTTTATTTCAAAGCCCCATGGGAGCAGAAAAGTCCTGTGTACAGTCACATGAACTTTGACCCCCCAATACACTCTTTCCCATCCTGCACATCCTGTAGCTCCGATAACCCTCCCTCATGCAGCAAGTTCTTTAACTGTTCCATGATTATCCAAATGCTTTCTAGGAGAGCTCTCTGGGTCAGAAAACATCGAGTAAATAATAATAATAATAATAATAATAATAATAATAATAATAGTAGTAGTAATAATAATAATCCCAATCGATTTAATGAGAAATTCCTGTTGTTATAATTATCTCTGCCCCCAGAAAAGAAAAAAAATATAAATAACACAAACCAGAGATGTAGGGACTGACACAATACTACTGGCCATCATCTTTGGATTGCCCTCAACCAGTCTTATGTAAGCAGAAGCGATTCCCATCAGGGACATGATGTCTACAAAAGCTGCCCTTAGTGTTTCCAGCAACACTTTGACCACTCCCCCTCCAATACTTTGACTGCTTCATGACATTTTCAGGCATGGGAGTAATAGTCAATCAAATCTCTCAATTAAAAAAATTCCCCCTTTCTCAAAGGATTGTAGGCGCTGAAGGGGATTGCAACCCCATAGGAAGAACAACAATATCAACTAACCAGAGAAATCCCCCGAGAGCTCCTAGGGACTAAAACACCAACCAAAAAATACACATGGAGGGACCCATGGCTCCAGATACATATGTAGCATAGGATGGCCTTATCTGGCATCAATAGGAGGGGAGGCCCTTGGTCCTGTGGAGGCTTGTTGCTCCAGTGTAAGGGGATGCTAGAGTGGTGAGGCAGGAATAGGAGGGAGGGTGGAGGAGCACCCTCATAGAGGTAAAGGGGATGGGGGATGGGATGGGGGAGGTTTGCAGAGGAGAAATCAGGGAGGGGGACAACATTTGAAATGTAAATAAACAAAATAACCAATAAAAAAATTTCCCCCCCTTTCTCTGTCTCCCAATACAATTCAAACAGAAATTATCTCCACGTTATAGGTTTAAAAAAAAAAAGCGCTTCTCTGAGTGAGATCAGGCAGTTCTGGTTTTAACCTGTTCAAAATGCCAGTGTCTCAAAGAGAAGACTTAAAACTAGGACTATTTGACCCAACGCCATGTCTCCTGGCTGCTTAGCTTTTCTGTGCTCCTGTTTTGGCTGAGGTTACTTATGAGGCTTATATAATAACACTTACATGGAAACGACCTGGTTGGGATTCATCCCTTTAATGAATTTCTTTCAGAAGGATACATGCAATTGCAGAATCAAAGATAGTAGGTGAGAATCAAACAAAGGTTCCGTTTGGGAAGACAGACAGTGTAAGCCTCCTGAAACAATACTGGAATGGCCCAGCCTTGCTCAAAACAACAGTGTGATCCCACTTGGGTTGGTTTTAAGGAACAAGAGCTCAAACCTTTCACTTTCTACTTGTTTAATGAGAAATCACTAAGTATCCTGATAACTAATGTCTACGGGTGCAAAGAAGAACTTACAAGGTTGTAGCCACTATGAAATTTGGACATTTCTCAAATGTTCCGATTCTAACAGATCACTGGACAGGAGAGCTGGAGGCAATGACTACAGGATGGTCTTGAATTCATGGGTTCAAGAGCGAGAAGAACTTGGGGATCACAGCTTACGAAGACAATAAGGTAAGAATACAGAGCATGATGTTTGGGAGATGGGTGTGTGGTGTGGAGTGGGAGCACCAGTGTGAGAGAGTGGGGAGACCGGTGCTTACAAAGAAAGCCCCTGAACACTGAGACAGATGCCATGAAATTCACTAAGCTTCTTAACATACTTTAGCAATGGTAGCACATTAGCATAGCAGTAAATTTATTTTTAGTCAATGTGAATGCTATATAAGGAAATAGTTAGCATAGTTGTTAGATATTTACTGTGTGCCAACAGCACCACCCAGGGAAATATACAAACTATATCCTCTGGGCTTAAAAGCTATGAGCTATTGTTACACTATTCCTAACCCCACAGTATAAGCAATCACTCCTAGCTATTGATAAACATATTTCTATTCCATACACACCAAATATGTGAATGTTTTGGCATTTACCTATCAATAATTCAAGCTAATTCCCTGAAGATTTCATCCCAGTTGAAAAGTATCTTTAAAAAAAGCTGACGGCATATTTTGGGGACCTAAATTACACTAATGAAAGGCCATGCAAAAGATATGCATATAGACCTACAGTTCTCTTTCATATCCCTTTTCGGTGGTTTCAATATTGAATAATAAGCATGTTATTTTTAACAAGATAATTCTCATTTTCTTTGGATGTAATAAAAATGTCAAAGTCTTAAATTTTCATGCCTATATAGTAGATTACAAGGTTATAAAATGCATCCAACATGGAGGTTTTCATGAGTATTATAATAAAATGACTGGGGGAAATGAGACTAAGGAAAGAAATGTAAAGAAAGCAAGTTCTGGCAGGTAGGATAGCCCAATGGGTAAAGGTACCTGCTACCAAACCTGATGACTTTAATATGTGCCCTAGGACCCAGGATGCAAGGACATGACCTCTTGCAACTTGTCCTCTGACCTCCACAAACCCACTGTGACACATGTAAACACATACAAACACACATCAATAAATACAAATATTTCAAAAGAAATCTAGTTTCTAGTACAGGATCTGCCACAAGTTTGCTATGTGACTTTGATTAAATTGAAAAATGTCTTTAGAGAACAAAGGCCAAAATGCCCTCACTTTCTCGTCTAACATTTTCTGGAAACCTAAGGCCTTGTGTGGGCTAGAGCATTGAGCCACATCCCTAGCCCCCTAAATCTTTATTAATAGAGATGACAAGGGAGTTGAGACTTAGCCATTTCTGGATTTATAGCATAACTGCTATGAACTTCAGATTTCAACAGACTAAGAAGGTTGGCTTTTAAATTACTATGATAAACACACACACACACACACACACACACACACACACACACACACACACACACACACACACACCAAAACAAACAAAGAAGACAAACAAACAAAAAAACTGAAACAAAAAACCCCCTCCATCTCCCAAGTAAAGGCCAAAATCAGTATTCTTGAAACTGATAGAAACATCACTGTAACATCTGCAAGACTCCTTTAGCTCCTTCATTTGTCTCATGATGAAACTGTTTAATTTGGCATGCACAGAATGTTAACTAAAAGAAGTCAAGCACACCTCAGCAATATAAACAACACACCAGAGGCCATGAGTATACAGGACTTTGCTGGTATCAAGTCCCAACTGACAGTGTTATTGGGTTTACATTATTCAAATATTCTGTATGAAGAATCTAACCTCAAATGTTATAGAATCTCCACTGAACCCTCAGACACTGACATTATACAATCAAAACTTAAGACATCGGCTTATCAAAGGAATTTCAGGTCTGAAGCCCATCTTTGAAGAGTCGTAGAAGTGCACAGATGGATAGTCCTGAATTATTTATCTAAACAAAGCTCTCAAAAGTCCAATGAGGTGCTGCAGTATCGAGGTGCCATGTTTCACAAACACTGCTGAGGTCTGTCCCATGGCAACGTAACCCACAAACCAGCAAATATCAGGTCTATGGAAAAGCCAAGCCAACTGAGAGAAACCCCTTAATGTAAGGATTTCAGTGTTACCATAGGAAACACAAAAAGATCATGTTGATCTTCCTAAGAAAAGTGGAGTGACAGGATACAAATAGTTGTAAGTAATATTCAATATTTTAATAACTGCAATACTAGTATTAAAGAGTCAGAATGAAGTCCAACCTAAAGCAAAGGCAGCCACATCAGGGTGTAGAGCCTGGACATCCTCTCCCATCAGAGATGGAAATGCTTACCTTAAAGAACTGGGCTAGGAGAAATGTGGAAAGGCTACGTGGTCAGTACATCATCAATACCTTTGCCTAGCATGCTAGAGAGGTTCAGAGGAGGGACTCACAATTTTTCTGGATTCTGAGATTTCTAAAGATACCAAACATGAGCAGCCTATATAAATTTGATAAAGGTTACACCAAGAGTAACTTTTCACAATTAAAAATTTTCAAAAACACAAAGTACTTATGTTTGGCACTTTTGTTTAAACACTTCTTATTAAAGACTCTACAAGTGACACATTCATATTAATACTTTTCTAGTTTTAGTCCCGTTTTTGTATACGGTTTTGTAGTTTTATTTAAACAAAAAGCCATGCACACAGCCATCTACTCTGTTTCCTTGCTGTGCCACGTTGAGACTGGTCACTCCGATGGTTGATGGCTTTGCAGTTTGCAATCTCAGAACACTACGATTTGTTGCAGGTCAGCAGCATTTCCAGCCCCTTGACACTGTGGACCAGAGACTTCTGGAAGCTATTAAGTAGCGAGGTGCTTGATTTTCTTGTTGCTCCAGTAACTGACAGGCATCAGGCTCAGGCTCTTGAATTTCCTCCCCACTCTGTTCTGCATACCTGCGGGTTTCCCCTAGCATGGCTTTGATGTGATCTAGGGATCTGACTGTTGCCCACAGAGGCCCGAGAGCAGCCAAGATGCCACAAAAGAGAAAACTGACTGATGGAGGAACAAGGCTGCTTCAGTATCTCTAATGTAACCATCTCCTCTGAAGATGGTGTACCTAGGGAGAGCTCTGTCAATGTGGTTCAGACAAACTTCAAGCTAGTCACCATCTCTCCCACAGCTTGTACTTTTATATTACAAAGCTCTTCCTCTACCGAGTGCTTCACGTGGGCTATCCTCTTTGAGTGGTTATGTATTTTTGAGTCTATAAAATAACACACTGAAAGAGTGTCTGGTCTTCAAATTCAGATGAATAAGTTACATGTGCTGAGGAGTGTGTCCTCATTTCCTAGAGGTGACTTAGCTTCATTCATTTTGTGAAAATAAAAAGGTGACAAGCAAATAATTGCTAGTAATAAAGTCAAAGAAATGGTCAGAAAGAATTCAGTTAGAAATGCAAAGGTTCTACACTTTCATTTTCACCTACCAGGAATCTGGGCACTAAATTCTATGGGGGACACTCCTTGAGATGGCCACGACCAGATTATCCTCACTACTATTCAAGATGTCAACCATAGACCCATTTTATAGACGAGAATCTTAAGAAAGGGTAAGGAATCACTTTGGTCCAGTCATAGAGTGGGAAGCAGCTAAGGGAGGGCTCTGATGCTGATGCCAGGGTTCTTTAGAATGTACCTCATAACCTCTACGGCAAAGACATATCAATATCCACAATTATGATCCCAAACCATCAGCAGGAGGAAAAAGAATGATGCGGGCCACTCTAGAGAGACTTGGTATGACGTTCTAAAGTAAAAAACAATCAAATTTTTTTTAAAAAAAAAACTTGTATTTTAAGTATATATTTATTAGTTCTTTGAGAATTTCAAACAATTTCGGCCATTTTCACCTTGTTCCAACAACTAGATCCATATCCCCTTAATGAAATAATATTCAGCTCTTAAAAAAATACACAAACAAACAAAAAAAATGAAACCACAAAATTTCCAGGAAAATGGGTGGACTTAGAAAACATGATAATAAATAAAACATTTCAGAAGGAAAAATAAAGCTATAATAGCCCGTGTATGTGGATCTTAGCATATACATATATAAACAAATGTATACACGGCACAGTGTAGTATGAACATTGGAGACTGTGAGCAGGTACATATTAGATGAGGAAGGAAGCATGAATGTATAGCGGATTCTTGAGTCATATTAATATGTTCTAAACTCAGGTCTCTCCTCACACCAATTCCATAATCCCAACACTGTGACATAGAGGGCCAAAGTAGCTAATTACAACTTTCTAATGATGAAATGTCCTGGGGAATCTCTAGCCTTCTAACCTAGCAGACAAAATGAAGCATGCGGCTTATGTATTTTATTTATAAGGAGTATGATTTTCATGTATACATGAAATACACAAGCCCGCTTCTCTATTTTAAAAATTGAGGCCCAAAGAAGCTCTGTGACCTGCTTAAGTCCACACGGTCCACATTCCCACAGCTAATACTCCAGTCCACCTTCCTGGGGCTCCGCATCGAGTACTATTTCCAGCATAGTGAGCTGCTGACATAAGAACATGGCATTGCATAGCTAATCTTACACAGGCGTGACCAGCCAGGCTCCCGTAAGTAGGAAGTCAGGCTGTCTTCTGAATTCATGCTTTCCAACTATTAGAAGCATATTTGATTTAGATAGTAATTCCTTACCTAAAGCTTAATATTTTTTTAGTTTTAATTCTAAAACTAGCAGTGTTTAGCAAAGATAATAGCATTACAGAAGTTAAACCCTTTTGTATCTACAGATAGACTTATCTAAGAAGAAGCCATAATCAAGAATTTCCTCTTAGAAGTCTTTACCAAGATGATTGATTTGAAACCATTAGCCTTCTAACTCACGTGTTTGGCAATAGGTTCCTTTAGTGCCCTCCTTTTGCTATTAACTTATACAAGAAGCAGAAACGTTAACAGGTGGGGAGCTGCAGGGGAGCCTTAAAGCATCAGTGATCAGAGAGGACAGTTCCTTGCCAAGAGCTGCAGCGGTTCAGTCTTACTCCTCTGTGTCAGTTTGGATTTCATGACTGCTCCATCATCTTACAGGCTCCTTGAAGCCTGATGCAGACTAAAGTGAGGATATAGCAGCAATATGGATTCCAAGACCAAACTATCTATCCATTTTCTGTTGTTGTAACAAAATACCTATGTCTGGGAGATAAATAGGGACACAGGTTCATTTGGTCATGAGAGGCTTGAAGCCTACGATGGAGTGGCTTGCTGACTTGGTTTGGTTCTCTGGTTCTACTGCATGCTATACCGCCTCATAACTGAAACATTCACCAGAGTGAGAGCAAACCTACATGTCAGGACAAGGAAGCCAGGATTCAGAGGTCAGGCTTGCTCAATCTGACCAAGATATATCTGATCTGGGTCCCATGCAGCCCTTCTTAGGAGTCTCCAATAATTACCTAACCACTTTCCACTAGGCTCCACCTATTAAAAAGATCTACACCACAACATGACCAGACTCCCAAAACACAAACGTGTCTCCCAGCACATGGCTCTTTAGCAAGGACACACCAAATTCACACCGTATCAGAACACAGCAGAGTGATAATTCTAGAAAATTTAAATTTCTTAATTAAAAAAGTTTTTCTTGAGACTAAGTATCATGTATCTCCAAGTTGACCTTGAATTTGCTATATAGCTGAAGATGACCTTGACCTTCTATTTCTCCTGCATCTACTTCCAGACTGCTGGAATTATAGTTATGTAGCATATGTATAGCTGGGGACTGAAACCAGGGTTTTGTAAACACTGGGCACGGACAGTATCAATTGAGCCTCCACCCAACCCAACATTTCTTAATTTTAAAATGAAGAATAAATAGATCTTTCTACTGCCAGAGGATTAATTCAGAAACACTGTCACCTGTTTTTAAGATAGTAGGAGGGGGCCTGGGCAAGACAGAGATTTAGCACGTTGAAGAGAAAGCCTAGAAACTTTCAAAACTGAATGGATACAGCAAAACGGAACAATTTGCACAGCAGGAAAAGTAACCAGATGCCAGCTATCACAGCTATACACAGTACCAATTAATTATATTCAGCTTTTTAATCAGCATCAAATATAATGTAAGTGTTGGGAAAATATTTAAAGATAAAAATCTGGCAATTCTTTATTTAATTTGAGGAGCTTAAATAAAAAAGTTACTATCTCAGCAATGACTACAAATAGCAACTTCCACTTGTATAGAGGGTGACAAATATAAAATCAGGTATTTACAAAGTCAGCATCCATTACAAAATTCTTATGACTAAATTCTATGGGTGTAAAGTAAGTGAAGATTCTTCATCTCCATAGAAGATGTATTTGGTGTCATACAGTATGTTCATAATTTGCCTCTTAAATATTCATGAATGACGTAGTCTTTAACTCAATAGAATTAGCATAAAGTATGGTAATGAGTTAAGGATCAAGTAATGTCTTTAATGTTGCTTCCCTAAACTGTTCGCTAGGCTTTTAACCTTTAATAAGCCAAATGCTTCCATTTGTAATGCTAACTACAGTACAATAAAAATTCGCCAAATTAATGCTCAATAAACATACAAAGAATGCTCCATGAATTGGATTATACAGTAAAAATTTGGGTATTTTTCTCCTAAAGAGGGGAAGATCTATTGTGGTCAGTTCATTCCTTTATGTGACGTTATTAGCATGCAAGAAAAGACTCTGCTCTATAAAGAATTCATGAAAACAAGATATGAAAGTCAAGCTTTAGGGACTGCAGGTGGAATTCAATGAAAGAGTGTGTGTGCTTCACACATGAGAAGCCCTCGGTCAGCACTAAATGAAGACAGCCAGGTATGTGCCTTGACTGTGTGGGTTTAAAGGAAATTTAAATTGTGTCCACTAGCATTCATTCAGAGCTT
>CM052709.1:85469856-85503307 GCA_028551405.1 Uromys caudimaculatus | reverse complement strand
TCTGCTGGTTTCCTTCTAAGCTGTCCACCTTATTGAACTCAAGAGATTCGAGGATAATGCATTTTTCATTACATTACATTCTAAGACTCACAGCATCTAGCACAGCCGACCATATATCTCCAGATACTGTTGTTTGGATTAGACATAAAAACAAAACAAAAACCAGAAATCCTGATTTCATCAGGGTCACTATTGACTATGTGCACATGCCACTTGACCAACGGTCAAAGGGACAGTGAAGAAACAGCTTAAGATTTTAATCAAAGAATTTTAAATGGGAAAAAAAGCACAGAAGAAAAGTGTACACCAGCAAAGCACTGTTCTAGAAAGAGTAACAGAATACACAACAGTAAAGCGGCTTGGCTGGGGTGTGGCTCTCTGGGGGAGTACTTCCGGAGTGAAGGTCAGGCCCTGAGTTTGGTTTCCAGCATTGTGGCGAGGGACGGATAAGAATGCTACACTGCATAAACAGAAGATGATAGAGCATAAATGGTAGCACCTCAGCAGCTCTCTAACTAAAGTTTATTGCATACTATGAGCCAGGGATTGTCTAGACCATCACCCCCCAGACAGTAACTACCAGATTAAAAACAAAACAACAACGAAACAAAACAAATTAAGCCAACCAGGATTATCTCGGCAAACTGTAAAAGTGCAATAAAGAGGTTAAAAAAAAAAAAAAAAAAGGGCAAAACGACTTTTTTGAAAACGGGGAAAAGAATCGAAGAATTCTTGAAAGCATTTCAAGATGCGAAAGTAGTTATGGGAGTGTACCGCCTACTTTTATGCCAACCTAACGCAGGTTAGCGTCATTTTAGAAGAGGTAACTTCCACTGAGAAATTGCCCCGACAAGGCAGGTCTGTGAACAAGCCTGTGGTGCATTTTCTAGATGATGTGGGAGGGGCCAGCTCATTGTGGGCGGAGCCACCCCTGCGCTGGTGGTTCTGGGAGCTAGAAGAAAACAGGCTAAGGAAGGCAAGCATGAAAACAGCACTCGCCCATGGCCTCTGCTTCAGTTCCTGCCTCCTGATTCCTGCCCTGTGTTCCCTCAGTTATGGAATGCTACCTGGAAGTACAAATGGAGTAAGCCCTTTCTGCCCTAAGATGCTTTTTTTTTGGGGGGGGGACATAGAAATGATAATTAAGTCATGGAAACAAATTAATAAGTAGCTTATTATATATACAATCTAGGACCTGCCATTGAGTTATGTCACACTCATTCAGCACTTTTAATGCACTTCCTAATATGGCAGTTCTCCTGAGCCTCTAGAAGGTCTACCACGTGTGGGACCTGCAGGTCATGGGCTGTATAAGACCAAGAGAACTAAGAATCTGACTCAACCCCCAACCACGAACCTACTTAAAGCATGGAAGAGCGTTTTGGAGATCTTGTTTTTTTTTTTTTTTTTTTTGTAACTCGACTGTGTTATTAAACTTGTATTCACTCTTGAGTATGAACTATGTAGCTAACAAGATGCCGGGTTTCAATATCAGAAGGTTGGACATGCCTGCTATGAGTCAAAAATGATTTGAGATACATTTCGAAGCTGCACCCTTATCTTGCCCAAGAGTTCAAGCTACTTTTACTGAGGTTAGAAAATACAAGGATGAAATGAACTTCTCCAATGTCTAATTCTAGTTACGAAATGAAACACCTGCGTCATCACCATAGCAACAAGTAGCTTCCCCTACAATCACTCCCAACAATCTTTACAGCAAACCTCTGTTCCTATTTCACCACATCTGGCCACATTGTTTTTCCTTTGCACATTTCTTACATCTGTTCAGCTACACCAAATAGATCTTTATCAGAAATATCTTTCCGAGCTCCAGGGGACTTACAAATTTATTTATTTATTTATTTTTATGACCAGCAAGGAAACAAAGAAACAGGGAAAGTTGACAAGGAGCCTGCGGCTAAAATCGGGGACGAAGGTTCTCCTGGGGTGTGCACCTTTCACTGTTCTCATTAAAGAACAGAGACTCGGCTTCCCACAACCCAGCCAATACCTAACCTAGCTGCTTAGAGATCCTTTTCAACTGGAAAGAAAGCATAAAACCCATCTCTTTGGAGGCATGGTCTTTGTCACTTTGCGCCCAGGTTTTGTGCCAATCCAGTAGACATGACACAGGTGGAGAGGTTATAAACTGGGCTGAGGTAACAGGATATAAGCAGACAACCATGCCAGTGTACAGGTAAATGTGTCCATATACCAGAACACAGAGAGCTGGTCACATGACAATCAGATTTCCCATCTCCTTCCTTTTACCTCTGTGTGCGACTCTCATCCTGACTCTTCTGCCCTGTTCTTGGTATGAGATTGTCAAGGAGGCATGAAGTGTTCACATTCAGGGCAATTCTAGGAGCTGGTCTATTTTAATGGCAGTAGGTACAGTGTACTGAACAGTATCCTAGGCCCCAGTCCCACCACTGGATTAGGTAACTAAGTCATTAGGAAGTTTAATCTTTGCCAAATAAGTTAATAATAACAATGGTCCTTGACTCCCAGGTATCTTCTGAGAGTAAAAATAAAGTAATTAGAATATTTTCTGGCAACAGTTACATACTTCAAACTGTCTTTTACCAAATGACATCTAGAAAACATCTCTGGAGGTTCATATTATATGCGCAATCACTATGAAAGGCGTGTTTGGGTGAACTGCAGAGTAAATGTCAACAGAAAATAAAACCAGTGCAGGAAGGATTTGGAAAAAAGAGGTAAATACTCAGAATAGAACTGTGTGTCATTCTTTGATCAGCCCTAACTGGGGAAGTGCCTGCCTACTCTGAATTTCCGTGTTGTTTACAGCAATGGGCCTGGTGATTTCTATCAAATTTATCATGTCTCCTTTTGAACATGTAGGCTCCTAAGGGTGTTTGCTCTGTGAACTAAATATGATTTTTTTAAAAATAAAGTTAAAACATTTTTTTCCTCTCTTTCTATTTCCAGGCCTTCTCTTGAAAGCTTCTAAGCTTAGATAGAGGTGATGGTGATAAACTGAATGGGCAATGTATTCAACATCCACCTTGGGGAGATTCTGGAAAGGCAATGACAAGACACTATAGATTCACAGTTATTTTTCTTGTTTTCCATTGGTTTGCCTTCAAAAGATGTCATGGTTTTCCCTCCAACTGTGAAGTGATTAACTTCAGAACAAATTGGCCAAGGTCCACCCAAATCTAAAGGCCATGACTGCCTTTCCCTTGCAAAAACCTCAAGCAGTGGGAGTATTTCGTTCATAGTTCTTTACAGTGTTTCACAACCTTGCTCCTTTTTGCTTTGTTCCAATATTCTCTGGACAACAGAACACTTGTTTAGTTTCTCCCTTAAATACTACAAAGTATTTTTTTCACCGTGTTAATTATGTTTATTTATTTATTTGGACAGGAAGGAGGAGCTCAATCGGTTTCCTGTTATTTAATGCTATAGACAATTCACATTATTAAGCACAAGTATATTTCTCACATAGTTAGGCAATTAAGTTTGAGCCAGTTCCTTACATTGCTATTTTTAGGACAGACTAATAATCTCCCCCTCCTCCTCCTAATGTCCCTGTTTGCAGTCTTCCAGTATCTTAAATGTATCTTTTTCTAAAGCGCCCAAGCTAAACTCTGCGTTCATACAATTGTGATGCAGAAAAAGAACATGTTTCTGCCCCTTCTTCATACTAACATATAAATTAGGAGGTATAATTTATTATAATCTATTTAAGTGATAAAAACATTGAAATTAGCATGCTCTTTGAAAGAATCTTACTATTTATTGGGTTCACTCTCTTAAACTCTTAAGCACTGAGGACTGCCACCCATACCTAACATTCACCTAACAGTTCAAAGCGCCAGACCCTAGTTTGAAATCATCTCTAACAACCTCACCGAAAACAAAATGCCCCATCAGCTGAATTTCCTTAGAGTTTGGCTTTTCAAGACACAGTGATTTTGTGTGATGCTCTAAATATTTTAATCAGAGAAGAGAAATGACACATCCTCAAAGTCCAATTTAAATGAATATTTCATTAATCTGGAAGCCTGCTGTCGTGAAAATCTTCGCATATTCTATTTAGCTTTTCATGAATCATTTGATGGCTTTAGCAAAAGGAATGCTCATCCTTTGCACTCGTTCCTGTGAGGCTGAGGAAGCTCTACTGTGGCAAGTCTCTGCAGTGGCAAGTCTCTGCAGACAGACGGAAGGCAGATGGCGCTGATGTGTTCAACAAAGAAGACTGCTGATCACAGAGAGTCTGCCAATCAAACACCCGGGGAAGGGATGAGCTCCATCTGTGTTTTAATCACGACAGCAAAACCCTCCAGGGTAACTGCCAGGGCTGCACATTTTCACGGAGTACAAGCGATATAAATGAAAGTGGAAATTCCCATATACAATACTGGCTCCAAACCACAAAAAAAGAAGGGGGGCAATGTCAATTATGAACAAAATCGATAGCGGTGTCTCTAAAATATTTCTGATATACTGCAGTGTTCCGTGCTGCATTCTTTCTCTAAGGCACTTCTAATATAACTGAGGAGTTGTGTAGGTAAAGAAAAAAGATGGTATCTAAAGACAATAAGCCTTAAAAACATTTTGATTACCTACCAAAATGAGAATATCTGCAAATAGATGTGTACACGTTTGTATTTTATAGATGGATTATATGTTTAAAAACATTAAATAGTTGATGGCACAAAATTATATTTTAGTAAAAGAAATTTAAAGTAAAAGCACTTTAAAAACTTCATAGCAAGAGATAACTGGCTTAGGATTTCTATTCCTGCACAAAACATCATGACCAAGAAGCAAGTTGGGGAGGAAAGGGTTTATTCAGCTTACACTTCCACACTGCTGTTCATCACCAAAGGAAGTCAGGACTGGAACTCACGCAGGGCAGGAAGCAGGAGCTGATGCAGCAGCAATGGAGGGATGTTCCTTACTAGCTTGCTCAGCTTGCTTTCTTATAGAATCCAAGACTACCAGCCCAAGGATGGCACCACCCACCATGGGCCCTCCTACCCTTGATCACTAATTGAGAAAATATCTTACAGTTGGGTCTCATCGAGGCATTTCCTCAAGGGAGGCTCCTTTCTCTGTGATAACTCCAGCTTGTGGCAAGTTGACACACAAAAACAGCCAGTACATATACCCTGCCTGTAAAATAACTGAATGCTTTCAAAAGTCTGTGTATACACAGGAGGGCCTTTAATGACCAGTGAACAATGGGTGGCAGAGAGTTGATCTTGCCCAGGTTGAAGGAGACTTTCCCATGGATAAGTAGGGTTTCTTGGGACAAATGAGGTAACGAGAAGAACTTACTAGACAGAGGAGTCTTGAGCAAAGGCCGATGCCTAGCAGCTCAGGCTGCTTCTTCATGGTGACTTGTTCCTTGAGAGTGGTGGCTGCCAGGGTCAAAGATTGCCATGCGGATTGAAAAGAGCATGCCCCAGAGCCGTTGGAATGGTACAAATGGCTTTTTACAGAGCAGCTTTGTGTTAAAATCGGGTTGCAGGAATGTAAAATGATGATAGGAGACTAGAAAGTTGGGGGAAGGCAGGAGAGGTGGGCAGAGGGCTGGGGAAGGCAGGAGAGGTGGGCAGAGGGTTGGGGAAGGCAGGAGAGGAGGGCAGAGGGCTGGGGAAGGCAGGAGAGGAGGGCAGAGGGCTGGGGAATATAAGGAGGAGCCAGAGAAGGTTCAAGATTTGAGTGCTGAAATGCAATAGAAATAGCTTCTCTCAACAATACTAGGTGCAGAATTAGTATATGTTGCCTCTTAATTGCTTGTTGAATTAATCTAATTTATTTTGTTTAATTGGTTATTTTATTGCATAATCAGAAAGGCTTATATTATATAGAAGTGTTGTCATTTTCTATCTTGAGGAGATTAAGTGGCACATGCATGTGTATGCGTGTACATGCAAATATACAGGTGTGGAGGTCAGGGGTCAATGGCTTTCTCAATGACGCTCGATTGTATTCTTTGGGCATAGTCTCTCATTGAACCTGGGCCTTCCCTATGTAACAAGACTAGCTAGAGAGCAATCTCTAGAGTTTCCCCTCTCTCTGCTTCCCTAGGGCTAGGCTTGCAGGATGCACCACTGTGTGTGGATTTTTATGTAGGTGCTGGGAGACAAAACTCAGGTCCTTCTGTGCTTCTGCAGCAAGCAAATTACCCATTGAGCCATCCCTTTTTCCTCCACTTTGTCATTTCTTCCTGGAGGATCTACTATCTTTAGGTTATGTCCCTGTCTTACTTTAATTTTATTTCCCAGTGTCTCTGATGACATACATTATTTTGTCTTAGCAATGATTAGAGACTTGATATCACTGGATGTCAGTGTTAAGGCCATGGAGTTCAGAATTCAATTGTCATTATCACACTCTTATAGTCACGGGTGAGTAACAATTTAGGGTATTAAACGAAACACTTAATCTTCTAAAACCACAACATTTCAGAAATAGGATCACAATTCACCATTATAATTCTAAAGTCACTGAAACTTCAGACTCTGCAGAACATTGATTCCCAATTCAATGTCTCCTCATCAGCTCCGGAGAGTAAGCATGTGTCTGATTAATTACTGACGGCCCAGTAATGACCAGTCACTTCCTTTCCTGCTTTTACTGTTTTGACTTTTCTCCAGACTACAATCACATCCTTCAGTGTCTTTTCCAGCTGCAACAAATGACTATTGTTTTTTAAAGAAAATGTATTTTCTCCAGAACACATTAGTGATAAGGACAAATTACTAAATGTGAAGAACACAATCCATTCTGCTCTGTTATATTACAACATTAAAGCCTCGTTTCTCCAGACAAGTAAATGTATATGACTCAATAGGTTTATAATTGCAGCCAATAGTCCAATTAAACAACATAACGAGGAGGCAGTTATAATCCACCACAGCAAAGAATAAATGCTTCAGAAAATAATAGATGTTTTCCACTGGGAGAGAGAAGAGAAACTTCAATTAGGAGAGAGTACATGAGAGAAAGAGGAATCTCTGACATTTAAAACCTTCAGAATCCCGCTAAAGTCAATAAAATCAATTATTCTACACCTTATCATGAGCCATCAGTAAATATCACACTGGGACTCATAATTTGCTTTCTAGATAGTCTACCTTGCAAATTGCCTAGACATGAATTTCCAGTTACCTTTAGTTCTCTCTCTTCTTTAACTATACCCAATCTTTCAGTAAATATTTTCAATGCTGGACTCAAAGTCTACTCTACTTCTGATCCACTGTTCTGCTGTCCCTGACACCTCCCACAAAGACTATCAAGGCTCTTTTCCACAGTCCCTAAACTTGAATTCTTGGCCTCTTAGAGACTTTTGTCAAGGCTGCAGGCAAGGTGGATCCTGTGAAAGGCAAGGCAGACCACATTGCTCCTGTGCAAATCCTCCCAGTGGCTCCTACTCGGGTAAGGAGTGCTAGTTGATGGCAGGCTCTTCATCCTGGTACCCACTCACCCCCTCTCTTGGTTAATGTCAGCTCACTTGCTCAGCCCTAAGTATACTGACCTTGGTGGTACACAAACACATCAGGCACACACCTATACCAGGGCCTGTGGCCTTACTCTTTCCCAGGGCACAAACAGTCTTCCTGAAGCTGTGAGTATTCATCCTCACAAACAACTTCAATTGTTTTTGATACGCATTTACTGGGGGCTGATGAATGTTTTTGTAATGTGCGCATTCAGAGTTGATTTAACGAAATTTCTACATGAACCTGAAGCAAAAACTCAACTTCCTCTTTCCAGTCTCTTCGCAAACAACTCCGTAACATGAGTCTGAAGACAGCCAGCCTCAAAAACTGTAGAGTGTGCATCTGTTATTGAAAATGCTTGAAGCACGCTGGAAAAATTTCAGAAATCCAGAGGATGGATCCCTTGAGCTTACTAATCCTCAAGAATGATCCTATCAGTATCCTGTAACCCTTGCTCTCCTTGTCTGCATCCTTTCTTCTGTCTCCTCATCCACTCCGATGTCAAAGGCTGGAGTGAAGTCAACTTAACAGCTTGCCCCTTTCCACATATGTCAGTTACCAGAGGCTCCCACCTCCTCCCAATTGCTTCGATTTTTCTTTTATGCATTGCTCTCATCACCTGGGTCCTCTATCTTTTCCTTCATTGGCCAGATGAAAACAAAATTCAAGTCACTTTGATTTCTGTTTACTTAAAGAGTTTAGACCGTTCTAAAGACAAGGAACATGATCTCACTTGTCTTATAGATGTAGAGAATAGAGAGGCCGAGGAGGTCAGTGCACAGGAAAGGGTGCAATCACAGGTACTGTGTTTGGGTAAACAGAGAGCAAGAGGCCCTGGAGTACCCTAGCACAATAGGAAACCCGAAGATAATGATAAAGTACTCTACATTCCAAAAAGCTAGACTAGAAGACTCTGGAACTTTACACACAAAAAAGCCAAGAGCAGAGTAAAAAGATGCTTTTAACTTGCTTTAAATTTTTATGGAACTTACATGGAGACTAACATCACTGGTCACACCACTAATATGTATAATTTTTATTTTAGGTGTTGCTTTAAACTAATTTTAATTTTTAAATTTAAAGGATATAAATATCCCTCCGTTTTTCATCAATATAAATGTTGGTCCCTCAAGTAGTGCTTAAGGCTCTCTCTAGCAAAGAATCACCTTGAGCATCCAAATTCACCTCCCAATTACTTGCAAGACAGGAAATGAGGTCATTTCCTACAGTGTCTGCAGTTCTCAGGTTAATTCCCAGAAAGCTTGTCATCACACATACGTGTTTCCTTCCTCATTCTTTCAAGAGATAATTATTTGTCACTGAATACAGGCAAAGCATGTTCTTAAAAGAAACTTTCCTGCTGTCACGGAGCACAGTACCATGGGGTCACACAAGACAGAAATAAAAATTAACTCAACTACCAAGAAATCTATGTAATTTGTTAGCTAGTAGTTCATGTTAAAACAAGAACAAACAAACAAACAAACAAACAAAAAGGAGAACTAGAAACCAGTTAGCTGGGGCAATCAAGAATGATAAGCTCCTAATTTTAAAGTCTTCAGAAAGGTTTTGCAAACATCTGAAGATCTGAGGCTGTAAAGCCGGCCATATGCTATGTGGGGTGAGAACCAACCAGGCAGGGGCTAGAACAAGTGTTCTGATTGGGAAATACATTTTTGCCTTATAAGATCAAAGTGATAAAGAGATCAGCTTTTGAGACTGGCTTTTGAGGACCTTCTTTACAATGAATAATAAAATAAAAACAATCTGAGAGGTTGGAGAAGAGAGACACGACCTGACATATGCTTTGGGAGAATCACCGTGACTCTACACCTCACCTGGGCTTGAGAAATCTGAAGACTAGTTAAGGGTTTGTTGCCAAAATTGAAACACGCTTTATTGTTGCTTGGAACTGCGTGGGGGCGATGGGGAAGGTTAATAATAATTGGATTCCAGATATGGGAAGAGAAGATGGATGTCTCCAAAGTTATCTGGAACAGCTAAAAGAGGGTCATCTAATAAAAGTAGAGCATAAACCAGGTATGCTCTTTTAATATTCCGAAAGTCACATTTCATAAAGCAAAATGGCAAATTCGAAATCAACTTTTAAATATACCTTATTTAACCCAATATAACCAAATTACAATTTTAAGTAATTCAATCAACGTAAAACTTATTCAAATATTTCAAATTATTTTGCATTTAATGTTTAAGGTATATCCTGATTTAAAGGACCTGCTCTACAGTGCTAAACACGTGAGTATTAGCTGCCAGAGCAGGAACCTAGATGGATGAAATAGTCCCTTCGGCTTTTAATTACATCCAAGTTATGGGAAGTCATTCTATGCCTACCAATAAAGGGTTAGTTAATAAATTGTACTATATACAAGTAGCTACTAAAAGATACTGTTCCAAAAAATATTTAAGAGTATCCATAATGTGTCCATAGTAAATGATAAGGGAAGACGGGAAAGAAACTAGCATATAAAATATGATCTTGTAAGAGGGGAGTGGAAATAAGCCATGCATATCCCCAGGTTCCTGGAAAGGTATACACTAAGTACTCATAAGGATGGTCTCTTGGGTGGCTGAGATGGGAACGGTCTCGGCTCTGGCATGGGGTGGCAGCAATGGTGTACAAATCACACTTAGGTTGTGTATTAGATACCTCATATGGATCTATGTTATCTGTGGTTTATCGCTGAAGTTTGGATCAGAAATATAAACTTGGACTCTGTCAGTATGCAGATGGAATTTAAAGCCACAAGACCAGATGAGATCATTAAGAAAATTACTTTACCAGAGTCCTAAACTCCAGCTTTAGAGTCATTGGATGAGAGAGAACCAGCGTGGACCCTGGACAGCACACAAGTTAGGACAAAGGCAAGTCAAAGGATGTGATGCTCCAGGTAGTGGAGAAGTATGACTCACTACAATCGTGATGGAAAAGTCCAGTCAGAGGGAGGGACACTGAAACCCATAATTACTAGTGTCCAGAAGCATAAATGCATGTTTCGGATGACTGACTGATCAACAACTGTCTTTACCGTTTTGTTAAACACTAAGTTTAAGAACCACTAAACTTTCCATTTTCTTGACATTAGTATAAAGGTGAAGAAAAAAATCCCAATGAGAACTGACCAGTATCGATGAGAGGACGTTCTAAAAAGTTGGCTCCAGAAAGGGGAAGGGAGCTGGAGATATGGCTTGGTGTTTAAGATCACTGGCTGTTCTTCCAAAGGACTCAATTCCCAACACTCACGTGGCAGCTCACGACTGTAACTTCATTCAGTCCCAACAGATACTCAAAGGCACCGGGCACCCAGCAAATGGTACACATATATACATGCAGCCAAAACACCCATAAACACTAAAATAATAATAATAATAATAATAATAATAATAATAATAATAATGAACAAAAAGTCTAGTTGGGGCTGAAGAAATGTCTCAGAAGAACATTTACTATCCTTGCAGAGGACCAGAGTTTGGCTCCCAGCACCCACATGGTGGTTCACAACTACTTGTCAGTGCAGTGCCAGGGAGATCTACAGGTGGCTTCTGCACACACTGAGCACATAAGCACACTCAGTCGTGCACATGTACATACAAAAAGAAAATAAATATTCAAGCAAAGAAGGAAAGAACCAGAAATGAGAAGCAGGCAACACACACAGCTACACTCGGGCAGTTGTGTATGACAGCACAGAACTAAGGGAGTTTTCAGCAGAGTCATTTCATGTTTCTTGTATTCCCATTTTATCTCAGGCGATGTCTTAACTCCTTCCCAATATTGCTTCTCTGGCCAGGAATTAAAGACCGGTGGCTACAAGTAGAGTGATTTCTACCCCCTAGCACTCTGGCCAGGTGACCTAACTTATTGGATTAACATAGACCTAACTCATGGTTCAGATCACCAGGAGGATAAAAACTACAAGCCAAGACAAACACTTCTGAAAAATAACTGCGATCTAGTAATTACTAGTGTCCAGAAGCGGAAATATACATTTCTGATGACTCAGCTGAATTATTTCATCAACAAGGTCTTTTTGTTATCTTTTTTTGTTAAACACCAAGTTTAAAAACCACTAAACTATCCATTTTCTTGGCATTAGTATGAAGATGAAAAAAATTTCCAAAGCTTTAAGTAAAACATATGAACTGTGAACCAATCAGGAGAGGAGCTTATTAAAATAAAGCATACATTGATTAAACAAATCAAATATTATTTCAACTTGAAACATTTTACTAAACCGAAGAAAATTTCAAATTAATGCTTCTGTGCAACCAGTCTTTCGATGATGGTTTAAGCTTGCTGGAAGAACTTCCCACAGGGCTCGCATATTAAAAAATAATTTTAGATAACTATCCAAATTGTTGTATGTTGATTCAAGGGTAAGTATATCTTCTTCTTACCTCATTTAGAAAATAGAATATAGAGACTTCCTTTTGTAAATATTAGCACCCAAAGCTGAGAAATATTGGCCAGAGGACAGATGGGTTATTCTAAGAGCTGTAGGGAGGTCATATAATGTAAAGATTTTAAGTTTTGCAATGCAGGCTATAGCTTGTGAGAGGATATGCTAAATTAAGGCAGAAGGTTTGGTTATTCACACTGCAATCCATTTCACTTGAAATGCTTAAAAAGCATTGTGTTGCTGCTTGTGTGACCTTCCTAGGGCCCAAACCCCTCAGGCTGCACCAGCTACCTGCCTCCCAGTTAACAACTCTGTTCGTCCATTAGCCTAGCTTTTCATTAATATCTCCAATCTTCTCAAAAGGGAGTAATAAACCCACAACCAGGGAAATGAGAGCCCGTGGCCTCCAGAGGAAGCATGATGCTGTTTCATGGATGAGAGTTATTTGCTTGAAATAAAATTCACAAGAAGCTCAAAGGAAGATGGAAGCCAGAGAGACGAGAGAAATGGCTGTAATGTAACTGTTTGTGAGGGATGTGTATGCCACACCTGGAGTTGTCTGTGAAAAAGAAAAAAGTGCTCTGTGAAGCAAAGAAAACAGGAGAAAATCACCAGAGTTTTACAGTTAGCTAACCAGAATTGAGAGCCGAGCAATAAAAAGTCTAACAGGATAGCAATGGGTTGACCATCAAATAACTCAGGATTTTAAGAAAAGGGTATTCTTTAGCTGGATTAAAACAAAGCGAATGCATTACATGCTCCTGAAATTACTGTTTCCCACGCATGACAGGAAGACTATAGGTAGTAAATGAGAAGAGAGTCATTCGCTCTCCACGAGCATGCACATGCTCTTAGTCCAAACTTCTGGAAGCCAAAGACTGTCTTGTCCTTTGATTAATTCTGCCCTATGATTAGTGAATCTCACCTGAGTGAGGGGGGATTCTATATTAATTACTGCGATTGCATTTTGGTCGAAGAGGACCACGATGACCTTTCCTTAGTATGGTAAACGTTGCTATCTGAATCTTGCTGTGCTCTAATATTGTAATTGATAAATGGTATTACTCTGTCATTTTCCTCTACTGAGTTTCTTGGGCATGTTTTAGCTTCAATTGTACCATGTAAATGCTATGAGACTATTTGAATTTATGTTTTGGAAGGTGAACACAGCTCTTTTATTGAGACTATGAAAGACTGACCAGTTAGCCTCCAGTTCCCTCTCTTATACCTTTGGCATGGAGGAAAAGCACCCAACAGTCACACAAGAAACCAGCATGGCTGTGGCTGCCTCCACAAATCAAACTTCTGCCCCCGCCACAGTCTCCTCACTTTTTGCTCCGCCATTAATGACAGTCAACAGGCACAGGAACCAATCCTCTGAAAGCTTTTCCACTTGACTTGTCCACAAAGTATCGGTCTAGGAAACCCCAGTAGAAGAACAGCATGCATTATTTCTGTGCTTTCAAGCCCTTTAAAGTACCACCGCTCCCCGGCTCTTCCTCACCCCTCATTTGCCCCAGGCTATGAGATTCAGCCAAGAGAAAGAGGGCCCTTTAATTCCATCAATCCCCTGTTCAAAAGACTATTTTGGAACAGTTAATTTCAAGCAAATGTAGCAGTTGTAGGATCCCATTTCCATAACACAGCGTGGCAGAAATAAGGCCAGTACAGAAGAGAATGTTCTCCACAAAGGATCTCAATAATCGCTTTTCTTTCTGCACTGTTCACTCCATTTTTAGAAATGCACACATTAAAGAATCAATAATTAAGGAAAACAACCGAATGCAGGATCAGTGAGAAAAACGGGAGGTGTTGCAATAGTTCTCTGATCTGCAAGATGCTGGACTAACCAAGACTGAGGAAAACCGCCCCACTCCTACCCCACCCCACCCCGGTCCACTGCACCGCCCCACTCCTACCCCACCCCACCCCGGGTCCACTGCTACTTTGCCGCTTGACTTCGCTCCCACTAGTGGGGAAAAGAATCCTCCCTAGAAATAAGACTCTGAGCTAGTTTTCAAAATAGTGAGCTATCCTCGCAATCTTTGAAGTTTTTGTTTTGAAGTCTCCTTCCGTCTTCTCTACCACCCACCGACCAAGGAGATTCCAAACCCTTAAAACTCCAGTTCTCATTAGTTCCTTTATCTCTGATTTTTTTCCACTGATAAACTTTTAAGATAAATTTTTAACAAAGTAAAAAGGATTAGGAAGGCAATGGAGCCCATTCATCCGCGGCTCTGAGATGAAACAGTCTCTTCTATCAGAGAAAGCAGCTCTTCTGAGAAGCTCTTTCTTCCTTTCTTCCTTTCTTTTTTCCTTTTTTTTCTTTTTAACAAAATTTAAATAGATTAAATCCTCTCCTCATCCTAATTTACTAGAATTAGAGAGAGTCAGGGATCAGTATTATACTAGACATTCTTACTTTTAAAAACTCACACATAGCCGGGCAGTGGTGGCGTACGCCTTTAATCCCAGCACTTGGGAGGCAGAGGCAGGTGGATTTCTGAGTTCGAGGCCAGCCTGGTCTACAGAGTGAGTTCCAGGACAGCCAGGGCTACACAGAGAAACCCTGTCTCACAAAACAAACAAACAAACAAACAAAACAAAAACAAAAACAAAAAAACAAAAACAAACAAACAAAAACCCTCACACGTAAAGGTGTGTGGGTTTTGTTCATGGGGATCTTGAGATGGTTTACATGGCTAATGAAAAGTGCATATTAAAGTAAGAGAAGAGATGTGTAAATAAGATAACAGAAGAAAATACACAGTTTTAAAATCCTCAAGCTATTTTCGTAGATGGATAGCTATTTGGTTCTCTGAATTATATAACTTATTGATTATTTTAAATGTTATTTTGATGAACAAATAAATGCCCTAACAACATAAAATCAAATTTTCTTTTTCTATGGATTCCGAAGGCCATACCTTACCATGGAAGCAAAATGAAATAGAATGAAAATAACTACTTCCCACAGCACAAGTATTTGCCAACACCCTGCACTTTAAGCAGGGCACTGTGGACTGTTTGGTTTTTCTCTAGCAAGTCCTTCCAACTTTACTTTAAGAACATAAACAGAAACCAATTTTCCTTTCGTCAACTTTTCTCCAGAGAACCACAGCCAATGTAACTGAGGACCTCTGCCCATGACAAACAACACTACCATAGTTTCTTTATCACATCTGTCATTGCCAGTTTTTTTAGCAAAGATTTAAAAAAAACTATGACATATAAATTATTTTATGCTTAATATGTATGGAACCATATATTAAGATTCAGGTCTGATTTATAATAACTGTTGGATATATACAAAAAAAGAAATTAGTTTTGCAGCTGTGCCTGGAGGCACTGATCATGAGAACAGTGTGGCTTTCCTAGGAAGCTATAGGACAAACCTTCCAGTTTTGTCAGCTGGAGCTCCTAATTCATATGGCTTCCTGACAGACCAAGGAACGGCAGTGTTATTCAAATTTTAGGGTTATTAGATCTCGGATTTGGGTCTCCAGTGGCCCAGCCACTACCCTTCAGATTCTAAAAATATACCCAGGTTCATCCACATAGGACTTAACTAATAGAATCTTGTAGTCTCTAATCATCCTTGTTTAATTAACTTGATCTGATGTTAGCCTCTCAATAAAAATATGAAAGTGAGAAGAGTGTCACTTTATGGACCTCACTTCTGTGACACAGGGCTTTGAACACTGGAGTTGGTGAAACATTTCTTTCTAATTCAGTTTCCCTTGACTACTTATCTTGAGGAATTTTATTATCCTTCTGGAGGCCTGCATTCAGTGAATTAGGTCAGAATTTCTTGTTCACTATTGGCACAGCTTCATGTAAAAAAATCAGATTTGTGAACTTAATGCTACCCTTCTATAGTAGGCAGAATAATGGCCCCCAGAGATGCTGATGCCCTAAACTGTGACGTCCGTGAATATGCTATGTTGACTATGTAATGACTATGAAGGTGGCTAAGGTTAAAGATGTCAACATGGTTAGGCTGTCCTGCATTATATGTGGACCCAAGTTAGGGGACATCACTCGGTTTTTTGTTTTTTTTTTTAAAAAACAGAAAGCTTTTTTTCCCCCTGTCTACAGAGAGCCAGAAAGATAGCAGTCTGAAGATCTGTCCTCTCTTGCTTGCTTTGACAGTGGGAAAAGGAGGCTATGACCCCACAAAGCCCTTAGAAGCTGCAAGGGCAGGAACTTGATTCTTCCTCAGAGCCTCCTGGAAGGAAATTTCCTCAATCCTGCTGGTTTGTAACCAACAGAGCTATAAGATGAGACATGCATGTCCTGTCAGCTGTAACTCCTGTAGGAATTGGGTAGAGCCAAAACAGGAAGCTAACAGAGCATCTCAGTCACTTCTTTTGGGGGGAGGGTTAAAAACTGACTAGAGGAAAATGGTCCTGTTCTTACCTGGGAATCATGTGATCACAAAAACAGATGGTGTCATATAAAACCTAGAATCTAGGTTTCAGGTTCGGGACATAATATCGTAGAAGGTGCTTCTGTGATGCCTCCCAACTTGAGCTTCCGGTCTTCTCTGGAATGTTTATTTGCACATCTGTTTTCTCCATACATGGTCCTGGAATTTTTTGGATTTTCTTCCAGTTATCTGTCTAGTGAGAGCTGACATAATCATCTTTCTGCCATATCTCATTTACCTCAAGCTGTCACGTCCACAGACTTGGCATCTCTGCGCTTCAGCAAGAACAAATGTAACTGTTCTTAAAACTTTCATTATGACATAAAAGAGGCAAAAGAGACACTCTCCTAAAGCAATTTTTAAGATCACTCTTCCTGGATAGCATGGGACTGCTTCTCACTCAAACAGGAAGAAGACTGGGCTCCTGAAGTATATTCTCCCCAGAGTAGTTCTAGCACGCTCAAGCTGGCAAAAGACTATTTTCATGTATACTTTTAAAGTTGAAACTGAATATATATTATTATATTATATATTATTTAAACTGTGAATTCATTTAACCAATGAATTAGGTTATATTGCCGCAAAATTTAGCATGAAGCATATTAGTTTTATTCCTAACACAAGCATTATGAGTGTATCTCAATAAGAGTTTTTACAAGTATGGTACCAGTTTAGATGGAGTCAATTTCTTCAACATTTACCCTACTGTAACTTAGATTAAGTATTAAAATTTGCTTCTACTTTTTAAAAGACAGTTTCTAATAGCAATTAATGCATAATTTATCAAACTCAAGGTCAAGTATAAGATTGTTTTAATATAGTTTTAAGATGAGAAAAACTCAAAGAATAAACACTTATGATACTATGACATATCCTTCGGTTCCTAGGAACTAAATGTAACTTTTAGTATGGCTTTATACTCTTACAACTGTTATTTCTTACTGACTCTTTGTAGAAAAGTACACAGAGCACCAATGTTCCACTAACATAATTTCCCAGAAACATATCAGTTAGTAGAGAATATTCCACGGTTTTCTAAAAATACAAGACTCTAGAAATAAACAGTCTAAATCACTTCTGGTCCCTCTCAACAAAGCCTTGGGCCCGCCTTCTGTACAGAACAAAGGTTCAGGGACCTGAAGAGATGGGTGCAGTCTCGGTACAAGCCAATCTCAAGGCCCTGTCCTCGCGTGAAGCTATTTACTAACAGAAATCCCTTACTACTCTCCTTAAAACCCACTACCAGAGTCCTCAGAATGTGCTGAAATTGTTTATTGGAGATCCAGGAAGGGAGCCATGGGCAGACGGCTTGGTGTGGTGCCTGAGAGGAGGGTTCTACGTTCATTATCATTGTTTCTTGATGAGGTAGCCTGGGGGAGAAAGGTTGAAACAGAAAACTAACTTCCAGGGGGAAATTTTCACCCACAGCTCTCCGCTGGATGCTGCGAGAGACTGGGCAATACTTCAGAGACGTGAAGACAGATGCTGAGCCTCAGAAAGGGATGCGTATTTAAGGATTTTATCATGCACCAAGTTCATTCTTCCCCGATATTAGAAACACTCGGACGTAGGATATAAGTATGAAATTATGACTGTCAGCAGACATTGAACTTCACAAATAAAGCTGCGTTCTTCCAACAATTCTTTCCCGTGTTTTGTTACTATCACTTAAGCTGGATAAAATATCAGTAACAATATGTAATTCGCATACTTTCTAAGAGCCTTAGCTGCCCTGTGACACCTGTAAAAATATTTTAAGCTTTTTTATGGAATGCAAACAGTTTAAAAAGGAAAGCGCGAGTGTGCATGCTGGTTTTGCTGATCAGGGGTAGTAGCAGGCATTACATCGTGTATTCACGGTGATTTTTTTATAAGCCCACCACACATGTGCACACATGCACGCACACATACACAATAGTTTACGTACAAGCTATAAATCTGTTGTCAGTGATTGGCTGAAATTTCCCTATATATTATGTTTCAGTTAGAAGTATATTTTAGAACACAAGAAACCTAAAGCAGAACAATAGAGGCATTTGGCAATTCCTATAATACTATATAAAACAAAGCGCTTACCTTCCATTGCTAATCACACTGGCAGGAGAGCAACAGGAGAGGGGCTTTATTGTGGGATGAATCATCCCCACGTAGATGCTCTGAGCAACCCGTGTATGCATCCTGAAATCATCAGGAGAGACTTGGAGGCAGAGGATACTATGGTAACGGAGCAATGTGCTGGGAGACAGACGCCTTTAATTGCTTTAACAACTTCCTGGGGCTCGAGCTACCAGGCTTGGATTTGCTAAGTAGGAAAGGAAGGCTGTCACAGAGGCAGCAACTGTGACGCAGAGCAAAAGAACTCAGTGAATTCTGGAATTACTAATTTCAGCGTGACTTCTTAATGGCAAATGTCATTACATGATACCATTGGCAACATCCTTTTCACATGCAGAGCTCCCAGGAAGGCACAGGTCAATACACAATGCTCTGAGGTAACAAGAGTCTAGGTTCATGGATAATTTTCTCACTTAGCAAACATTAATATTATTGCATTACAAATATCCTTTTCCTTGGGATTGAATGCTTGATTCACTTTAAAAAGAAAGTCCACATCTGTGCCTTAGAACGTCTGCCTGCTGATAACAATGACAACTGATTCTCTCTATTTATTTCGCTGGAAGGTGGCAGCTGTGGGTCCATTTATCTCTGAGCGCCACTAAATCCTTGCCAACAGGTCACTTATGCAGAAAACACCTCCAGGGAAATGGCTGGTTATTACGCCCTGATAAAATCAGTCAGGAAACCACGACTTGATGCTACAGTCTTCTTCTTCTTCTTTTTTTTTTTTTTTTTTTCGAGACAGGGTTTCTCTGTGTAGCCCTGGCTGTCCTGGAACTCACTCTGTAGACCAGGCTGGTCTTGAACTCAGAAATCCGCCTGTCTCTGCCTCCCAAGTGCTGGGATTAAAGGCGTGCACCACCACTGCCCACCGATGCTACAGTCTTCTTGGTGAAGCGTCCTGTGTCCAAGGCAGAGTAACTTCTATGGTAACGATGCCCTCCGCTGGAAGACCACACAGGATGTAAAACTTTCCTTTGACGTCTTTGTTCTTCCTTGCCTCTGCCTCCCATATTGAGGAGAACACAAGCCCCTTTAACAACACCAGGTGTAGAGGGATTGCTGAGAATAAGCATGTTCCAGCATCAAACTGAGTCTATAATGATATCCTTTGCTTATCTGATCAGTCGCAACCCTTTAATAAGCATATAATTTATCATCTGTGGTATGAAAACTATTGTTTTCCTTCCCATGAACATTTGATTGACGTGTTTTCCAACAATACCAGGATCTAATTTTTATTGTAACTATTGCAATTGTAACGATAAGCAAGTAAGCTGGCAGGTCTTCCTTAAGACGGTCACAGCACAATAAACACTGGAGGTTGTCACTCTGTACTATATACTTAGATCTCAGCATTCTCAAAGACACTGTTATTATCTCTATTTCAATTTAGATGGAGCCAAGCCTGCCTTTTAATGTTTCCCATGTAAGTAAATAGCTTACAAACGTCTAACCATAATACTGTGGCTTCAGAAACAGTAAATGGAATAAAACAGTGCCAATTTCCAATCTGAAAAAAAAAACATAGAGGGGGTTTTTTGTTTTTGTTTTTTTTTTAACCTAATGGACAAATTGGGAGTTCTCACTCCCATAGAGCTTGGGAAAGACCAAGAGCAGAATAGTAACATGTGATCTCAGGAAAACACAGCATGCCCTTAAGTCAGCTAAGGAGAGAGAGAGAGAGAGAGAGAGAGAGAGAGAGAGAGAGAGAGAGAGAGAGAGAGAGAGAGGACTTTCCAATCAAGCTTCCATTCTGTCATTTGTACCTTCTGAGATCCTGTCTGCAAAGCAAAACAGAGCAAGCTCAGCAGGATGGAGGTCGGGAAGAAGGAGTACTACTAAGAGCCAGGGAGATGGCTAGTCAAGTCTGTTCCTAATACTGAGCTGGACAACCTGAGCTTGATCCCCAGGACCCGTCCGGTGGAAGGAGAGAACCAACTCCTGAAAACTGTTCTCTTGCTTCCACATGCATTCCATAGTGGGAATGCATGCTCTATACATATGGTATGATTTTTTAAAAAAGCCTCATTTGTTGGGTGGAGGATATAGCTGAAAAGGTACAATGCTTGCTTAGCATGCATGAGGGCCTCTGAGTTCAATCCCTCGTGATCATAACTGTGTGTGCCAGCTCATGTCTCTAATCCCAGGAATCAGGAGGCAAAGGCAGGAGGCTCAGGAGTGCAAGGTCACTGAGGCTAGCCTGATCTTTATCAAATCACATCTCAAACTATTTCTGTTTATATGAATATACACTAAAAAGTATCTAGAAGATGTACCACACACAAATGTTAGGAGCCACTCTTTGGGCAATTTAAACTACATATTATGTTTCAGGAAGAGTCCTTCAATGTTTATATGATTCTCTACTTTAAAGAAGATTTAACCATGAATCATCACTCTAATTCAGCAAGCAGAGATCCACCTATGTGTGCTCTGTAGTGCCCTGGCAACCTGAATACACAGAGAGCTCATCACAGCTTCGGTGGACCAGGTCCTACACTAACCACAGGAGTTCAAGGATGCTTCAAACAATTCTTTAAAAAAGATATCCTGCCTAGCTGAATGGTGCTAGGAAGCAAAAGTGAGTAGTTAAGGTTATCAAGGAAACAAACCCATCAAAGGGAGCAGGTGCACTGGCCTTTCCAGAGATTCGAGTCAAAGTTGAGAAACAATCCACCAATAAAACGAATTTGTTAGATTTATTTTTAAGGGACAATCACAGGAAGAGTATAACCACACATCAGTCAAAACCACGAGATCTCTAACACTACAAAGCACTAAAGAAAACACAGAAGATTGCCAGGAGAAATAAATCCGGCCAGTGGCCCTAGGTGGCCAGATTACGTGGTCTGCCAAAGATGTTTCTTGGGAGGCAAGGACCTAATTTCTCTAACCCCTACCCACAATTCATCCTGAGATAGCTTTTCTTTTTCTGTAACTAATTTTTTAAAACAGCTAAACGTAGTATATCCTACTCAATATGCTTCTTCCTTTTTCTTTCACCATTAATTTTCTTCTCCCAAACAGTGCAATGTCACTGATGTCTAACAGATCATAAAGTCTTCCGTTGCTAACTTTCTATAAAAACACTACCACCTGTCTGTCTTTGTGTTTATTCTTAAGAGCAGCAACTGGTGAAGTACACACCCACATTAGACCACCCACAGGAGCACAAGGTCCAGAGGTTAGAAGCACAGCTGGAAGACAAGACAAATCTACGAGTAACAGACTAGACTCTCCTGTGGTCTGACAGGTTCCAGCTGGATATTGTAGCTCCCTTGTAGCTGTCCTAACTTCCCCAAAACCAATTGGCTTATTCTTTGAGCACCCAAAAGCTTCACTGATACCCAAGTTGAAACAAATCAAAACCTAAAGTGAAAAATTATTCTTTAACAATACAAGTGTATTTGTCAAACCTAAGTCTAACCTCCAGGAAACACCTTAACCTTTAAACTGAAGGTTGGGAACCCACAAGGCCCTCAGCTTGACTTGTATGTTAATCTGATATGAGCTCAAGCTGGTTTATAAAGAAGCAGAGGGAGGTTAGAGTCCAGAGGGGTGCTTGAGCTAACTTCTAAGGTCAGGGCAGTCAGCTCCAGTGGCCATTGAGCTCTCTCCTCTATACACATCTCTGAGGCTAGGACAAAGCACCCTTAATCCACGTATACCACACTGTCTCCCACCCCAAAGGAGCAGTACTCTTGGCTGCTCTGCTCTTGGTCCAATGTTTACCCAACTCCAAGTCAGCTCAGCACATACTGGAAATGCATGGGGCGTTACGATCAACATTTGGGATTCAGGACTCTAATGAAAACAAATCTACACTGAGCTAACGAAAAAGTACAAGAACTGGTAGAAAAGGCTATGACCTGGCATCATATTGAAAGCCAGGTACTGGCCAAATTTAGTGACTTGTCCCCTGACACCTCTCCATCTGACATCTTATAACTCTCTAGTCTCATTACTGACTTCTGTCTTCGGTGTAACTTCCTTCTGGTCAATCTGTGATCATTAGTTTGTCCTTGATAAGTCTTTAACTCTCTTGTCTAGTTTACCACTGGTCAGGATTCTAAACTCCAAGATTCTAAAAGGCTCCCCTTGTAGGACACTGCATCAACACCGCCGGTCTTACCTCTGAGTGATTCAGATAATCCAACACACTAATAATCCTGTGCTTTCTCGGTCCTAGAAATGGATGCTGCTTCTTTCTCAGGAAAATCCGTATGTGTCTACCTTCCCACCCCACCTTGTCTCTACATTACTTTCATCTCTTTCTATCAGTGAAACCCTACCCACCCACCAAGACCTATCTCTCTTCCCCACCAGAAATCTGAATATCAAGATCACCAGTACTCTTTATCTCTCTAACCGTCCTTAAAACATTCTTTTGTGGATCTAGGACTGTCACTCACTGGTGGAGTCACTTACAAATGTGCTGTCCTTCCCCTGCAAGTAACGGAAAAAGAATATGGTGAATGGTTACTGCGATTTTCCTATTTCCTCTAAGCTTCTGAAAAAGTAGAGTCTATGCCTGCTTCGTCGTCCCTACCTAGAACCGAGCTGGTGCTCAGCCTTCACTCAGTCAACAGTGAGTGGACATAAACTTTATAATCCTACTTTCAATTTTGCATGGGACTTATGATTAAATGCTTTTACATAAGCTTGTTAAAAAAGAACCCTGTGTGACATGCTAAGGGACCAGTATGAATTTTGCTCTCAGAAGATGAAAACAAAACAAAAAAACAAAATCAAAAGCTCAACTAGATTCCATCATTCCTACCATACAACTTCTAATTTCCCTGATTTCCCATTACATTTCTCATTTGGACTTCTACCTTCTAATAAATAGCTACCCTTTCTGCAAGTAGGCTCAATAGACTGGCCCATGTAAGAAAACTCTTTTCTTTTGTGTGTGTATGTGTGTGGTTTGGTTGGGTTTTGGTTTATGAATTGCTTTTATGTTTTAATTTTTTATTAGTTTTTATTATTAAATTTTTATTCTCTTTACAACCTGTTCACTGCTTCCTCCCTCAATGCTTCCCCATCCCTCCTCCCCTTCTCCTCTGAGTGGGTGACCTCCCCCCTCCCCCATCTCCTCATATTATGAGTAGAGGTGTTTTGCCTGCTTGTATGGCTGTGCACCATATGCATGTAGTGACCGTGGAGACCAGAAGGTGGCGTAGGTTCCTCTGGAGGCCACTTCTCAGTCCAAGAGAAATGAAGCTACTGAGTTGTATCCTTGAAGAATTTAAATTTGCTTTCATTTAAGGTCAAGGATTAGCTCCTTACTGTACCTCTTAACTCATCCAAGAGTCCAGCATCTTACACACATATCCTGAACTGAACACAGATAACAAAGCCCTTAGTGTCGTGAATCTAAAAGTCAGGGAATTAGACACTGCGGCTTACTTTCACGCCTAAAACTTATTTCGGCATTGCACGATTCTAATTTTGATTGCAATTCTCAGAAGAAGTGAGGGATTAAGCTCTAATATTTTTTTCTAAAGAACCCAGTTGAAGATAACTTCCTATTTTAGCCCTTCAATTAGTCTGATTTAAAATACCTCTTCCCTAGGATACAAATAAAGAACACTGAGGGAAATGTAGAACATGTATAGGAACTGAAGCAGGCATTAAGGGGTTAAGAATGATGCCTACAGCCGGAGAGGTCCAGCAGAGCTGAAAGGGTCTGACAGCCAGACTGGGTTCGGTGCTTCTGAATAGCATCCCTTCTGTACATGGACCTTGCAAAAGGCGTTCAGGCAAGACTGTGTATCTCTGGATTTAAATTAATCAACCAGTCGGAGGTACAATGCTGGATTTCCTCCCAGTTAGCCGATTAAAGCAGGTTTACTGACAGTTCCCAAATCATGCCAGTGACTTCCTAAAGGTCAAGTGAAGCAGTATACATCAAACATTGCTCTTAGAAAAAAAAATCCCAACCTCTGTACCCCTGTCACATGCTGTGTGGGATTCCCACAATGGATTAGCCCATTTTAATGAACTGTCTTCATTTTCTTTATCATTTTTCCTCTGAAAGCTAAAGCATATTTCATACAGTTTAATAATATCAATTATGAGGAAGCTTGTTTTTCTCCTGTATCAGGTTAAAACAACATTAATAGGTCAATTATAATGTCACATTGGGGAGAGGAAGACTAAAGTAAGGGCTCCAGTCAACAGGGGCCATGTCCAGAACCAATGCGTTAAAACCAAAGCAGAAACAGTGTATACACACACACACACACACACACACACACACACACACACACAAGTGCTAAAATCACTGTCAGGCAAGGAGTGCTCAAGAAACAGAAGTATTTATTAGAAGATACCTCAAGTCAGGTAGAAATTTCCATCTGTATGAAAAACTATAGATTCTAGCCCATAGGAAGATTCTTAGAAATTTAGTGTCCGCTTGCTGTTGTGCTGCAGTCAGAGAGCAAATGCGGCCTTGTCAAATATTAATTATGAATGGACTGGGCGCCGAGGGTAAAAGAAAAGGGTAGAGAAGCTCTGCTAAGGATAACAGACTATAAAGTGTTCAGGACCAGTGCTTGTCCTGAAATGCAGTGGAAACAGTAATTACCAATTCAGACACTCAGAAGAGGAGTCAAGAACTCACCATGTCATCCTCCTTTCCTGTCCTAATAAGATTCCCGACTTCCAGCTGTGAAAAGGGAGGCAATGTTCAGGGGACTTTTAGAACCAAACAGGGAGTCTACTGCATCCAATCTCTCTGCAGTCAGAAGAGTTACTTAACTTCCCCGAACGTTGGAT
This sequence comes from Uromys caudimaculatus, assembly GCA_028551405.1. Taxonomy (NCBI): domain Eukaryota; kingdom Metazoa; phylum Chordata; class Mammalia; order Rodentia; family Muridae; genus Uromys; species Uromys caudimaculatus. Next base: position 85,478,078 of record CM052709.1, on the reverse strand, counting down.
TTGTCACCTTTAAAGTTCAGGAAAGACTACCACTAAGGCACTGGAGATACCGTGTTGAATAGAACTTGTATTCCCCCATGTGGGAAATGAAAAGAAGATCAACTCAGCCATTTTTATATAAGTAGAAGGCTCGGAAGAGCCATACCACCACGTGATGCTGAGTCAAGTTCTGACTGGCCGGGGTGGAGGTGGGGGTGGGGATGGGCGATGTGTGGTGTCAAAAGAAACTGCAATAGAATAAGGAGGGACAAGGAGCATGGACCAGGGCAGACTCCTCAAGACACACACTTGAGCAAGAGTAATGGTTCAAAGAAATGGGCCTCTACTGGAGATGATAAGCCTAGGATAGCTACAATAGTACAAGACAAAGAACAGAGAGGCAGGGCCACATCAGAAAACCCAGTGAAGGAACGGGTAAACAATGAATGCATGAATGAAGTGTCGGGGAGGGCATACACCTGGCAACCCAGTTCGAAGCCACTCCTTTAAATCGCATCTGCATAAAGCATCCAGTCACTGCCACAACACAGGTTTACAGCTCTCTGTCCCCACCTATTCAAGTAACTGAATTTGTGTCTGTTCCAGGCAGGTCATCAGCACAATGGAATGAAGAGGAAAGGCAAGGAAGGTCAGATTGCCTCTGGCAGGGGATACAGCCCACATCAACCAACACCTAGAAAGCAGCAGGGCCTTCTTGCCGCCATTCATTCTGCGTTGAGAATGATTCTGAGGCCCAGGAGGAGCTCACTGTTCACACAAGTCAGATAAAGAGAAAGGTTGCTAAGGCACTGGGACTTGTTTGCGTTTTGACACTTTACTTCTCGAACTATAAGGATAGCTTACATATCTTACATTTATTTTTACAATTAAGAAGCCTACAACTTAGAGACAATCTCTTGTGCAAAGTGACTAGTCTTCAAAATTGGGATGTAACCAGTCTGAAGACCATGATCCCCAATGCTATGACATACATGTGAAATTTTTCAAAAATAGCCTTTGATTTTTATTTCCCCCAAATACATTTTAAAAACTCCAGCTAGCATAGTACACTGACTTGGACATGGGACATACTATACAACCAGCACTCAGCTAGTGTATTCTGTTTTCTTTATTCATGGGCTGTATTCTGAAGTAGGCATATGGGCACCATTCTTTCTATAGTGAGAGCAGTTATAAATACCCTTTTTATGAAAATAGCAACTCCTACCCGATTTAGTGATTAAGTAACTTTTTTAAAAATGAGACGATTTAATATTCCTATCAGAATTCCAAGGTCTTTCAGCCGCAGTGAGTCAGCTACCCTCCTGTCTACCTGTTCCTTGTCTTGCAGCTCTAAAATTTGACAGCAGGCACACATCCTAAAATGAAGTGATTGCTTTTGTTACTGTTACCCACGCAACAAATTCATATCATTAAATCAGAAGACAGGAATCTTCAAAAATCCACTTCCAAAGGACAGGGGTTTCAACTTTAAAGATGCAGGACAATAAGAAGCAAGACACAGCAGGTAAAAAGACTAAAACAGTGGTTTTCAGCTTCCCTGATGCTTCCATGTTTTAATTCAATTCCTCATGCTGTGGTGACCTCCAACCATAAAGTTATTTTGTTGCTACTTTGTAACTGTAATTTTGCCACTGTTAGGAATTGCAATGTAACTATCTGATATACAAGATACTTGATAAGCAACTGCAAAGGGGTCATGATCCTCAGGTTGAGAACCCCTGAACTAAAAAACAAATAACAATAACAACACACTAGGCAGAAACTAAAACATACTCCATCCACCCCAAATCCCTCCCCAACCCACCCATTCACTTGCTCGCCTGCTAGGCTGGCTTTCCTCCCGGGGTTCTGAGAGAGAACTTTATAACCAGAAAGGGGGGTGGGGGGTGGGGGAGAAGATGGCCTCTGTTACACAGATTTGATTTCAGCAAACTAACCAGAAATGGAGTTTGTATTAGAAAGAGCCACAGGCAGGAACAATAATATACTCTACCTATCAGAGGAGTTGGGTTTATTCATGAGCCCCTGCTGAGTTAAGACGAGAAAAAGGCAGGAGAAAGCTAACTTCAAAGCACTGCTGAAGGATGATTAACACTAGCCACAAACAGGAATCATGGGCTTCTTTGATGTAGAGAATTTTTAGTGCCTAAGTTTAAAGAAAGGACATCTACTAAGTTTAAACATTAAAAACAATTCCAATAATATATGCCCTCTGCATGCTGAAGAGCAGCTAATTACCTAAAGGAATAAACAAAATTTAGAACTCCAACTCAGAAGCTACGCCTTAAATACAAAATCCACAAATATTCCGCCCTTGTCAAAGTTCTGTGGCAAGATGCCAGCTCTAATATGTGCAGCATACAAAAATGAGTCTCCTCGATGTCGCTTTCCGTATCACAACACGCAAAATTCTGCGAACACCAACCAAACAACATATACAAGGTCAACTCAAGAGGTCACCTGAGCTCAAGCCCAGAGCTGATGGGCAGTTTCGTTGCGAAGAGCATGGCAGCAAGGAAACACGCAGGACTCCATTTGGGGCTAACGCTGACAATCACGTGAATGCACTAGCCCTGGAAAGCTGAGAAACTGTGGTCAATTATTCACCATGGTGAATCTTCACACAGAGATGGAGAACTAGGCTTCAGTATAGACACTCTTAAAGTCGCTATGAAGGGTCTTTTGGTAAACTATAAAAAGGCCCACAGTAAAGGGAGATTAAAGTGTGATTTTTATGGCAATCATCAGTATTTGCCAGATGAGATTAGCAGCCAATTCCATGCGATTCAAATGACTCTTAGCACACACATGTTAGACCTGATATTATTTACTAAAATATTTGTACTTAACAACTTCAAAATAGTCTTAAAACCTCAATGTTGGAGAGATGCAAGTTACTCTAATCTGCTTAATAAATTATTGCTTTTCTAACAACTACGTGGGAAATAAGTTATACTTCATTTACAAGATAAAAATGAAGCTTTCAAAAAAAATTCAGTTTAATATTCCGGTCTGCATGCTCCTACTGTAGGTCAAAGCTATAGCCAGCTGCTGAACAAAAGACACACTAGGAAACAAAATATCCTTTGCAATTGTTTTACATACACTACCCAGGGTAACATGGACAAAGTTAATTATCACTGCTGAAAATGTGACCACTCAAACCCTTCACAATGCTAAAAGTAATTCTAAAACAATAGTGTATAACAATCATCTAACTTGGGACATTCTTATTGAATTAAATAAGTACCATGTCTTCTATGAAGGACAGGAGCAGAGTAAACAAATGTCTGGCCACCATATTAACTTGCTAGTTACAGAGGCAGATAGGTGCCTGTAAGAGTCTGAGACTATTCACTAAGGATTCCAGGTCCTAGCGTGCATGGAGGACAGCCCCTGGGGACTGACTTCATGAAGTCAGTTCAAACTTCAGTTCAGAGGGTTCAGGCTCTGCTGGGATCATCGTCACCGAACTGACTCAATCTAAGATGATGGACCTCCATGTGATTCCTGGTAGCCCAACTCAAGGTCCTTCTCAAGTACCTCAATCCAAAATCTATCGCCAGAACCATGGAATGTTTCGTTGACGTGCATGTGTCAACAAAGGTATGTTTGGTCATTTAACAAGAGGCATTTCTCCTGCAAGTGTGATATTATTGGCCTCTAAACCTGTACAGATAGAAATAAATCAGGATTAATAAAAAGTTGCTTGCCAAAGTGGAAGATTCCAAGAAAAATAAATCACTAGACCCTCTGAAAACAGGGCTGGGAAATGGTTCCTTGTCTGTACTCAAAGCAGAGGAAACAGAATTCTGTTTCCACTAGAGACATTTGCTATTTTGGACAAAGATCCAGTGATACATAGTTTTCCCACATCAGTCAAGAATGAAGGTCAATCAGCAGACTTCTCTCATACCAACACTATGGCCTGCCATGAATACAGATGTTCCAGTCCCTTCCATTTAGGGTTCCCTCTACAAGCAGCAAAGGTTTCTTTATTTGTCAAAAGGGAAGCTATTAAGAAAAATCATTTCACGAATAAACAAGGAAATAGCTAGGAAGCCTGATACAAAGCTGATAGTAACAATGCCATCAGTACACACGCATCAACCCAGTAGGAGTTGCTCTGAGAAATACCTTTAAGCTCTTCATTGTAGTAGAGAAATGAGAATCTCAATATAGGGGTTAGACAACAGCTCCAATGACAGCTCATCTCACTATTTCTACAAAATTCCCAAAAATGATTTGAGTTTTATCTAAAGAAAGAGAGACAATCAACAGCCAAAGCAAGAAACTGAGAAGTCACAGAAGTTGGGTAAGGCATCTAATATTTTCAACACTCTTCCTATTTGCCCCTGTCTAGAGTAACTGCCAACACTTAGGAAAAGCCACAGCACCAAAAGTGGACACCACCCCAGAAACAGGAATTCCCAACCTCAGGAATCACTCCATCAGAATCTGAAGTACAGCTCTGGAGTAAGAAAACTACCATTAGGATTTCCATGGTTGAAGTTTACATGATCAATAGATAGAAGTGATTTTGTAATTTCTTATAGGAGAAGCAACATAATTGTAAATATCACTCAATATGCTATTTAAGAAGACTGTTGTCAGTTTTCTACAAAACAAATAATGCTTCTTAAAAGTTTACATTGATAACCACACAGACTAAGGGGAATCTGGTAATATTAACTCTTCTTTTATTTTAAAGCAGTAAAGAAAAATCTCTCATCTAGCCACATCTTTCACATGCTTCAAAGGTTTTGACTTGGGTCTCCAACAGGATAACATGAATCCCAGTGCATTGCAAGAAAAGGTCATTCCATCAGCCCAGTCACACCTGAGGCTAAGGACTGTCCCTCCTGTTTCCCAGGGAACCTGGTGGTCCGGCTCAGAAGATGACGGTCTACCAGTCATTCATGTTTAGAGGAGAATTTAAATTAACTCAATAAAGCAGGAAGTTAAAGTCTCAAGGGGTAACTGGCCAAGGATGAAGAAACCACTTTAAGCGCATTATAAATTCAAAGACATTAAATAAATAATGAATTTTATTTAAAATTCTCCAATGGAAATAGTAGTTATTTAAATGTAGTCAATGGATTAAAAAAGAAAAAGAAAGAAAGAAACACATATTTAATTTGTTAAGTCAGAAAAATTTCCATACTTCTGGTTTAGAAGTGTGTGTGTGTGTGTGTGTGTGTGTGTGTGTGTAATCTGCCACAGTTCAACTTCACAAAACCGATAAGTTAATTTTGTTTATGTCTGGTATAAAATTGTTGTTAAACTACTTAAAGCATTTCATGTTATCAAAATTCATTTAAAATCACTCACCAGTTTTCGGTTTTGTTTTTTATATAGGGGTAATTCTATGCCATTGTTCTCTGAGCTTTAATGTACACTTGCTCCTGCACTTAACATAATTATATTGATATATGGACCTACTTTGTACTCTGCTAGAACGTTTTGAAGACTTTGCAATAATACCCAATTTAACATGTCTCCACTCATAAGAAGTAAAGCATTAGGAGCGGACAAGCACTTTGGAATTTATGTGGTGAGCTATTTATGCCTCTGTCTATGTATTTCTTCTAATAATTTTAAATACAAGAATGTTATATGTTCAAGAAAAACTTCCCAGATTTAAAGAAGGGCATATTTACGAAGTTTTAAAATGTATTTTTGATTGAGAATTGAATCTATTACGGGGTACAATGTAATGCCTCACTCTATTATATATGAAAATTCCACCACAGCTAATCGACATCCCCGTCATTGTGCCCTTTCATCCCTTTTCTCTCGTCTACATGCTAAAAACAGTCACATGCACACATGCACTCGTGTGTGTGTGTGCACACGTGTGTGCGCATGTACACACACACACACACACACACACACACACACACACACACACACTTCAGAAGGCTAGGTGATGTGGAGAGACTGTCAGTGTTTCAGACCACTGGCTGCTTTGCCAGTGATCCAGGTTCAATCCTCTGCACACACATGGCGGCTCACCGCCATCTCTGTCTCTAGTCCAGAGAATCTGACACCTGCTTCAGGTCTCCTCAGGCACCAGGCATGCACATAAACACTCACATAAAATAAATAAGCTTAAAATAACTCTCCAAGAAAAATTAGGATTGACACCACTGTGGCATAGAAATAATAATTCTGTTCCTATAAGGTCAAGACTCCTATGTAACACTATGTAAAAGGGTGTTTTCAGAGACAAAACCATACTTGGTATATGAGAGTATTTGGTTACCATCTTCACTTATGTGCTAGCACATGACCTAAGACTCCCTGCCTTTTTTTCTACAGAAAACACATTTTCCTTTGCTACTCAAACTCTCAGTGCAAGATCATCGTGAGTAACAAATACTGTCAAGTTGCATTCTGACTTCTAAGAAAATAAAATGAAGCACAGTAATTTTGTGTTACAAGTTCTTCCCTTCATAAAAAGAAGGTTTGCAGAACGTACTTAAGCGGGGATCTCCTCTAGCGTATTCAGAGGAGATCTGAAATTATAAAAATTTCATCAGCTTGCCCCCGCTGCCACTCCACACAATACCAGGCTACTGAAGTCGTATGCATGTTGTATTTGCAGAGTTTAAGAGATCCCACATCAAATGCCCCAAGGCAACGAAGACCTTCAGAGTCAACTGTCTAGAAAAAAGACAAAGCAGAGGAAAGAAAAGAAAAACCTTGTGCAACTGGTAAACATGTCTTATATAAATAAATTCATTTCCTGGAATGTGGTAAATATTTATCTTAAACATAGCAGCCTCCGGGCTTTTCATACCCATCTTTTATCACTACTGATTGGAGAGCAATTAATAACAAGAAAGACTTCATTTATCACCAGTGTGTTTCTCCAGACCATCATTTTGGCCATTTTCCTAGCCTCTAGAACACATGCCCAAACCCAGCCACACGCATATATTAATGATAATCTTCGTATATCACAAGTGAACTTTCTAAATGCACACAAGTCCTGTTTCAAAATAAGCTACAATTTCAAAATAATAAATGTCTCTAATCCCCTTTCATGAAAAAAAGACCATAATCCTACTCAATACCCATACTGTTTTTTTTCCATTCTATTTATTTATTCTTTAATTATAATTGTAATTATGTGACTTCTACCCTCTCCTTTTCCTCTTGGCTTTCTAGTTACCCTTCCTCCACGCTCTGCCATTCCGCTGCGACCTCTTTTTATTTGATTATATTTGTTATGTGCACACACCTGTTGTGTGCATGATGTATACATTTAACATGCTGCGTCTGTTTTGTTGTTTGTGTGTCTATAGTCTCAAGGCTGACCACTCTGCGCTGAACAACTGAAAAGCGGGCTTATGCCTGGGAGAGGCTAGTTCTCCCAGCAGTCACCTGTGGCCTGTAGTTCTTTGTCTAGAGGTGGGATCCCAGGAAATCCCCCCTTCCACATTAACATGCCTCTTGATATTCAGCCCTGGTATGGGGTGCACTACTCCAATCCCAGCCCCTGGGGGACAGACGCTTGCTGATCTCTGTGAGTTGTCCAGGCCAGCCAGGATTACAGAGTGATACCCTGTCTTGAACACCAGAATAAACAAACAGAACCACGACTGTTGCCTCTTTCTTAGACTAAATAGAATTAGCAAGGTTTGTTAACCAGTAAAATAACACTGGTGTTGGGCTGCACTGAAACTCAGAGCAGGAAAGTGGGCTGTTAGAAGCATTCATTACAGCTTTGCCCTCCTCAGAAGAATTTCCATCATGTCCTAGAGAAGACCCTAGAGGTTGGCTATCTGAAGTTACCTACTTATCTACTGCAAGACGAAGTGCTGCACAGATGACAGACTCGCAGTACATCTATCTCACCAGGAAATAAACAAATCTAAGCCCTGAGAATACAGCTCAGTGGTCAAGCTCCTGCTGAGCATACAGAAGGTCCTGGGTTCAATTTCTCTCAGCTCCCAAAACAACATCTAACAAAAAGGACAATGACTATCTATATGGATCGCCTATTCAAAAACAAATCACAGGTAAGTTCGTTAGAATGTTTTATTATTTGTAAAATCTATCTTAAGTTTTCCCTTGGTTACTCTCAATAATATATTGAAAACAGAAAAATCCAAGGGGTGGGGGTTGATCAATAGCAACAGAAGAAACATTCAACAAGGATCACCTTTTGACACACGAGGCTTACAGACATAAAAACAAATCCAAACACATCT